>JAJLZT010000002.1:600000-936501 GCA_030572295.1 Glucitozyma multigemmis
CCATTTGATCTCCAAGTTTTTTCCATTGGTAACATAAAATAAGCAATAACAATACCACTAAACATTAGAATCATAAAAGCAATAAAAGTTCCATCATTAGCTTGTTTAGTATCATTATGAAGATTTGAAACTAATGGAATAATTGAACCAATAACTGCACCCAAATTAAAAATCACCCAAAATACCATCAAAGCAGTACCTTTTCTATTTTCTAAAGGATAAGATAAAAGAACAGCACCTTGAGCTGCCCATAAACAAGAAGCAGTTACACCAAGATAAGCCCCAGCAAAAACAGGAAATCCTTTATTACCAGTATGATGAAAACATAAAAGTGAACCAGCATATAATATATAACCAGTACCACCAAACATTAAACAAGCTCTAATACCAATAATATTACAGATTGTACCACCAAAAAACCCAATAGTGGCAAAAGTCGAATAAAGCGCAATACTAGCATGATCAGCAACTTTGACATCGGAGATACCAGCTCCACCTAAACCAGTAATTGCATTAAACATACCAGGAGTCATAAAAATTACAAATGAAATCATTACAATTTGAACCATTGAATTTGAATAAGCTGGAAGTCCAGGAATTAATTGCTTATCATACCAATGACCAGAAGCAGCAATTTCTTCCTTTGTATGTTGTTTTAAAGCACCAATTTCATTTTCAAAATTGGATTCAATATTTGATTCAATATGTAATTCTTGTGGTGCCTTTTCCGTAACTGAATCAGCCGAACCTGACATTATCAATTTTGAAATACTGAGATTGAAAAAGATTACTAGACTATGTACGTTGTATTAAAAAGATACAGTCTTTGTCTCGAGATCAAATTTCGAGATTTATTGATATTTAAATTTGACAACTTTATTGATTTATATATAATGTCTAAAGAGTCTTGGTTAGTTAGGATATCTAAACGCTACCATACGAAAATTTAAATGTTTCATTTGTAACCTACCCCAATCGTAAAAACCAAGTCATATGCCTGAATTTGGATGTAGATTACACGATCTTTAATGTCTAGTGAGTATTTAGTTTAGTGCACATAATTTAACTGTGATGTTACCATCTAAACGTTGCATTTTGTTAAAGAGATGTTGTACTTTCCGGTATTATATAAGATTTTGTTGCACGATACTACTGGGTTTTGTGGGGTAAGATGATGTTTGGTTGATATATTGCCTCTGTTTGATACAATGAGCTTTGTATTTGAGATCTCAATCTGGAGTTTTATGTTAAGGGCTTGTACTTGAGTCTACACAAGTTTTTAAATCTATCGGTAAAATTTTCTTCAATTACACTTATCTCTGTATGTAATGATTTCAAAGATAACAATCTAACTCTTTTTTTTACTTAAAAGAAGGATTTTTATGCTTAATCTGAATGTAAAGTCGTTTATAGCAAGCCTTGCGATGTTGTTCAAATCTTAAATCTAGTTTAATATGCTTTCAAAATTTCTTAATATTCAACAATTAAACACAAATGATAGCATTAATCTCTTTATTCTTATCGTAATTCTCTATCTTGTGGTTACATGTATCAATGACACACCTCAATACATTATCATAAACATACCTCAACAACTTCTCATTGTGTCACACGATATATACTAACTCTATATAGAATTTAACTAATAAGCGCCAACTTTTCTCCTCTATTTAATTTCCTCTCCAACTTTAATAATACTTTCAATTAAATCATCTATAATCTCATCATTCAAAATTGGTGAATTGAAAACAACCCTAAAGAATTCTCCCTTGTCTAAAGCAGTTGGATTTGGTGAGAAATCAACCAAATATTTACCATTTCTATGTAATTCTCTTGAAATATATCTTGTGATTTCAGTATATTCTTTATTTGAACCTTTAGGTCTATAATAAAAACAAACTTGTAAACATTGAGGATCAGGTAAAACTAAAGAAAATCTGGTATCAAGCTTTACTCTATCAACAAAGTAATCTACAATTTTAAAGGCATGATCAACTCTATGAGCAAAACCTTCAAATCCATAATACAACCAAGCTAAATAAAATTTAAAAGAATCTGCTCTTCTACCACATCCCATTGTACCATCAGCTAAATCAAAATTTTCCAAATCATCATTATCTCTACCATGAAATAAATATGGTGCACTTAATGACATTGATTTTTGAAATAATCCAACATGAGGTATTAACAAGAATGAACAAGTTGTTGGTACTCCTAACATTTTATGTGGATTTACCGTAATTGAATCAGCTAAATGACTACCTTTAAGTTTTTCCGAATGGATTTTTGAAAAGATAACATTACCTCCCCAAGAACCATCGATATGAAACCATAAATTATTCTCTTTTGCAATTTTTGAAATTTCTGTAAATTCATCATATGATCCAAATACGGTTGTACCAGCAGTAGCATTAATATAAAGTGGTGTATATCCCTCTTGTTTACTCTTTTCAATAGCTTTTTTTAATTCATCTATAATCATAGTCCCATCATCATGAATATCAACTTTGAAAACACTTTTACTTCCTAATCCTAAAAGGATAGCAGCTTTTTCAACCGAATAATGACAATGTTTTGATGTATAAACTGCAAATTTATAGCCTTGATTACCTTCAGTCTTTGTATCAGGATATTTCAAACTTCTTGCCATTTGTAATGAAGTTATATTTGACCATGATCCACCAGAAAATGTAAGTCCACCACATGTTTCTGTATCATCTTTAAAGTAAAGTTGGGCATATTTCTTACCAATATAATTCTCTAAAACAGATAAAACTGGTGAAACCGTGTAAACATGAGAATTGGTATTCAAAACTGATAAAATGATATCTGAGATTACTCCAATTGGTGTATTTGAAGCATACAATTTATCCATAAAGCCAGGATTCCATGTATTAACAGAGTACAGTAAAACTTTATCAATAACTTCAAACAATTTTTCAGGTGAATCTTTGATACCTTGATATAAATCTTCTTCATTTTTAAATACTTCTTTTAATTTCTGTGGCTCATGATAAGTACCTAAAGAATCAGTTTGATAATCTTGCGATTTTGGATCTGCTTTTCTTATATAATCTATAATTTTAGGATGAAGAGTTTTAATCAATTCATCGAGTTCTTCCACTCTATTTGCTTCTAAGTCTGATGATATCATAGAGATAATAAGTATGGTTTTCGAGAAAGTTACCTAACGAGGTCAATTTGAGGCAATGTGCTTCGAATTGGAATTAAAATATCAAAGTCTATCGAGGTAAAGCTAGTAAAGGTAAGCTAGTAAGGTTAGCTTTCTATAGTAACTTTCAAGAAGAGTGGTTTGATTACGTATTCGCCTGTATAGATTCAAACTGCTCAAATTGAAATGTCAAATTAAATTATATACATAATATGGTTGCACGCTGCAATTGGCGCAATTGGCGACTTTTTAAAAGATACGAGCCTTTCCTAGGTAAGTTTCTGTTTTCTTAGAGCTTTTAGTCTCTGATATGTTCAGAATTATACAAACTCAGTATTTGAGATAGATCTGTTACACCTCTCATATATCATCTCTAATACCAAGTTTCATTCTTTCCTCTGCTTCTCTTAATTGTTTTTGTTTTGATAAGTTTTTGTTCAAAATCTCCAATTTCTTAATCTCTTCATGAGCATCGAAATTCCCCGAAGATAGATTATTGTATGTCTCATCGTATTTACCGGTTGAAAGTGGAGCATTACCTTTCATTCTCTTTCTCATATCAAATTGTCCACTTTTACATTTCATGAAGGCTTTGAAATTAGCTACACATAGCTCAGGTAAATCAATTTTCAATTCTGGTTTAGTTAAACAATCTTTTGGAGTATTTCTTTCAATCAAGACACAAGGTGATCTCTGTAGACATATTGCCAATGCTTTCTTTTGATCTTTACAACTAATTGTTAGTATGGAATGGGGGAGGTTGCAATGATCTTAAATGTCAATTGACCTTAGGCTCATCGCTAATGTGAAGTCTAATATGATCTTATGGTAAGTAGTTCTTTCAATATACTATAGTTTAGTTAACCCTACTAATCACATAAAATCGACAACTTTACACCAAATCATCTCTCTTTCATCTCAACTTACCTTGCTCCCATTTTACACTTTCTTTAAACCCAACCTCATACGATAAACTGATCCGAGTCATGTGATCCAAATTATATACGTGATGAGAATCAAACCATTCTTACGATATGACAATCAACTTTGTTAGCGGAGAAGTCAATAATGGAGAGTACTCAGTGCTGCTGGCAGTCTGGAAAGATCATCAAATAATAGGTTATATTTCAGGAAACAACATAATTATATCAACGATTTCAGGAAACACCAGAAAGCATTTGCAATGTATTTACCTAGAATCAGATCCATCATGTATTGATATCAATGAAAATAATGGATTCATTGCCATTGGAATACGATCAAAACTTGTGATTTTCAGACCAACTAATGAATATATGAAAATTCCACTGTGGACAAGAGGTCTTGAGATTGAATTGAAAGACTCTAATCGAATCAATTGTTTGAAATGGGCTTGTCTAGAAGACGAATTGGTTGTTGGGTCCGACAAATTAACTCTACATCATATCTATAATCAATTTGGAGAATTAAAGCACAATATACGGTGGTCTACACCCCAAGTATCGCCAGTTACAAATATTGAAATATCAAACAATGCAAGCAAAATTATTATTACTACCGGTGTTTATGAGTATTTACTCAAGATTTACTCTCGTATGAATTATGGAGACGATAACACTTTGTTTGAATTTGGTTATTTACCTCATCCTACTGGTACTTTCATAAAGAACTTCATATTGAGGTATTCACATCCATCTACTTCTGAACCCAATGTTGATATCTCAATGGCAAATATTAAAGATATACGTCGATATTTGAATGAAGGAAATGATGATCATGATGTTATATATACATTGACAAATGATGATATTTTTAGAGTGTGGGCATCTTTTGAATCGGATGGACATCGTCAAATCAAAGCATGGAATTCTTTGGACTTGAAATTGGTTAGTAAAGAAAAGATTTTGTCGTTGGTTGTAATCGATAATTATCATCTTCAAAAATACCTAATTCCATTCGTTGACCCGAATCATGAAGCTTTCAAAGAGATGAAAAGTTTTGATCATTTTGATATTTTGATTATATTTTTGGAATCAAACGAAGTTGTAATGATTGCTATAGACAAGTTAATAGTGGATCCTCCTACAAATATCATATTTAATATCATTGGAAAATTCAAATTAAAGTCAGAAGTGTTTCCTATTTTAAATGTTCCAGAAACAGATAAAGAGTTGACTCCAGAGTACATTCAATCAGAGAGCTTTGTTACAAATATAAAGCCCTTGATGTGTTCAGTACACTGTCTAAGACATGGATCAGTATTCGCTCTTTTAGTTCAAGATAGAATCAAAAAGACTTTACGGTCCAATTTGGTTGATTTTGGTCATGTATTCGAGAGTAATCTAAATCTTATTACATTAAATGATAAGTTCCTGGGATCGCCAAAATCTATAAGAAAATTAATAACCTCGAATTCTGTAAGAAAGAGAAACGTTTTACTTTCTATACTGAGTTTTCCTCGATATAATTATGTTTGGGAACCTCTTAAACTTCATGACAATAGTTTGACTTTATCGAAAAGATTCTGTATAAATACATCATTGATCAAAGATGAGTCTGATCAAAGTATCATTGATGCAATAATCTTGAATGATATAACTCAACCAAAATGTTTACGGAGACATCATTTAGTTGTGACTGTAACAAAAGGATATGTCAGTTTATGGAATTGTGATGGAGAGTATTTGGATGATCAAGATGCTGAATTACTTGAAAAATTCTCATTAGATACACAAGATACACTGTATAATCCAAAATCGATTTTTGTTACTAGATGTCCAAAAGAAGAAGGACTGGATGATAAATTTTGTCTAGTAGCGATTTTCAATCACAACATGATAAAGGCATGGATGATAAAGATTGGTAAAATCATTGAAATGAAGTACATTGGAATTAAACCCTTACCTGAGATTGAAAACATACAACACATTGTTACCTTAGATTCTTTCACATATAACTATGAAGGTAATTCGATATCTGTTATGGATAATGAAGGGAAATTAAGTTTCTTCTCTATTGACTTTTCAGACCCAAATACTTTATCTTGGACCTTGAAAAAACATGTACATACTAATATTCTTCGGGCAAGTAAAGTTCATGGTTCTGATGTCATTGACAAGTTTGCAATAGTAGATTCAACAGGTTATCATTTATCTATTTGGGATACCAAATCAAAAGTGTTGGAATATGAAGAGACATTCCTGAAAGATTTAGGTAAAGTCAGAGATTTAGATTGGACTTTTATAAATACAGAAAAGCAAAAATCTTCATCAAATGCTCTTTTATCAATAGGATTTCAAAGATGTGTTTTGTTATATACTCAGTTAAGATATGATTATACAAATGCAACACCAGTTTTTGCTCCATTAAAGAAAGTGGATATACTAGATTATACATCACATGAAATTGGTGATCTGATATGGTTAGATGATGGATATTTAGTTATTGGATGTGGAAATCAATTTTTCATTGATGATAAATGGGTACTGTTAGGCTCGTCATCAAATCAATATTTGGATCTGACGATACAACAATTAGTTGTTGGTTTTAATGCACAGTATGAAACTGATCAAGAGACTAGAAATAAAAAAATTGTTTATAAATATGAAGCTTCAAGTTTAATTAGAGTTTTAAATGGTCCATTACCAATTTATCATCCACAATTCTTAATACAATGTTTATTTATGAATCAGACGATGTTAGTTAAGGATATATTGGTGGAACTTTTCAAAACATTAAGAAGTGGTAAATCCATTATTTGGGATTTAAATATGAATTTGACGAATGAAATGATTGATAATCCTGATTCTGATACAAAATCACTGAATAGTCGTTTAACATCACCTTCGTTAAGTTCTAAAATAGATCTTGTTAACTTCATAGATGAGAAGGTAGATGATATCTTTGAGACATTCAATGTCCATATGGTTGAACTATTATTAAACCAACTTACAAAAGTAACATTACCATTACTTACAAGACATCAACAGATTACATTATCATCAATTACAAGTATTGTTTTAGAACTTGAAAAGGAATCTTTAGATAAAAATGGGTTACGATTTTTAATAGGCTTCAAGTTGTTTCAAAGATCAAGTAAACAAAAACGACTTAAGATGAGAGATATCAATTGGGCTTTACACAGTGATAATAAAGAGCTTTTGCTAAATCATATTGAAGAATTTTATTCATATCTGATGAAATGGGATAATGTAGCAAAGACAGGCTTAATGTATTGGATTAAACCAAAAGTTTTGGTGACAGTTTTAGAAAAATGTGCAAGGAATGAATTTAGTAAAGCAAGAGATCCAAGTGGTATAGTTTCTCTATTGTTTATAGCTCTTCATAAAAAACAAGTTTTAGTGAGTCTTTGGAGAACAACTACACATGGTGAAAGACAGAAAATGATGAAATTTTTATCAAATGATTTTACTGAAGATAGATGGAAAAGTGCTGCTTTGAAAAATGCATTTGTATTACTTGGAAAGCATAGATATATTGACGCTGCTTACTTTTTTTTACTTGCAGACAAGGTGAATGATTGTTGCAACACCATTGCGAATAAGCTTGAGGATAATGATTTAGCAATTGCAATTGCAAAAATCTATTTTGCAAGTGATACTGAAAATTTTAGACTGAATGTGAATGACTCTTTGGTTTATACCATTGAAAATTTTATTTTACCTGATGCAATTTCAAAAGGAGATAGATGGACTACAAGTTGGGTTTTTTGGGAACTTGAACAAAAGGAAATTTCAATTCAAGCTTTGATTAAGTCACCAATTGCAATTATCAAATCTAATAGTAGTTTATTCTCAGAGAGTTATAACAAGTTTTTAGGTGGTATCAATGTTGAAGTTTCTAGTAATAGTTATTTAAAAGTTGATCCAGTTCTTATAATTTTGTATAATGAACTTCGTCACAAAAATGTTAGTTATATGAAAGGTTCATTGAAAATCAGTATTCAAGAAGAGTCTAGTTTTATTTTAAGAGTTTGTTATATATATACTAGGATGGGATGTGATTATCTTGCTGTTATGTTAATAAGAAATTGGCATTTTAATGTTTTTGAAAACGAAAAGAAAGACAAATTTGAATGGAACAAAAGTAGAAGAAAGAGTATTTTCGAAAATGAGATGATACCTACCAAATCTATGATTACTCAACCACCACCTAATGAGTTTGTTGAACCAGATATGAGTAATTTTGATTTTGGATTTTAATAAATAGAGTATGTAGATATAAAGACAACTTTAAAAAAGAACCCTACCCGGGACTCGAACCCGGAATCTTCCACTTAGGAGGCGGATGCCTTAACCGTTTGGCCAGCAGGGCACAATCTTGCCATAAATCAAAAGTAAGTTTATAGATAAAGATGAGGCTAAGTTGAGGTGGTTCATCATATTTGCAATACTAGTTTACCAAGACAATTTTATTCATTTGTTTATAACTTTGTTGTGTTGAAAAAAAACTTAAATCGAACCCTTTTTGGTAATTCACTGCATCGGCATTTATTCCGTACCTCATAGCCCAGATATCAATTTCTCTTGAATCTTGACAGGTTAAAACTATTGATACTGTGAGATCCCGCGATGAGATAAGAATCCATACCACGACACGGCAATCAAAAAATATAAAAATCTACAGTATCTATGATAAAGAGAGAGAGCCTATACAATAATTGATAGTTAGTTGTATATACAAATTTGGGCAATTTTTGCAAAAAATAAAAACATCTCCAATTAGCCAAGAACAACAATAAGGTTCTGATTTCAGAGTTAAAATAGTAAGTGAAGTTAATTTCTATTTAACTCTTTTGAGATATCAAAAGGTAATGATTTGATGTATATAGTTCAAAATCGAATTAGTGCCGAACATCACCTGTACGTTAGGATTCTCGGAGAAAAATGACTTCATCTCTTGTGCCTACAAGAAGCAAGTGAGGTTACTAGGCTATGAAAACTGTCACTCCATTATAATCTAATGTATTAGTAAAATGAATATATTGTATGTTCGTTTTTGTTAGGCGGAGAATTATTGCCATTTCATTGAAACATGATTAAAGCTTGACATGCGGCACCCTTTCTTTAATTCGAGATCATTGAGACATCTTTGAGATACGATAAGAGATACAATTAAAGAGATAAAATCATACAGATAACACAACAAAGAGATAAATTCAAAGTGTAAGGGAGAGAGAAAGCCTATACAACTACACTTTAGCTTATTCTCACCTCTCCTCATATTTCTCTATAACCTATTGTCCTCTTTCGCAGCCATATATACAAATTCATTACCGCGGGCAATTGTGCTAAGAAAATTTGTCGTAAAATCGCACAGCCTCTTCCCATACTTTGTCTTAAAATATCAGAAACTACTTTGCTAGAGCTTCCTTCAGTTGTATAAAACTAGTTCAAATATTTCTTCTCTCATTTCCAAAACTTAATTCATATTTTTCGTAATAAGTTGCAAACATAAAGTGAACTGATCTTATACTTGAAATAGCTTAAAGCATGTCACAGAACCTTACGTTGGAAATTCCAAATACTGATGATCAAAGATCACAATTATCATCATTACAAATACCTAGAAATAAAATCGATTCAGGGTCTCAACTTTCATCACCATCATCAGCAAATTCCACTTCTCCATTATCAGATTCAAAACCTTTTGATGTTACAGTTGAAGAATTATCTAAACTTCATGATCCAAAATCTTTAAAAGAACTTCAACTATTAGGTGGTATCAAATACATAGCATCAAGCTTGAAAACAAGTTTACGTAATGGTTTACAAAATGATGATCATGAAGATTTTAAAAATAGAAGTGAAACTTTTGGTATAAATCGTTTACCAACTAAACTTCGAAAAGGATTTTTTAGACTTTGTTTTGAAGCAATGAAAGATAAAGTCTTGATAATGTTGTCCGTAGCAGCAATTATATCACTTGCTTTAGGATTATATGAAACTTTTGGTGAAGGCACTGTATTTGATGATGAAGGACTTCCATTGCCAAAAATTGATTGGGTTGAAGGTGTTGCAATTATAACGGCAGTTATAATTGTTGTTGTAGTTGGAGCAGCAAATGATTATCAAAAAGAACGTCAATTTGCAAATTTAAATTCAAAAAAGGAAGATCGTGAATTAATTGTAATACGAAGTGGTACGCAAGTTATGATTTCAATTTATGATTTACTTGTTGGCGATATTATAAATTTACAAACTGGTGATGTTGTACCAGCTGATTCAGTTTTAATATCTGGAACAGTTGAATGTGATGAATCTGCTTTAACTGGTGAATCTCATACTATACATAAATATCCTGCAAAAGAAGCACTTAAATTTTTTGAAACAAAACCTAATGATGTTGATCTTGGTAATCCACAGGTTAAACTTAAAGATCCGTTTTTAATTTCAGGGGCAAAAGTTTTATCAGGTTTAGGTAATGCTTTAGTTACTGCAATTGGTCCAAATTCAATCCACGGGAAAACAATGATGTCATTAGATCATGAGGCCGAAACAACTCCATTACAAGAAAGATTAGATGGTTTAGCTGAAGGCATTTCTAAGTATGGGTTTTTAGCTGCTCTTGTTTTATTTGTTGTATTATTTATACGTTTCTGTGTCAATATAGCGCCAAATGGTAAATATAATCAATTACCAGGTACAGAAAAGGGTAAAAAATTTTTAGATATTTTGATTACTGCAATTACTATTATAGTTGTTGCTGTTCCAGAAGGTTTACCTTTAGCGGTTACTTTAGCTTTAGCTTTTGCAACAACTAGAATGGCACAAAATGGAAATTTAGTAAGAGTTTTAAAATCATGTGAAACTATGGGTGGAGCAACTGCAGTTTGCTCTGATAAAACTGGTACTTTAACTGAAAATAGAATGAGAATTGTTAGAGGGGTTTTAGGTAATTCTGAATTTGATGATACTTATAATGGAAATTTGGAGAAATCTGAAGTTGTCATAAATGGTTTAAATGAAGAGACTAAAAATATTATCTGTACAAACATAATCTTCAATTCAACCTCATTTGAAAATTCACAATATGATGAAGAAAAAGCTGCTTTAGTTAAACAAAAACCTCAAAGAAAATCTTTCTTTAAACAATTACTTACAAATGAAAAAGGTAAAAGCATGGAAGCTGGGTTTGAAGATGCTACAGTTTATTCTGAACCGTTTTTAGGTAACAAAACCGAATCTGCTTTATTGATTTTAGCAAAAGATAAGTTTAAATCTTTTGCAAATTCTACATTTGATGAAGTTAAAAATTCAGGTCGTGATGATATAATTCAAGTAATTCCATTTGAAAGTTCTAGAAAATGGTCAGGTACTGTTATCAAAACTAAAAATGGGTATAGATTATTTATCAAAGGTGCTGCAGAGATTATCTTTAAAGCATGTGGTAAACAGTTGTCTAATAATGGACAAATTATAGAGCTTGATAGAAATACTAGAGATGTAGTTTTGGAAAGAATTGATAGTTATGCTAGTGATGCTTTGAGAGCAATTGCATTAGCACATTTGGATTTTGAAAATTTAGATTCTTGGCCACCAAATGAAGTGGCTGATAGTAAACATCCAGAAGAAGCCGATCCAACATTACTTGTTAATACCACGGGTGATCAAAAATTATTTATATTAGATTCACTTGTTGGTATTCAAGATCCTTTAAAAGAAGGAGTACCTGAAGCAGTATTACAATGTTTACAAGCTGGTGTTACAGTTAGAATGGTTACTGGTGATAATTTAATAACAGCAAAGGCAATATCAAGAAGCTGTCATATTTTGACACCTAGTGATTCTTCAAATGAATTTGCATTTATGGAAGGTCCTACATTTAGAAAATTAAGTCCAGAAGAAAGAACAAGAATTGCTCCACAATTAAAAGTATTGGCAAGATCATCACCAGAAGATAAACGAATTTTAGTTGATACTTTGAGAAAAGCAGGTGAAGTGGTTGCGGTTACTGGTGATGGTACAAATGATGCACCAGCATTAAAACTTGCAGATGTTGGGTTTTCTATGGGTATATCAGGTACTGAAGTTGCAAGAGAAGCATCTGATATTATTTTAATGACTGATGATTTTACCGATATTGTTCAAGCTATTAAATGGGGTAGAACAGTTGCAACATCAATAAAAAAATTTATACAATTTCAATTAACAGTTAATGTTACTGCTTGTGTTTTAACATTTGTTTCAGCTGTTGCTTCATCTGATGGTACATCAGTTTTAACTGCAGTTCAATTGTTATGGGTTAATTTAATTATGGATACTTTAGCTGCTTTAGCTTTAGCAACTGATAAACCAGATGATTCATTCTTAAATAAAAAACCTGCTGGTAGAACAGCACCTTTAATATCAGTTTCTATGTGGAAGATGATTCTTGGTCAATCTGTAACCCAATTAATAGTTACATTTATCTTATACTTTTGTGGTGATAAATTCTTTCATGGCGATGCTGTACTTTCAAATCATCAAGAGAAGCAAATGAATGCAATGACATTTAATGCATTTGTTTGGTTACAATTTTGGAAATTGATTGTTACTAGAAAATTAGATGAAGCTGATGAAGTTAGAACTATAAGAGGTAGATTTACAATGGAAAATTTGAACTTTTTTTCACATTTATTTAGAAATTGGTACTTTGTTGCAATTGCACTTATTATAGCTGGATGTCAAATTTTGATTATGTTTGTTGGTGGTGCAGCATTTTCAATTGTTAGACAAACTCCTGGTCAATGGGCAACTGCAATTCTTTGTGGATTTATTTCTATACCTTCTGGTTTTGTAATTAGACTTATACCAAATCATTGGGTTGTTGCAATCTTCCCAACTAGAGCTTTTAATGCATTTATCTATTATGCTGGTTTTAAATTTTTGAAAAGGAAGAAACAAGATGTTGAAGATCCAAGTGAGGATGAACTGAAAGAAGTTAAATAGTCAAATATAAAAGTTTTAATTACTCCTCATACTTAGATAACGCTCTTTATATCCAATTATCTTTGTAATGAATTTTTTGTAGATAGGATAGAATGATATAAATGAATTGAATAATGGTAAAATTTCAATGAGTTCATTAACTTGTTGTATCAACTCACTATTTATAGACAGATAATCGGTATCTGTTAATAAATTGGATTTTAAAGAATCGTGTAATATAGTTAAAGAATGTTCAAATGATTCAGTTGTGATTGTTTCTTGATTGTTTGTTATTTTGAGTATGGTTTGAAAGATACTATAAACTTGGATTATATGACTTTTCACTTCTTTTAAAGATTTTAGGGTTTGAATAACTTCATATGTTTCTTGTTTTAAACTGATTTTGGATTCTGCTTGTTCAACTTCAGCTTTGAGAGTTTGTAAAGAATTTTGTAATACATTGGTATAATATTCTATACGTGAAACATTTGATACATCATTTATCAATTGACCGGAAGATTGTTGTAAAGTATCTATTTCTTTCATTGAACGATTAGAAAGTTCATTTGTATAATATTCCAAATGAGTAATTAGATGAGATGACTTGTTTGATAACTCAATAAGATTATCTTTTGAATATATGGTTTGTGACTGATTTGATCTTTGTAATATAACATCGACATAATTGAAAGGATCAAATTCTTGTTCAAAGAACATTTGTAGGTATTCTTCTGAGTTTGACATGTGGAGTTTTGATTTCTAGTGTTGATGTGAGTTTGTAGTAGACACCGCGATCTTAGGACCGATCTCAGGTCCGAATGAGACCACGACTATAGGCCATCGCGAGAACAATTTCTCTCTAAAACAACCTGATTAGACTCTTTCCATGATAATTTCAATTCAAGATTCATTCAAAGATGTCATTGATGATATATCTTTAAATAAAATTGAATCAGAAAAGTTTTGGATTGCAAAACGTTCATATGACCAAAATTCTATTCAAGAACTTCATTGGATAGAGGCAAAGAAATATACAAAAGAGAAGAAAGAGAGTAAGGTAGAATTTATTTCAAATTCATCAGAGGTTTCTTTCAATCATATCGACTCACTTCTTTATGAACTTAATATAAATGAAAAATTCATAATACAACCTCCATCATCAAGTTTCCTAATAAATCATGAAATATCTTGTCTAGCTACTTTAGAAAACAAAATCGTAATAGGTACAAAATTAGGAAAAGTCCTTATTTATCAAAATAATCAATTACAAAAAGAGTTTGAAGGTCATTATTCACAAATTTCTCATATTAGATTATTCCCATCAAATGAAGTTATACTTACCATTGGATTAGACATGATAATCAAAATTTGGAATCTTGAAGGGAAATGTCTTCGAGAATTCAAAGGACATACTGGAGAGATTACCTGTGTTGAACTAATTGGAAATGGTAGGAATTTTGTCACTGGATCAAAAGATGGTAGTGTTATATTATGGGAATGTGGTTCTGGTTCATTACTTTACAAATTTCGTAGAATTGATAATCTTGAAGATCCTGTTACTTCATTAAAGGTTATGAAACATTCTAATCAGATATCAAAACAAAAGTTCGACTTGGAGTTTGAAACTCTGGATAAATATATGTTTGTTGGTTATAAATCAGGAATGATACAACAATTTAACATTGGAGATCATAATCAAATTTCTAATAGAATCAGTTCTGAAGCACTGGTTATAAGTATACAAGAGTTACAAAATGGGATTGTTTGTGGTTTTGGAAATGGTTTAGTTAAAGTTTATGATTTCGAACAACCAAATTCAACAACATTGAAAATTAAGAAAGAGTATAAGTTTAATCCAAATTTTGATGTGAATTTATTGGTTTGTCGACAAACAATCATATGTTCAAATGGGCCAGATAATGTGTTTAAGTTAGATGAACTGAATAGAATTGTTCTAGTTGGTATGGAAGAGTCGAGTGAAGGTATAATTGCAAATGGTGATAAAATAATAATAGGAAGTGATAAAAGAGTTTTAATATATGATTAGCAAGCCCTGACTATTAGTCTAAACTATTAGCGTCATCATATTCCTCAAAAGCGTATCTTGTCTACACTACAATTAATATACTCATATTCTTGTATTCTTATTTCAATCTACAACTTAGGTCTGTTGTCGATGGCTTTGAAAACAGTTTCTAATGAAGTTGCCTTCATCATGTTACCCTTAACTTTTAATTTACCGTTCATGAATAATTTTTGACCTGAAGCTTTACCTTCAGCCAATTTAACAAAATCAGCATCCTTTAAAATCAATTGAACATCGGTCTTTGGAATTTTGTCAACCTTGACAACTTCACCAGCATTCTTGAAATCCAATAACCATGATTGTTCTTTACCTTCCTTGTTTTTTAAAGTTAAAGCAATTGAAGCCTTGACACCTCCAATGGCCTTCTTCTTGACTGCATCATCTTTTAAAGCTTCAACGAGCTGTTCAAATAAAGTGGAAGCGTTAAATCCGTCGGCTGAAACTGATGACATGTTTGTATTGTTAAATGTGTTGGTTAAGTATATAAATTTAAGGAATTCGATGGTATCTTATATAGTAATATTTCCCCATACTTTTAAAAAGGTTTGGCATAGAAACGACTTCATTCCACTCATGTGAATTTTGAAATCCTCGGTCGCATTAATCAATCCAAATTTGTATAATGGGGGTTCTTCATGAGGTTTTAAAAAATTTTTGACTTTATTACTCTTATAAGAATTTATACTATCGCCTGTAGTTGTTTGTTTAAAGTCAATTTCTATTAAAAGACTGTTTTTTGTTACCTTCATCTTCAATCATAGTGGTGCATGTTCTTTTTAGTTCTCATCTGCACACCGAAATTTCGTCAAGTACCCAAGGGAACTACCAAATTCTCCCCTCATTTCATACTTAATCTCAGTTTGCATTCGCACTAAATAGCAATTCTTGTGACTATACAGTTGTGATTTTGTATCGCACGAGACTTGACTTCAAGTTTAACTACTTGAGGAAGATTTCACCTCGGATATAATTCACATGATGTCTCCTCTAATTAGGAAAATCTGTTTAATTATACCGTGGTGATACTTAGATATACTAGTAAATAATTATTTATAACTATATATCTTAATCGAATTGACAGCTATTTTATCGGAATCTAAATATGCTTACGTAATATTCTGTAAATTCTTACAAATCGGATTTTCTATCAAATTAATCTCATCTCATCACTAACCTCCATGTTCTCTTCTAGTACAACGAAAGCTCATGCTCATTCAACTGTTAATAAATTATTCTCTTCAATACTTTCACTGAATTCAAAACCAAGTATAAATACTAAAAAATCTGATACACAAATTCTTGATGAACAACTTAAAAAATCAAAACTAAGAAATCATGAATCTATAAAAGCATCTAAAAGACTTAAAAGAAATCAAGCAAAGAAAATAACAAAGAAACTAGAACAAGAGAAGAAATTTGCAAAGTTAGTTAAATTTAATATCATCAAATCACATAAAGAATCAGGTACTTTAACTCCAGAAGAAGAAAAATATTTACTGAAACTTGTAAAGAAGAATGCAAATAAAGTAAGATTACTATCGGAAATTGAAGATGAGGATTTAAGAACTGAATTAAAAGATCTAAAAAAGGATATACTTACACTTTCAAATACTGAACCCTCCAAAAAATCAAAGAAATCCAGAAAGAAATCAGATTTTGAATCAAAGGTAAAGAAAGGTTATATCTCTTATCCTGGTTTAACTCCAGGTTTAGCACCTGTTGGATTAGATGATTCTGATGATGAATAATCTATTAATCTATATATACTTATCTTCCTAATTCAAATAAAATTTGTCTAACATCACTACAACTCTTTCTGACTTTTCTTTTGTTATCTTCCAAACCAATCTCTAATGTCTTTAGGGTATCTTTCTGATATGGTATGATATAAACAATATCAATATGTTTAAATATTAAACCAAGACATTCTAATGCTAAAATTCGAACTTGTTCTGTGTTTACCAATTGATTTGCTTGTATCAACTTATCAACACTCAACTTGACCAATTTTGGTATAAGACTTGATAGATGAGATGTTATCAATTCTGGTGTATCACGTATAACTATTATAAATGTTTTCAATGTTGCAATAAGGATAACATTGTTATTTATATCTAAACTGTTAAGAATAAGTGGCAAAATCTCTTTTAACCGAGGTTTAAGGATAACACTTGGGACATAATTCAATATTAATGAAAGTGCAATAAGGTATGTTTCTCTATTTTCAGTTGCTTGATTCCATCCTTCAACGATCTTTGGTAATAAGATTCCAAATATGTTTTGTTTGAATAATAATCTAACATTGATATAATTTACATTTGATATGATCTTGACGCCTTTTTGTTGTTCATTAGTGAATATAGTCAAGTCAGTAAAGATGATATCTAAAGATTTTGGAATTATGTCCTGAATTGGTTTGTTTTGTGACATCAAATCAACAATTTTAATAGTATAGTTGATCCCTCTTTCATCTAATTTCATTACCAAGCCTTTTACCAACCAAGTTAACTCCTCAAACTTCCTGAGTATCTCATCAGAAACTTGTTTGGCATTTTGTACCTCTAGAAATAACGATTCCAATTTTGTTGATAACCAATCTGAGACTTCAAATTTGTTGACTAATAAGCAAATAGTTTGTAAATAATTTAATCTCAAGTAATCTGATGAATCTAAAGATGTTGTTATAGCTCGTTGTATTAAATCTTCTACCTTTGTCATCGATGTATTCTTATCAATATTAGCAATCAGCTTATTAAATATCCCAATCAATGGGTTTGGCTTATCAAAGACATTATGAATATCTAACTTCAATAAAGTCTTACCTCCACAAGCAAACTCATCAACTATATTATCCAAAACTTCTTGATGTTTCAGTTTATGGACATATCTTATAATAAGACCTATAAGATCACCACTTAATTCGTATAATTTGTATTCATTTTCACAACCTAATTTCATTATAGCTTTTATAAATCTACTAACAAAGTTTTGATACCATGAGTTTAATAAAAATTGGTTTCTTTGTTCTGTCTTTTTGATAGACTCAATCAAGGTTTCTATAATTAATTCAATCATACAAATTTTGGTGGTTTGATCAAAATCCTCATTGGTCAAGTATGTCAATTTGTTAAGTAATCGAACAGATACAAGTTCTAGAAACTGATAATTAACACATAATGAACCAATTATACACAAGTCATTTTTAAATCCATTCAAACTAGTCCCCTTATCTAAACTTTCCAATAAAGTTGGTAAAATTGTTTCAAGTACTAAAGAAGTTTTATCAATCTTCATTGTTTCCATAGATGTTATATTTTCAACAGATTCGCTACTTCTCATGATTTCAATCAATCCGTTGATAACCTCTTTGATCACCATATCTTCATCTTTCTTTTTCGTTTCAATATTCTCTTCAACAAGTAATTCATTGAAATATCCAAGACACAATTGACATTCTTGTTGATTTAAAAGTCCAGGTAAAGAAATCAATTTTACAAATTGTCGGACTAAAATACTCTTTAATGTCTTTTCTAAATTCGAAGCATTATGTAATGATTGTCCAAGGAATATAAGAATAGAATCTTTTTGGTCGTTTAAGCTATTATCAGATAAAAACACAACTCTTTCTGATTCAGACAAACCACTTTCTAATACATTATAAGCATTAAATATAAAGCTTAAGTTATCTGAGAATAATCTTTGCTTAGCTATATTGAAGATGAGGTCCGAATTAATATCCTTTTCCAGTACTTCTTGTATATCATTATTAAAAATAGGACGCCAAATTCTAGAGAAAAGCTCTTGTACTATCATATTGAATCCTTGTATTGAAACAGAAGAAATAACACTTAATAACAAAACCGATTGCTTAAACATCTTTTCATTCAAGGTTTTCAAATTTTGTTCCATTTCATTTAAAACTGTTTTGATAAAATTTTCCAGTTGAGTGGTTGACAAGATCTTACTTGCCAAAGCTTCTATAATTACCAAAGTTAATATCAATGGCTTATTCTCATTTGTATCTTCTAAACAAGTATCATAATCTTCTGGGATTATCTGACTTAATCTAGATGATACTAAAGATACATCATTATGTAAGATTTCAAATTTAAGAGCATTCCAAATAGAAATCCAATATTCTACTAATACTTCAACATCATATTCTTTTACACAAAGTAAAATAGTTTTAAGGACATCATTTCTTATACTAGGAGTAGTTGAAGTTAATTTTTCAAATAGACTTGGGAATGAATCTTTTGCAAATTTGTCTTGAGATGCAATTGTTTTCCTTAAATTTGTTTTGAGATCATCAGCTGTAATTTTATAAGGATCATCTTCTGGTGGAGTAAATGAAATTGGGAAATAGCAGAAACAAACATCAAATAATTCATTTATATATTCCTTATGTAAATCATTCCCAGTATCAAATTCAAAAGTCTTATTGATGTTTGTGTTTATATTAAATGAGATCAAGAGATTCTTTGGATCTTTTTCACCAGTAGCAATATGAATAAATGTTTTAACAAACAAGTCTTGTAAAGATTGAGAAAGAGTTTTACCCAATACATTTGATAAAACTGAAAATGGTTCATATCTTACTTTAGCCAAAGACTTTTTAGGATTATATAAATTGATGGACTCCAAGATCTTCTTTAAGTTGTCATTTATCGTAGGATAAAAGTTTTTATGAAGAACAAGTGAACTGATAGCATTGAATGTAAATTGTAAACATGGGATATCATCTAATTTGACATTCAAAAAATCAACTAATACCGAAACATCTTGTTTAGATAACTTTGTTTTATCAAGTTTAGTAAGAACTTTTCCTAAACATAATATAGCTTTTGATCTTATTCCATCAGAATCATTAGTTAATGAAGAACCTAAAGATTGGATCAATTGTAAAAGTGAAAGTTCATTTGATTCTATAATAGTTACAAGTTCATTAATATAATTTTGTGAGATATCCTCATCATTTACAGAAGCAATAAATTGACTTATAAGTGTAGGTACATCATGAATCAGATCCATCTCTTGTCGATACTATTGATCTAGAAATTTGAATATCGCTTATGTAAGAAAAACTCATATAGAGTATGTACAGGTTTAATCAAATTATCGAAACCGAGATTTAACGGTAAATAGAGACAGGATGGAATCTATTAGCGGAATCCTTTTGGTGAAATTGCAAAATCAATACGAGTGAAAGGCAACTTAAAATAAGCAAATAAGCAATCGAATAATTTTTCAGGCTGAGCCCAAGTAGTTCGTAATTCTAATCTCAACCTCTTCTTCCCCCACCCATCCGTATATTACTCTAAATTTGTTTGATTGAGCTCCACTTTATAAAACCATTTGTCATACACGACATTCATCTCATTATACAGAGGAGAACCTTGGATCATTTGTGGTGAAGTAAAGTAAGACAAGTTGTAATATAGTAATGATTGAAATACCAGATCTAGATCAACTATCTACTTTCTCTCCTCCCTTTCTACAGGGTTCAAATGTTTTTGATAATACAAGTATACCAGATGATTTAAGTCATGATGAGATGTCATTTTCAACTTTGGGCCCAATTGGTGGACCTATTGGATCAAGTAATACAAATACAACTCCAAGTCAAAACGCTTCAGCTTATAGTTTTAAATTAGATGGTACAAATAATTCAACTTTTGAAAATGATTATAATGATTCAGTATCACTTAAAGAAGTTGATGAAGTTCAATTTTGTAAAGATACAAGTGAATTTAAAATACTTATCCCACGCGAACTAGCTGCCCCTATAGAATTCAATCATCTAATCAATAATTCTGATACTTCAGATAAAAATCTACTTAGTCATCAATCTTCATACAATTTCGAAACACCGTTACAACATAAATCTCCAAGACTTGGTGATGAACCAACCCCTCAAATTCCACCTCCAATTGCATCAAGAAAAATCCTTTCATTTTCAAGTAATGAAAGGTTTAATTCAATTAGAAAAGGATTAGCTACTGATCCCAAAACTCCTGCTGAATATACTCTTCATATTGTATTTACCCAATTTGTTCGTCATACTGAAAGAAAACTTAATATGGTTCTTGATTATCCTGTTACAGAAGAACCACCAATCCTAAAATTCCTTGCACAAGGTGTTGATCCTCGATTTGATAAAATCATTTCAAGTTTAGGTTATATTGCTCGTAAAAAACCAAAACCTGTTATTGATAGTGTAATGTTATGGAGAAAATCAAAAAGTGAAGTAGCATCATTAGCTGCGGCTGAAGTTGAAAAATGTCTTTCAACAGCAAAGTCAAAACTTGCAGAATTTCAGCAATCTATAAATTATGAAATGTCATCAAATCCACAAGAAACCTTTTTCCATCCTCCAAAAATTAATGATGGTAGTATCAATAGAACTAAAAGGAGTTTGAGTTTAATGAGAAGTAAAAGCATGTCTAAAATTAATGCTCATCGTCGAAATCAATCAGCATCATCATTAACAACCACCTCGTCAAGAACTAATTTAAACGAAATAAAACCACAACCTTCAAATGAAAATGAATTTGCTAGACAAAAAGCATTTCATGAAGCTCAAATATCTCATGCAAGAGAAAATGCAATACAAGCTGACAGAAAATCTCTTGCATCGATTTATATTCTATGTAGAGTCTTGATAGAAATTGTTAAACAAGTACCTACAGAAATTATGGGGAATGATTTAGGGGATAAATTAGAAGAGATTGTTTATACACAGCTAAAGACAACAGATCCAATTTCAACTTGTGACTCTCTGGTCAGATTTGCAAATTGGAACCTTTTTGCTGAGCTACTAGGTCATATGTCAGAAAAACGATTTTTAAGCGTAAGTGATAGATTTGTAGCCGATCTTGAAAAAATCCCAAAAATCATTTCAGAACAAGATGAACCAAAGTTGAAGTTACTTATTAGTGGAATGCGTCATTTGAAGTTAACAAATTTCCCATTAGAGGCTTTTGAAGAAAGTGCAGAATTCATACAATCATTAGTAAAATTTTATGATAGATCAAAGAATAAAATTATCAATTATGCTTATTGTGAAGTTTTAGGGAACTTGTTATTGCCATTAGCAAACCTATTAACTGCGGAAACTAATCATCCTTCTTGGGTAGATGCAATTGAAAGAATTTTTAAAAAATCAAATTATTTATTGAGTCAAGCAAGTAAGAATTCAATTACACCAAATTCAAATTCAAGTGAACAGTTATCAAAGATCAATTGGGGGATTCTTAATTCTTCAAGAGCAATTCAAACCCCAAGTTATAACTTATGGTCACAATCTCTAAATCTAGTCACTACTTCACTTTGTGTTTCTTCAAAAGAATTGTTCTCTCCAAACTGGTTTGGAATAGTTGAACAAAATGCGTATAAGTTACGTACTAAAGTTGAAATAGATGATAAGCTTGCTTTTGTAATATTTACTTCAAGATTGTTATGGGTATATACTTATAGATATCCTGATACTTTAAACAATACTATTAAAAAGTTGGATAATTTATTTGAAATCTTGTTCTTTAATAGTAATGCATTAAGTAAGAAGAACCAATGGATGACAACTGACAAATATTTATTGAATGGTCTTACATGGATGCTTCGAATTTTAGGGTATCGTCATTTGAATTATATCTTGGAGAATGTCTTGATTAAACTTTTGAAAATAAGTTTTAATGGTTCTTCATTAGAATATATGAATCCTGCAAAATTGATTTTGATAAGTAAAGCATACGTTGGTATATTACAAGACTTTGAATTAGGTAAGAAGCAGGACTTTCTTACTGATGAATTACTTTGCTCGGAAGTTTTACAATCTCAAGAAACTCAACAAGTAGATTCAAAGTATGAAGAATTTGCTGGACTTGCTAAAAACAATACAAATGCTGCATCTCATGAAGAATTGTGCAAGAATTTTTCTTCCTTGATTAAAGCATTAGATAATTTTTATGGTTGTCAAGTTTGGAATGCTGATAGTTCATTATTACAACAAAATGGCACAATCAAATCTCCTTTACCTTTTTCAACATTTAACTTTGGTTTTGATTTTTCTAATCAGTTTAAAAATTCCCAGTATGAGCTATTTGCATCTTTATTACATACTTTAACATGGACATTAGTTCCTTCAGGAGATAAGACTTGGGGGGGTCTTAGCTTAAAACAAGTTGTAGAGGTATTAACAAGGAATGCAGTTCATACCGACAACTCTATAGCAGAAGCTTCAATCTATTCATTAAAAAGATTAGCATCTAAAAAGAATTCAAGTAGTCTTATGACGTATTTTGCAACTTTTGCCTTTCAATTTAGTGATAAACTGGGTCCAAAATTTAATCCAGATTACTTTGATTCAACCGAATTTCATAAACTATTGAAAATATATGTTGAATTATTACTGACTTGGCTTAGTCAATTTGATAATACTAAATTAGAGAAGAAACTGGATCTGATTAATCAAGATGATGAAGCTATGAGTAATGATATCTTAAATGACTTATATCAAGTCAATCATACAGTCGAGTCTTTTGGAAATCATGATCCAAATAAACTAAAACTGAGTAATGATTTGGAATGGAAGAGTATAATTACAGTTATTGAAGAAATTGAAGGTAATGGATTATTCTTTCTTTGTTCTCAAGATTCTCATACTAGACAACAAGCAATTTCGATTTTGAAAATTGTTGAACAGTTTGATCAAGCTATTTATGAAATGACGGATAATGCTAGCTCTCATTCTATAAGACCACAAGGTAGTCATTCTAGAACATCATCAAAATTTGCCGCAGATATTGGTACACGTTTAATTCATGTCTTAAATGATGTTGACTTTTTAGAATTACTCAAGCCATTTAGAAACGAATTGACTGCTCCAGAAAGAGTTCGTTTAACTAAAATCAAAAATAAAAAGAATATATTGGCAAAATTAGCTGAATCGGATTATGGTATAGATTCTACTTTATGGTTCCGAATATATCCCAAGTTACTAGATCTTTTTTTCAACCGTTGTCCAATGCCAGTTGCAATTTGTCGTTCTATGGTTTGTGTTAGATTAGTACAAATGCATGATTTGATTGTTGAAATATCAGAAACAAATAAAAATTTTACAACATCATTATTTTCAAGATCAACCTCATCAGTTCCTCCTGAAGTTTTGGTAAATCAATGGAAACTTTATTTGATATTTGCATGTTGTTTATTAACATCAACTATTGAACAAAAGATTTCTTTTCCTAATCAACCAACTCATGGTAGGAAAAGATCATTACAAATGTTCATACAACATCAAACTATAACAAGTGCAAAATCTGTTTTCCGTATGGTTTTCCCATTATTAAGATCTCAACAACAAATTATAAGATCTGCTGTTATTGTTGGATTAAGTTGTACCAATATAAATATTTTCAAAACTTTCCTTGAAAACATGCCATCGAATCTTCCAAATTGGGATCTTGAATCTAAGCAAAGAAACCCATCAGAAGATCGTTTAAAGATAGAAATTATCCATATTTTAAGTAACTTAACTACGTCCTATGGATCCAAATCTGAAATATATTCAGAAGAATGGATTGTTGAAAGTTTAGTTGCAGTTGTTAAAAGTCTTAAATTATTCTTATCTATACAATCTGTACAACTTGACGTTGAATTCCAAAGATTACGTAGGTACTTTTGTGTATTTTTAGAAAACTTATTTATTGGATTACATGAAAAGTCACTTCTTAACAAATGGCTTCCTTTCGAAGCAAGAATTGGTTGTTTCAATTTTCTAAAAGAATGGTGTGGTTTAGGTGAATCTGCAACTTTAACTGAAGAAAGATATGTTTCGATGATGAGCAAGATTAGTTCACATAAAGAACCTGCAACTATAGCAGCTATACTTGAAGTTGAGAAAAAAGCTCTTCAATTTTCTGCTGTAAGTTGTATGTCTATAATCTGTTCTGGACCTATCAGTCAATTAATTGATGATTCTGGTAATGCAGCACTTTTATCTTTTGATTTACCTGGTTTGATGAATTGGGTTTATTGTTTATTGAGTTCTGATTCAGATAAAATTCATGAATATGGACAAATGGCTTTGAAGAATATATTACAAGTAAATATAACCAATAATGAGATCTATCAAGAAGTACTCAAACAATGTTATCATCAACAAAAGTCATCAAGAACAACATTAAGTTACTTTTCTGCTTTTGTGGTTGCTTTAATAGAGTATGGACAATTTGATGAGAAACCTATTGATCTCATATGTCTATCTTTCATCTTATTAGGAAATGAAAATTTGGATGTAAGATTTGATGCCTTGAAGCTACTCAAATTTGTAGCTCAAAAATTCCCCCAATCTCCAAATGTTGAAAGCTTTCAGGAAAGTATTTTAGGTAAAACCAAAGTTTTAAATAAGAGAGCTATATTTGATGTAGTTTCTAATTATGCTTCACTTAATCCTAATGATAGTTTACTTTCAATAAGTTATCTTGCAATGTACTTTAATCTGGTTAGTCAAGATACAAAAAAAGATATCATGTCATGCTTACTCCCTTGGTTGGGTCAAGTTACTCTTAAATGTAAGGATACGGATATTGAAATGCCTAATACATCTCATAATTTGGATACTTCTTCTATAATGGTTTTGAACAATTTATTTGAAATCACGATAAAATTCAATAGTGAAGTTCCTAATGAGATAGAAGCAATGTGGGTAGCAATTGGAAGTTCGCCTGATAACTTTGAAAAGATTTTAGAGAATATCATTTCTAATTGTTTAGAAAGGAAGAATCCTAAATTAGTACAAGTTTCACGTCAAGTTATTGATTATTTGGCATTATCACTGCCTGATCCAACTTTTATTATTGACAAGTTCATTCTGAATTTACAACCTAAAAAAATGATTCCTCCTCAAGTTCGTTCAACTGTTCGTCCAATGACAACATTTATTAATGTGGAAGAGTTCCCATATGTTGCTGATTTATGGAGTATAATTGAATATAATGAGAAAGATGCTTCATTTTCCTTGGGACAACTCTCAATGATTTTCTTGGTTGATTTGTTCTACTTTAGCTCTCAACATATTATTGAGAGTTTACCATTATTACTTCATGTTGCATTTTCATTACTTGATCATTATATACCTATAGTACAAGAACAAGCTGGTGCTCTTTTGAGACAATTGGTTGGTGCTCTTGCTCCAAATAGTATTAGATCTGGAGAAGTCCTCAAATGTTTGAAACAAAGAGAAGGTCATAAATATCTTTGGGTTTATGATGATTTAAATAATGACAAAAAGGGTGCTATAACTCCCAAAAATATGGACAAGTTGATAAGATTGATATTAGAGATTTTTGAACCTATCCACTCATCACTTCAAAATGATTGGAGTCGAGTATCTTTAAGTTGGGCTACAACTTGTTCTGTTAGACATATTGCATGTCGTTCATTTCAACTGTTTAGATCTTTACTTTGTTTTATGGATCAAGGAATGTTAAGAGATATGTTACATCGTCTTTCAAATACAATTTCAGATGAAACTTTGGAAATACAAGGATTTGCAATGCAAATTTTAATGGCTCTTAATGCACTTACGGCTGAACTTGATTCTGTAAAATTGATTGATTACCCACAATTATTTTGGTCAAGCGTTGCTTGTTTGAGTACTATTCATGAACAAGAATATATAGAGGTTTTATCTACAATGTCAAAATTTGTTTCAAAAATTGACTTGGATGCTCCTGATACCGTCTCATGTTTGATTTCAACATTCCCACCAAAATGGGAAGGAAAATTTGAAGGCTTACAACAAATTGTAATGATAGGATTACGTTCATCGAAATCATATGAGTCTTCGATCAAATTTTTGGATAACATAAATAATTTAAAAGACAGTGAAATAATTGGAATGGGAAAATTCCGTCTATTGATGGCAGTAATTGCTAATCTACCTCGTTATTTACATGCTTTGGATATCAAGAAAGTCACTTCAGACATTGAGCAATCTGCAATGGTACTTAGTGAAATGGCTAGGAGAAATGGTAATGAATCTCTATCCAGAATTTTAATCTCACTTTCAAAAAATAGATTTAGATCGAAAAAGGATTTCTTGGTTCAAACTGTAACTACTTTGAAAAACGATTTTTTCCATGAATATGAAGCACAAACTTTGGTGTTGTTATTAGGATTTTTATCTAACAAGATCCCTTGGATTAAAAAGGAGACAATGGGACTTTTAAAGCATGTTTTCCAAATTGTAGATTTACGAAGAGAGGAATTTATAGGCGTTGGTGCTGATTTGATTTCACCTTTATTAAGACTCATATTGACTGAATATTCAGAAGAGGCATTGGAGGTTTTAGATGAAGCAATAATGATATCGGGATCTCAATTAGACAAGGATGTTTTAAGAATGAGTTTAGGAAGTTCATCAATGAAGAAAGAATATGAGAAAACGGCAACGCTATTTGGTATTCCAGATGAAACCGGGTGGGCAATACCAATGCCAGCAGTTACTGCAGCAAGTACTAGAAACAATGTCCATGCTGTATTCTCGACATGTAATATTCCAAAAGCTGAAAATGAAAATGATGAGGATATTAGAAAGAGAGAAAATGAAGAATCTATAAATTTCCATTTGGAAGATTATAATGCCCCTGTAGTTGATTATGGAGATGCTGCTTCGATTAGTGCTGAGGAGCCTGATGCCACTTTAAGTAATATGTGGGCAGCTTTAGATGATTTTGATTCATTCTTTACAAAAGAGAACAATGAGCAAACAGGTATGATAACTCAAGGTTTACAAGGACTACAAGGTTTACAAGGTCTTCCTGGATTTCCTCGTAGACCTGGAACAAATCAGCATATACATAGTGCTTCTGTTGATACTAAAGTAAGTAATTCAAGTGGGGATTATACGACACCACTAGACTCTGCCCCACATGTTTATGATAAGAAAGCATCAGTCATCTTGAATAGAAGTTTAGCAAAGACTCATTCAAATACTTCTTTTAAAAGTAGTTTTGCTGAGTCAATAGGAAATGGAAATCCAATACAATCTCCTCAAGTAAGCAAAAGATCTTATATTCCATTTAGAAGTAACAGAAATTATTCCAAAAAGTATGAATTAACAACCCCAACTCAGGAGTATAGTCCTACATTTGACCAATCTCCTGCAACTTCGCATGAATTAGAAAGTCCTCAAAGCGAATCTCCTAGTGCACAATCATCACCAATTGCAAAATCTCCAGATTTAAATGGAAGTTCACCGACTTATGAAAACTCCAACATCTTGGAAAATCTTTTAACTAACAAAAAGCGATCAAAAAAGGTAATCAAATTTGGTCCAAATCAAACTAATAGCATAACACCAGAGTCTCCAGTTCATTCACATTGGAACAAATTAAGTCCTACTCTTGGAGCTCAACAATCAAGGGCCAAAGAAAAAAGAAGAAGTGTAAAACAAAAGTAAAATTTGTGATTTAATAGTACGGAATGTCAATTCGTATCAAAAATAGCCAAGCATATAAATTTATAGATTTTAACAAAATTTTGTAATTTTTAAAAAAAGTAGAGAAATCTGAGAGAAAGCAGAGGCTGTCGATTTGGTGATTCGTAGTAAAAAAAAAATAGGTAAGCACAAGAGCGAAGAGTCATGAAGTATATAATAGGTCAAGACAGATCAAGGAAGAAAATTTAAAATATAATTTAATTCATCTATTCTCTTGCTCTACTCGAATCTCTACAACATCAACAATCTCATCGCTAGATCTTACGACATTTAAACGACATTTGATTATTTTCCATTTTTCATTTTCCGACATTCAAACTTTTCACTCCAAGATGCCACCAAAGAAGAAGCAACAGCCATCGGATAAAAATAAAGCTAAAGCAAAAGCAAAGTCTGCCGAAGACAAAACATTTGGATTAAGAAATAAAAATAAATCTAAAAAAGTTCAATCTGAAATTTCACAAATTAAAGCTGGAATCGATGGTGGATTAGCAAAGAAAAAAGAAGCTGATGCTAAAAGGAAATTGGCGGAAAAGAAAGCAGCCGAAGAAGCAAAGAAAGAAGCTGCTGCTCTTATGGGTATAACACAACAAAAAGTTCCTTTTGGAGTTGATCCAAAATCAATTTTATGTGAGTTCTTTAAAAATGGACTTTGTACAAAAGGTACCAAATGTAAATTTTCCCATAATATGGAAATTGGAAGAAAAGATGCAAAGAAAGATTTATATACTGATGCTAGAGCTGAAAAAGAAGAAGATACGATGGATAAATGGGATGAAGATAAATTGAGATCGGTTATTTTATCTAAACATGGAAACTTGAAGACAACCACCGACAAAATTTGTAAATATTTCATTGAAGCAGTTGAAAATGGAAAGTATGGTTGGTTTTGGGTTTGTCCAAATGGGGGTAATGATTGTATGTATAGACATTCTTTACCACCAGGTTTTATACTAAAGACAAAAGAACAAAAGAGATTAGAGAGATTGGCTGAAGATTCTGCACCAAAGATGACATTAGAAGAATTTATCGACTTAGAAAAAGGTAAATTGAATAAAGCTACCTTCATTCCTATAACTAAAGAGAATTTTATCAAATGGAAAAAGGGACAACAAGAAAAGAGAGATCAAGAAAGAAAGAAATTGGATGAAAAGAGGAAATTATCTGGTAAGGAAATTATAATCCAAAGATTTTCTGATAAATTCTTTGACGATGGTTCTAATGAGGAAAATGATGCGTGGGATTTATCTGAATTTAAATCTGAATTGGTAGAACTGACTGATGAACCATTCAAAGATTATGGCGATGGGTCTTATAAATTTGAAGATGAAGATGTAGAAGTACAAGATGATGTTAAAAACGTTGACGAGAAAGATGTCAAAGAAGAACAACCGGTTGAACCTGAAAGAATAATCGAGGAAGGTAAAACAGTGGAATCTTCAGCTTAAACTTGTTCATAAAGCTTGAATGAGAATTCCACGATTGTATATTATATTACCTTTTAAATTTATTTGACTAGTATCACGACTAAATATAGAGAATTTAAAGAGTGATTACGTCTTATTGATGTTATGTAATATTTACTTTAACAACTCTCTCAAAGACTCTATATGCTTTTCGAAAAATTCCTTATCGTCATCTTTGAAAAACTCAACTTCGGTATTTGTATCTTCTAATTCTTTCATTCCATTTTCTACTCTAGTTATCCATAATACACCTCTTTTATCCATCTCTTGATCATACTGTGAACCATAATCTTCTCTTAAATTATCAAATAGAAGATAATCATTATTTGTAATCGAATCTTGATCTATATGACTACCATTTGAATTGACAGTTGCAGTTCTTTTTGGTAATGGTGGGGCATCCATGTTAGTTTCATTACATTGTATATCCAGTTTTTGAGGATCTTCTGGGACATTTCGTTCAGGGACTGGTGGCTTTCTTAACTGATTTCCTTTTAATACACCTGGTTTTTTAGGTACCATTGGTGGTAATTTAGCTTTTCGTTGATTAAATTCTATCGGAGATTCGGACATATCAATCAAGTCAATATCTTCTATAGGCTGCTTCCTTTTGTTTGACCTCTTTTTTATGATTCTTCTTAATTCACTTAAGATCAAATCATCATCTATATCTGAAAATGAATCTGGAACACATCTTATAAAAATTGAAAGAACTCTAGTAGGATGATTTTTAGCTAAATCAACATAAGCTTCAAAATCTTGTTCTCCAGAATCACCAATACACACAAAATTCTTCTCAGGGAAATCATTTAATATAGAATGCAATGCAGTTTTTTTTCTGGAAGATGAAGGTTCCATTAATGATGAGATTATATTACCAGAATATTGTTTTAAATGTAAGGATCCTTTAGGTAGTTTTGCCATTTTCAAGTATTGATTTATTATAGAAAACAATTGCCAAGGAGAATTTGAAACATAATGAAATGATATTTTATTAGAACTGAATAATGTTGAGTACCATTTCACTACCAGTGGTATCATCCATTGTGACATATCATTTAATAAGAGATTTCTCATTAGTTCTCTTTTATCACCAATTACTCCAGTTAATTTAATGGTATCATCGATATCACTAATTACTCCAATATTTTGATTTGAAACAACCATAACATCAGAGAATGAGAATATAGATTCATTCTCTGGACATCTAACTTGTACAACTGAAGGAAGATAGGTTACAGTTATTCGAACTTCAAATTGCCCATAAATATCAGTTATAACTTCTTGAGATACAATACGATTTGAATCTCTTGGATCATGAGGAGCAATTGAGACTATAAGTTTAGCATTAGGGATTGATCTTGCAATAAAAGCACTTAATCTTTCTTTTACAAGATCATCATTATTAGTCAGATTCTGATTAGAAGATATACTTGAAATTGATTCCAGATCAGAAGAATTATTTGATTCCAGAACGGTATCTTGACTTAATTTTGAACTTTCTAATTCAGCGATTGCATTCTGTGTAACAACTTGTGAAGAGTCAAATCGTATAACTTGTTTTGCTAATGATAATATCAATCTATTCTTTCTAGTCATATGACCAGGACATGATAACCAACCTTTTATATCTACACAATAATCACCATTTTTATATTGTCTAGTATAAGATGGGAATATTGTTATATTTGATTCTACTGGTAATACTAGATTACCATTTGCATCATATAAATCATAATTGGCACCACCAAAAGCTCTTGCAGAAACACCAGAAGCAATCAGTGAAACTGAACCAGTTATACGAGGTATATAAGTATCTCTTGTAGCTTTTACGACACCATTAGCAACACCAAATAGCTTTTGTCGTCTTGATTGTTCATTCATTCTTAAAGGTTTTTTTGATTTATAATCTTTATAAAAACGATTTAAAGCTCGGAGTTTTTGAAATCGTGGTAATCGAAATGAACGGGAATACCTACCTTTGGTAAGAAACGCACTTGCGAGCTTTATAAGTATAGTTTTGCCTTTCACTTTGACTAAGTTGATTAGATTGAAATTGATTTGTACTGCAGGAAGTAATGAAATAGATTGTAAGACTTGAGATGAAGAGTTGAGATTTGTGAGAATTGAGGTTGGATTGGATTAAGATCGAGGACCGAGATTTGAAACATGGATTTGATTGACCTGTGAAGTTGTTAGGATTTATATGAAAATGACGTCATGGGAAAAAGTTTAATAGTTAGACTGACTTGAGAGTAATTTTATTGTTAAAGGAACTTATTCCTCTTTTATCATTACAGCTGCGCCAACTCTCTATTCACCTATCATTAACTCAGATCAACGAATTCTTGTACGCACTCTATACTCACTATACTTCGCACTCGACTTTAACGAAATTCAACATAATTATGGAGATCTCAATTGGTAATGAACTTAAAGATTCTTTTGAACCAACCTATAATTGGATAAATAACAATATCAATTGGTTAAATGAAATTGAAGAATTTTATAGAGAACGAAGTATAATTGAAAAAGAATATTCAACCAAATTAAATGATTTATGTAAAAGACATTTCTCTAAAAAAGCAAAATTATCAGCTCAATTATCGGTTGGTGATAATCCTCAAATAACACCAGGATCATTAGAATGTGCTTCTTTAGTTATGTGGAATGAAGTACTTACACAAAATGAAGCAATTGCAAATGAAAAGTCCGAATTTTCAAAAGCTATAACTAATAAGATTGGTGATAATTTAGCTTTATTAAGATCAAAATGTCTTAGAATTGCTAAAACTATAGAATCCGTTAATTCTACTTTGATTAATGAAAAGGATAAAGTTGAAGAATCTGTAAAGAAAGCTAAAAAACATTATGATTCTCTTTGTCAAAATACTGAAACTGCAAGAGAAAAAGCTGAAAGATCATCAGGTGATAAGTATCAACAAAAACTAAATGATAAACAAGTTGAAATGAATATAGCTAAAAATGATTATCTAATAAATATCAACATTGCAAATAGATTAAAAGATAAATACTATTATCAAGATATACCAGAGATTTTAGATTATTTACAAGAATTGAATGAATGTAGAGTGGGTATAACAAATAAATTACTAAACAATGCTTCAATTATTGAAAGGAATTCTTGTGATAAAGTCAAAGAGAAGCTTCATATTATTGACTCTACAATCGAACAGAATAATCCAAAACTTGATACCTCAATGTTTGTTAAACATAATCTTATTAATTGGAAAGAACCTCAAGATTTCTTTTATATACCAAGTAGTATATGGCATGATGATGAAAGTTTAGTTGTTAAAGAACCCGAATTAACAGATTTAAAGAAAAGATTGAATTTTTGTGGTCAAGAGTATAAGAAGTATGAAAAAGCATGTCTTGATGCAAAAGATAGATTAGAAAAATCAACACAAGAGAGGAAAACCACCTCAAACTTGACTTTAAAATTTGATACTCCAATGCAGAATTCTTTAACTTTGTTACAAAAATTTATAACTGATGATAATTCACGATTATCAAATGAAGTTGCAATTGAATTAATACAAAACTTTGCTGGAGATAAAGATTTATCATATTATCAAGAGGTTCAAAGGAAAAAAGGAGGACTTGGTAGTATTTTCAAAAAAAAGCAAGAGGATAATGCATCAGTTCATACGATTCAAAGTGTAACAACAAATACATCAAGTGGGATATTTAGTCTAAGAAGAAATAAATCAAAAGGAAGTTCAGGTGGTAAAGTTTTATATGATTATTCTGCTACTGGAGATGATGAATTATCAATTACTGCCGGTCAGGAGTTTGAATTAATTGAAGATGATGGTTCTGGATGGTCAAAAATTTTATGTTATGGTAAAGAAGGTTTAGTACCTTCAAGTTATATTGAAGTTTTCAAAAAGAAAGGACCTTCAGTAGCACCTAAAAAAGGTGCTAAAAGAGTTCAATATGTAGAAGCTTTGTATGATTATATTGGTGAAGGTGATGATGAATTAAGTATAAAAATTGGTGATCGAATTGCAATAATACAAGATGATACTGATAATAGTGGTTGGACAGAAGGAGATCTTGATGGTAAAACTGGAATGTTCCCGACCAGTTATGTTAAAAAGATATAAATCTACAAATTTTAGTCAATAACTAATATACTATTATTATATATACTACGACATATACTAGCCCTTAGTAAACATCACCTGGAATTTCAAAAACAACTTGTTTACCAGTTAATTTTTGATATAATTGTTGGAAAGAGTCCAATTTGTAATCAACAGCAGTTGAATCCTTTGAGTCTAATAAGATTTTTTGGATTTTGTTACCACCAACTAAGTATCTGACTCTTTTACCGACAATTTCGGTTGGGAAAACCAAATCTTCTAATACTTTATCGTGAACAGCACTTAAAGTTCTTGATCTTGGTCTTTTTTGTTGTTGTCTAGATCTTCTAGATGGTTTTGGTAAAATTCTTCTTTCAGCTAAGAAAACAACGTGTCTATCTGGGAATTTCTTTTCTAATTCTCTGGTTAATCTAGTTTGAACTTTTCTGTAAGCTGGTAATGATGGACATGGAACGAAAACAGCAAGGGCTTTTTTACCACCATTGACATCGATTTCCTTGATAGACTTGAATTGTAATGGTCTTAATTCGGCTTTTAAATCGGATTGACCTTCCAAGTCAACAAAGGCTTGAGCGACTTGTAATTCCAATTCACTTGGCTTTTCAGATAAGATTTTGCTAGCAGCTGACATGTTGGATTTGTCTATAGTACCTAGTGAAGTTTTGGTTGAATGCGTGAAAATTATTTGGATGGAGTTTTTTGCGAGGTCGTGGACAGTGATGAAAAATCTTGATTGAAAAATTATGATTCAAGTGTGATGACTGAGTTCTAATTCACGTGAGTATGTGACTGTTTTTTTATATCAATATAATTTGAGTGTATAAACACATAGATTTGACAATGATTAAAATTCAAATGTACTAAGAAGAATAAAGGATCATGTTTATATTTTAGGTGATTTGCTAGGAGCAACAATTGTTCTCAAGCCTTCTTCAAATTCTTCTACATCTCTTTGTGTAAAGTTTTCTATACTACCCCAGACTTTCCCCACGTGAGCAACATGTTTTCTCGACTTATCTTAAACTCATTGAAACTCCGTTCTTATTCTACTAGAGTAATGTCAGACTTAGTAGAACAAGCTAAGAAATCTGCAGCGTATGCTGCTGTAGATGAAAACTTTCCCGATAATGCAAAAGTCGTAGGAATTGGTTCAGGATCAACTGTTGTTTATGTCGCTGAACGTATTGGTCAAAGATCAAATAAAAAAGACTTTGTATGTATTCCAACCGGTTTCCAATCAAAACAACTTATAATTGATAACGGATTAGTTTTAGGAAGTATTGAACAATTTCCAAATATAGATATAGCATTTGATGGTGCAGATGAAGTTGAAAAGAAAAAACTTAATCTTATAAAAGGAGGTGGAGCATGTTTATTTCAAGAGAAATTAGTTGCATCTTGTGCTAAGAAATTTATAATCGTTGCCGATTATCGTAAGAAATCAGAAAAATTAGGTATAAAATGGACAAAAGGTGTACCAATTGAAGTTGTACCAAACTCATATGCTAAAGTTACCGAAGAATTAGAGAAATTAGGAAGTAAGGTCTATTTAAGACAAGGACTACCTGCCAAAGCGGGACCAGTTATAACCGATAATAATAACTTTTTAATCGATGCTGTTTTTGGTGAAATTGAAGATCCAATAGCCCTTCATAACAAAATCAAGAGTTTAGTTGGAGTAGTTGAAACAGGATTATTTACTGGGATGACAGAGAAAGTTTACTTTGGAGAGGAAGATGGACTGATCAATGTATGGTAATGATTTTAATTAACAGAATCATTTTTATACGATGATACATAAATATTCATAAAAAGGTTGTAGGTATGTTAATGTAGCAAGATTAGTGCCTATGCATTTAAATATTCGACTTAATTTAACGCATTTATTTGTTACAGTCATTATAATACAGATAATTCACAGGAATATTAGGATAAGTTGATCATTTACTATGATTTGAAATCCAACTTAAAGCTTCTACTAAACCTGTCCCGTCAATTGCAACTGTTGGTATAACACTCCAAGAATGTTTACCTGTAAGATTATGTAATTCAAATTTTTCAATTAATTCTTTTGGTTTAACTGCACCATCCTTATCTTGTTTATTTGCCAAGACAATTAATAAACAATTTGATAATTCCTTATCACTTATAACACGATTTAATTCGATTTTAGACTCGTTTAATCTTGCAACATCGGCTGAATCAACCACATATATTAAAGCATTTGTACCAGTGAAATAATGTCTCCACAATGGTCTAATTCTTTCTTGTCCACCACAGTCCCAGACTGCAAATGTAACATTTTTATGTTTGACAGTTTCAACATTAAAACCAACTGTTGGTGCAGTTTTACTTGTCTTTCCTAATTTTAATTTATATAAGATTGTTGTTTTACCAGCGTTATCAAGACCAAGCATTAATATTCGCATTTCACGGTTTTTGAATAATTTTGACATTATAGCCCCCATCTTGAACGAGTGTTTTTGTTTTAAGTATGTAGATAAGTATTAAGGAAGATTATCGATGTATATATACTTGAATACTTTCAAACGCGTTGATTTAGTTATGCAGAACTCGTCAAGGTTACGAGGAGTTTTGTGTAATGTGTAACACGCAAAGTAGATATATGAAAGTAGGCGAATTGCAAAAGCGGCTAAATATCGAGAATGCCTATTTTAATAATGTCAACAGTTAGGGGTTAAAAGAAGATGATTGTTGGAAATTTGAGTTATGACAGAAAGACAACTTAACAGCATAAAACCTTAAATTTTTTAAAACTATATATTGTAGTTATCTCTATGTAATCTTGAGCCTCTCAATTAATTTGCGTTTATATACAATTTACCGATTACAATTGATTATGTAAGTAATTTGGTGTTGTATGGTTATGGTCCACTTGTATGATTACAATTGAGTATAATAGGAAAGTTATGCTGGTAGGGTTATTGATTCTGTAGGTGATGATTGGGTTTAGGCTTAGGGCGGAGAAGTGGAGAATTCGGTGGAGTAGAGGGTGGAGAGATAGGGAGAGACAGGGAGAGACGAACGAGCATGTAGTGCCTAACTGCAGAACAAGTTATGACAGATTACAAAACAAATTCATATTCAACTAAAGCAATATGCAATTGAATACAACACTCAACATCACAAGTACAATCATCTAAAACGATGTAGTGTGAATCTGTAATTACACCTTATTACTACATTCGCAGTCTCATAGTCTTACATTCTCATCAACAAACTTCTCTACTCTAATATATATTACTCCTAATCTTTTCTAAGCTTCTTCCTCTCAACACTTTTTATAATCCTAGCTAATGATAATCCAATATCACCACCATTTTCAAAATGTTCCATATTATAATATTTTGGTGCAATATCAACTAACCATTCAGGTTTAACAACTGTAACAGTTCTTATATAATTCTTTGAGGTTAAAACAAATTCATTGTAAATAACCCATTCACCTTCTTTTGACAATACAGTAGATGGATGAATTAAAACATCTTGATTATCTTTAACTGTTAAGAATCCTTTACCACCAGACCTTTTTTTTGCAACTTGCATGAAAAACCCTCCAATCAAAGCTTTACGAATATTTTTTGAATAATTCTTATCTTCATAACTAATACTAATCAATTCCAAGTCGTATTTAACCATTATTCTTCTTAATTGATTCCTAACATTATTTGCTGATAATAAAGATCTATAACTAAGAAAATTATCTCTACACCATTGGTGTAAACCAAGATTATGAGCTTGATCTGAATTGAAAGAATCATATACATTTAACAAAGTTAAATGATCACCATCAGCATGGGCAAATTCCATTTTTGCTTCATCAGCTCTCTTTCTTGCTGAAGCAGGTCTAACAAATACATTTGGTACTGATAATAATGCAACTATACTTAAAATCTCTTCTGAACATTTAAATTTTGGTGATCCAATTAACATAACTGCTAATGTTGGATCTAATGGGAAATTAGACGCCAATCTTCCCAAAGCAGTAAGATCTCCTTCATCTGATAAACATTGTAAAAAATTTAATTCCTCCAAAGCTCTCATCATTGTTTCTGGTGCAGGTGGATCCATAAAATCAAAATGAACCAAATCATCAATTCCTAATTTTTTCAATTCTAAAACTGTTGATGCTAAATTACTTCTTAAGATTTCAGGATATGATTGTTCTATTAATTCCTTTTTAAATGCTTCTTCAGTATATAATCTAAAACATTTACCTGGTCTAGTACGACCAGCACGACCAGCTCTTTGTTGAGCCGATGCTTTTGAAATTGGTGATACTAATAATGATTCAACTCTGATTCTTGGATTGTAAACTTTTTGTTTTGAAAATCCTGGATCAACTACATAAACAATACCATCAATAGTCAAGGAAGTTTCGGCAATATTTGTGGATATAATAACTTTTCTACCTGGTCTACCATTTGGCTTTGTATTTATAGGTGCTGGTTCAAAAATCTTTGTTTGTTGATGTGGTGGTAATGAACCATATAATGGATAGACTTTTAAAGGACCACATCCTTGTTCTCGTATTAATTCATCACCTTCAAGTGAAATTTTTCTACAAGCATCTTCAATTTCTTCTTCACCAGTTAAAAATAATAAGACATCACCTTCATCTTCAGTAGCATGAATTTGTAAAACTGTTCTAATAGCTGCATCTAAATAATCTCCTTGATGTTCAGGAGTATAGTAGATTTCAACTGGATGAGTTCTACCTGGAACTGCTAATAAAGGAGCATCATTAAAATAACTTTGGAATTTTTCAGCATCTAAAGTTGCCGACATAATAATGATTTTTAAATCAGGTCTTCTCACAGTAACTTGCTTTAATAATCCCATCAAGATATCAGTTGCCAATGTTCTTTCATGTGCTTCATCTAGGATAATACACGAATATCTTTTCAATTCATGATCTTCCATTGCTTCTCTTAATAACATACCATCCGTCATATATTTCAAGATAGTTTTATTTGAAGTTTTGTTCTCAAAACGAATATTATAACCAACTTCTTCTCCAAGTTGAACATCCATTTCATCAGCAACTCTTGCAGCAACCGACATTGCAGCAACTCTTCTTGGTTGAGTACAAGCAACTTGAGTACCCATTAAATGTGGCATATCATCATATAATACAAATTGTGGGATTTGAGTAGTTTTACCTGAACCAGTTTCACCTACAAATACCATAATTTGTGTTGAATGGAATATATCTAAAAATTCTTGTCTTTGAGCATGAACTGGTAAATCATTTCTAACTTTCAAGATATCAAAATACTTTTGGGTAAATTCTCTACCAGTGAAAGGGTTCAATTTAGCATTTTCTAACACAGCTGCCTCTTTAGCAGTAGTTTGATGTCTTTTAAGATTTTTAAATTCTCCGTTATCATGGAAATTTAGAGATTCTTCACTTGGTAAATTATGAGATTTCATACTTTCTTCTGAAGCTTCTGCTATTTGTTCAGCTTCCGAAACCTTTTGTTTTTTAAATGATCTATCTGTCATTATTGATTTGTAGATTAGTTTATCTTGAGATGAGCTCTTTGTAAAGCGTGACACGGGTCACGTGAAAAATTAAAACATCCAGATTCGAATTCAAAGTAAATATAGAGTATTTAAAGATTACATTAAATCGTCATTACGTAGGGATGGTCATATTACCATCAGGTACTATAATTTCCAAAATTCTAGATTCCGCTATTTTTTTTATTATACCCCGGAAAATCTATGTGGGGTTGAATGCATGCACATAGGTTTAAATTTATACAAGCGACTAACGGATTAACTAATTATGTAACTAACCTCACAGCCTACTCTCTACGCTACAATTTATGCGGTGAGCCGAGTCAGGGGTAATAGACCAGAAACTAACCCAACACTACATTGAAAAAATTTGCCATATGACCGATGTGACATCGGAAATGAGTCAATAAGCCCGAAAAAAAATTTGCAAAATATCTAATTGAGCAATTCGAATTGGTTAATGTGAGACATCTTTGTCTTCTTCAGCAATAATAATTTCCTAGCTCTTATCTCTCTCTTTCTTCTTTAACGATTGCTTACCGAAGCGCGTGGCCGTTTTTTTTTCAATTGCTCCGTCAAACCGAGTCGCAAAGTTTTCAACCCGCCTTACTTAGCATACAAGAATCTTTAATTATATGCAAACCTCCTCTTTTATTTAAAAATAAGATGGCATCTTCAAAACAGTCAACAGTATGAGTAAAGTCATTTTTGAGACTGTGGTCATTGGTAACGAACTAGCCAAAGTCGTTAAAGGGACAAGTTCAATAATCAAGAATGATTTAGGATATTTAATAGATTATTCATTTTTAGCACAATCTTTTGATACAAAAGCAGAATTATATTCAAAATTAAGATTAGCATCAGCAAGAGCTATAACAACCAAAAACATAAATAAAACATCAATTAGATCTTATTCCACAAAACCAAAAAAATATTCAACAACAAACTTTCCTCAACTTGTTGAACATGAACAAATAATTGGTGAAAAAAAGGCCGATTCTGATATGTCATCGTCAAAAGTTCCTTCAACAAGATTAGAAAGAATTTTTCATTATGGGACACTTGCAGCAGGTGTTGGATTAGGTGCAGCAAAACATGGTTTAAAAAATTATGCAAAAGGTGTCAAGAACACTGGAATGAAATCACTTATACTCTCACCAGCTAATATAGAAAGAATGGCCAAAAAATTTTCAAAAATGAGAGGAGCAGCTTTAAAGATTGGACAAATGCTTTCATTTCAAGATTCAGGAATATTACCAAAAGAAATTCAACATATTCTAATGAGAGTTCAAAATTCTGCTCATTATATGCCACCAGGACAACTTGAAAGAGTTATGGTAAATGATTTAGGTTTAGATTGGAGACAACGTAAATACACTTCATTTGAAGATATACCAGTTGCTGCAGCATCAATTGGTCAAGTTCATAATGCAGTTACTCAAGATTTGACTCCAGTTGTTGTTAAAGTACAATATCCTGGGGTTGTTGATTCTATCGATTCAGATTTAAACAACTTGTTATTACTTTTAACAGCTTCAAGAATCTTACCTGCTGGATTATTTTTAGATAAGACCATTGCAAATGCAAGAACTGAACTTAAATGGGAATGTGATTATATTAGAGAAGCACAAAATTTAATAAGATTTAGAGAGATGTTAAAAGATGATGATACATTTGCAGTTCCAAGAGTATTTCATAATCTCTGTGGTGAACATGTACTCACAATGGAAAGAATGAGAGGTATCGAAGTTGCAAAAGGTAATTGGGATCAAAAGACAAAAGATTGGATTGCAACAAATATAATGAAATTATGTTTAAAAGAAATTAAAGAATTTAAATTCATGCAAACCGATCCAAATTGGGCAAACTTCTTATATAATGAACATACAAAAAAGATTGAGTTATTGGACTTTGGTGCAGCAAGGGACTTTAATGATGAGTTCATTGAAAATTATGTTCGTGTTTTAAGAAGAGCAGTTAAAAAAGATCGTGAAGGTGTTAAGAAATATTCAGAAAAATTAGGATATCTTACTGGATTAGAATCTCCACAAATGACTGAAGCTCACATTGATTCAGTAATTGTATTAGGTGAAGCATTTTCTTCATATGACAATAAGGGAGAGCCATTCAAATTCAAAGATCAAACTATAACTGATAGGGTTAGATCAAATGTTTCAGTTATGCTTAATGAAAGATTAACACCACCACCAGAAGAAACTTATTCTTTACATAGAAAATTAAGTGGTGTTTTCTTGCTTTGTGCAAAATTGAATGCAACTGTTCCTTGTGAACAATTATTTAGAGATATTATTGGGGAAGAGGATGATTAGAGGAACTTTAGAAATGAGAGACGACAATGTATAATGAAACTTTAATAGACACAAAGTGTTGGATAATAAAAATTTGTAGAGAGAATAGGCAGGGGTTATATGAGGTTATGGGCTTGTTGACTGCTGTAGATTTAGCTTCCTCAGTTGTACTCAACTCTACTTTACTTCGTTACTGGCGTGTACTCTCTGCCCGCTATTCTGTAAGGGTGCAGATTCTCAGTGGTGGACTTTACACTACTATACTCCTCCCTACGCTCTCCAAGCTCCCTACGCTCTCCAAGCTCTCTACGCACCACTCCGTATTCGCGAGATCTACATTTAACTATTTTAGTTATCAGATCAGTCGTGCTCACATCACCCATCTTCACCTAATGAATGAAGATAATGCTATTACCTTATCATCAACATCCCTAAGTAAAGCTTTAGCAAGAAAAATCGATCGGAAAAGCTCAGTTATACTTGCAGATACTGGTGAAAGAGTTCGTAGAGCTCTAACGTTAAATACCAATGATACAGAAAATGAATTAACTCCGTTAATTACTCAAGAACATACTAATGGAGTTAAAAAATACGTTAGATCAGGTGTTATTAAAGATGTACTAAAATGTTCAATTGCTTATCTAGTTGCTTCTCTTGGAGTTTATTGGACAACATTTGATAACTTTTTAGGTCCATCAGATTCAAAACATCTTGTTGCAACGGTTGCAGTTTACTTCCATCCATCAAGATCAAAAGGATCAATGTGTCAGTCTTTATTATTTGTAATTATATCTCAAGTATTTAGTTTTGGTATATCTTTTTGTTGTAGATCTATATCAAGATTACTTTATAATAATGATCTTGAAGAGGCAAGTTATGCTCTAGACTTAGTGGTAAGTTCGATTTCTTTAGGTGCAATCGCATTCATGAAACAAAAGATAAATAGACCAACTTTTAATACTGCTTGTTCATTAGCTTCATTAACTGTTGTTTCATGTATTATAAAAGAAGGTAGTTCAAATTCTGCTGGTATACCATTGGAAAGATTAATTGCAACTTTAAGAGTTGTTAGTTTTGGTTGTATAATTTCAGCTTTGATATGTTATGTTTTATGGCCCGTTAGTGCTACAACTAAACTAAAAACAAGTATTTTTAAATCTTGTGGTATAATGTCAATTTTGTTATCAGTTGTTTCATCCAGATTCTTAACTGGTGAAAAATTTACTACAAGAGATACTGATGTTTTACAACAATTAAAGAAAACCATACAACAACTAATTCAAGGATTAGAAGAAACAAGTTTTGAGCTAAGACTAAAAGGTAGAGAACAAGAATATTTTGCTTTAAAGAAGATTATTGGGAGCATTACTTTATTATCACAACATATACTGGCATTGAAAAGCTCAGTTGAAATGCAATGCAAACTTTTATCTGAAGTAAATTATAATCAAAGTCAAACAAGTAGTTTATATACTATAGAATCTGATATTATAAAGATATCAGAATCAGTTGAAAATTTAGAGAGAATCAATTTTTATGAAAGAGATCAAAGTGAAAAAGCAATGAGTTCAGCTGATTTATTTGATATGTTTGTTTATGAATTGTCACCATCGATTCGTTCAATTATATTCACTATGAAAGAAATCTTAAGAAAGACAAAATCTGTAACAGAAGATACAAAATCTGCTATACAAACTCATAAAGATTCTCTTAAAATTGCATCTGAATTATTTAAAAAGAAACAAGGTGAAGCATTCACCAAGTTATATTCACAAGATGTATTTAATTCAAAAGAGACTTTATGTTCTGATATCGAAGAAGTGACTGCTTGTTGTGGAAATTTTTCATCTTTGATTTCATCATTTGCTATTGAATTTCTTGAACTTTTAGGATTATTACAACAACTCGAAATTTCAAAACTGTCCAGACTTTCATGGGAATGGCTTAAAATTTGGAGATTTAATAAAACAAAAAAAGGAGATATAAGTTTAAATGAAGCCTTATTGGATTTACAAAACCAATATGGTAATAGAGAAAAGAATGAAAGCTGGTCTTTCAAATTATGGGAACATTTAAAAATTCTAAGACGTACTGATGTTCAATTTGGTATTAGAGTTGGATTAGGTGCTGGATGTATAGCATTATTTGCATTTCTTAATCCAACTAAAAAGTTGTTTTCTGAATGGAGATTAGAATGGGCATTATCAGTATATTGTATTATGATGAATAAAAGTCTTGGTGGTACCACTATGACAGTGAAATGGAGATTGTTAGGGACATTTCTAGGAGCATTTAGTGCATTTTTAATATGGGTCATATCTGATGGTAATGTTTATGCTTTATCATTAGGGGGATTTATAATATCATTAGGATGTTTTTACATAATTTTGATGTGGAAACTGAATAATGCATTTGGTAGATTTATATTATTAACATTTAATTTAACTGCATTATATTCATTTAGTATGAAACAAAAAGATTCAGAAGATGGTGGTGAAGGTGGAGATTCTCCAATTGTTGGAGAAATTGCATTTCATAGATTTATAGCAGTTACAATAGGTATATTATGGGCATTAACAATGGCATCATGTTTTTTACCAAATAGTGCAAGAGCTAGATTAAAATCTGGTTTAACTATATTATGGTTAAGATTAGGAGTTATTTGGAATAGTGATCCACTTGATTATAATCAAGATAAATTTGGGATATCAAAACTAACTGGATTAAAAGATAAAAGAGGTGTAAGTAAATTGTTATCAGAGTGTGAAACTCTTTTAGTTCAAGCACCTATTGAATTCAGATTAAAGGGGAAATTCCCAGAATTGGAATATAAAAAACTTTTAAAGCATACATCTAATATTATAGATTCTTATCAAAATATGAATTTGATGATTGAAATAGAACCAAAGTTGGAAGAAACTGAAAAATATGTTTTACAATTTATAGAGAATGAAAGAAATGAGTTAGAACATCGGATCTTTTATATGTTTTATTTAATGGCAAGTTCAGTTAGATTAGGATTACCATTACCAAATAAACCAGCATCAACAGAACATGCAAAAGATCGAATGTTACAAAAATTAAATACCGTTAGACATCAAGAAGATGTTGTACTAACTGCTGAAGATTATGTATTATTATATTCATATATCTTAGTTACTTCAACTATAACAGATGAATTAGATGGAATTTTATTAGTGATTAAAGATTTATTGGGAGATATATCTGAAGATGTTTTTGAACTAGTTTGAGTTTGTAAAGACTGCAATTAGTGCAATGGAACATCGATTTTAGCATTTAGTAATATTACATATCTAAATCTATAAAAATCATGATTAGAGTTTTCAGGTTTTATGATTTACGAAAACGTCTAGCCCTTAGGTGGGGGGAGGTTATTGTCATGTCAATTTAACTTCGATACTTTGTTGCACGTCTTCTTTTACTTAAAGTCTAATTTTCACTTACACGCACTCTCATCAAAGGCAAATGATTTCGCAGTATGAACAAGTAGTAATATGTCATTTCAACCCGAATCAGCAATAGGTCAACAACTTAAAAGTTCATTAATAACTGAACTTTCAAATAAATATCAAATAAATGATGATGCTGAAGATGTAGCTGAATATATTTTAGTTTTGATTTCTAGTAATAAAACTGCTTTTGAAATTACAAAAGAAGTTAAAGATTTAGTTGATATACCAATAGATGAAGAGTTTGTAACATCTGTCTTTCATGAGATTCAAAGGTTGATGTCAATGGAGCAAAATCAACACCAACCACAACAACAGCAACCTCAACCACCTCAACCAATTCAATCAGCATTTTCTACCCAACCAACTCAAACTATACCAGAATTTCAATCAGCTTTTTCATCTGAACAAGCATTTCCTACTCAGTCAAATTTCCAACCTCAAACCTCCTTTTCTCAACCAACTGTCCAATTTGATGATTCTCCTCGCCAAAATTGGGCTGATATGAAAGTACCAACTGGACCAAAAGGTTCAAAATCAAATGGTCGTGATTTCAATGCTCGTGATTTTAATAGTAAAACTTCTAGAGGGGTTGGTAAATCAGGTCAAAATGTTCCTAAAAAAAAATCATTTGCTTTACAAAATTCACAAAATTTTGAAAAAGTACTTGGGAACAATATTGATAATTTAACTGTTAAACAATTCTCACAAAAACCACCAAAAGGTCGTTGTCCTGAATTTCCTTACTGTAATAATAAAGATTGTCAACTTGCTCATGCAACTAGAGTATGTTTTGCATTTCCAAATTGTAAAAATCCACCAGGAACTTGTAATTATTTACATCCAAATGAAGATGAAGAATTAATGGCTAAATTAGAGAAAACTAAAATGGAATTTCAAGAAAAGAAATTCAAACCAGTTGAAAAAGCTGGTACAATTGGGATTTGTAAATTTGGTATTTTATGTTCAAAAGAACTCTGTCCTTTTGGTCATCCAACACCTGCAAATCAAGAAGCAAAAGTTTTAGCATTACATTGGTGTCCTCAAGGTAAAACTTGTCAAGATAGAACTTGTATAAAAGCCCATCCATCACCAAATTATCAAGCACCAATTATTGAAAAACCAAAACCAATTAAACCAGAACCAAGTTTAGAGCAATGTAAATTTGGTTCTTCTTGTACAAATTTCAAATGTACCAGAAGACATGCAACATCAATTGTTCCTTGTCGTGAAGGTTCAAATTGTACTAGACTTGATTGTTTCTTTTCACATCCAATAGATGAAGATTGTAGATTTGGAACTAATTGTACAAATAAAAATTGTATGTTTAGACATCCTGATGGAAGAGCAGTTCAATCAAATACTTGGTCAAAAGACGATCCACAACCAAATTCTTGGTCAAGAGAACAAGATTCAACTCAGCAAAGAGCCTTTGCCGTACCCGATGATCAAGTAATGGAACAAGCTGTTCAACAGTAATTATAGTTAAATTTTATAAAAAACAAAAATTAAAAGAAAAGATAAAGCTACAAAAAAAGTGGCACCTTTAAAATTGTAAAATAGTGTAAGATAGAAATGTAATATAGAGAAATTGTCTACTTGTTTCAGATATAAAAGTTAGGTTTTATTAAAATACTTAGTATCTCTTTTTACCAGCAGCGGCTTCATCAGCAAAGACATCTAATGGAGATGGAGCTAATGGAGATTCATTCCATAAGTTTGGAGTTAAGAAAGCGTAGGTGTTACCAATAGCAACGAAAGCAGCTTTTAAAGTGTTTTCGGTGGTTCTGGTAGAACCTGAAGAAGAAGTATAAACATCTTCAACACCGGCTAATTGTAATAATTTCTTAACAGCTGGAGAAGCAACAATACCTTTACCTCTTGGAGCTGGAATTAATCTAACAGCAACGGAACCACACTTACCGGTAGTTTTACATGGTAAAGAGTGAGGAGCACCTAAATTAGAACCCCAGTAACCTCTTCTGATTGGGATAATAGATAATTTGGCAATAATGATAGCAGCTTTAATGGCAGAAGCAACTTCCTTTGCGGTTTTGATACCTAAACCAATGTGACCGTTTGAGTCACCAATAACGACAACAGCCTTCATTCTAGTTCTTTGACCAGCTCTGGTTTGTTTTTGGACAGATCTAATCTTCATGACTTCATCCTTTAATTCAGGTAATAATTGATCAATGATTTGGTATTCCTTAACTGGTAAAGAGTGTAAGTAAATTTCTTCCATAGAAGAAATCTTACCAGCTTTCACTAATCTACCTAATTTGGTGACTGGAGTCCATCCTTTTTCTTCTTCTCTTCTACCACCTCTTCTGTTGTTTCTACCACCTTTGGCGAATGATCTTTTTGGGGCTTGACTAGCTGCTTCGGTTGACATTATGTTTGATTTATCGGAATGTTACGTGGAAAGCCGGGGTGTTGGTTTTCGATCGATAAAATGTAAAGAAGTTGGAGCATCGAGTGAAAAATTGATATTATTCAAGGTCGTGCGAATTGGCAAAAATCATCAAAAGTCAAGAAAAATCTCTTGACTTAATGTTTCACACTTAGGGCAAAGCCCTAATAGATAAGATAAAATGTGGGGAGGAATTTTAGATCAGCCGTGTAAAATTTGCAATTGAATTTAATTCAGTTTATAAAGGTATCATTTGAATAAAGATCTTTAGTTGAAATATTTTATTTATCAATTGTGACCTTATCATTCAAACTCTGACATCATATTATCAAACCTTTATAAACCCTTCATTTGACCAATTACCAGATTGATCATTCGCAACCTCTTTTCTGCAGGAACAGCAATCAATCCTCATATAAATATACGCTAAACCCACACACTATCATTACCATAAAAGGTATACCTAATCTACTTTTAAATTACAATAATGAGTTACGCCGACGCTGCTGCATCTTCTGGACCAATTGGTGCTGAAAAATTACCCGAACCAGGACATTCTGAAGAACTTCCAACCCCTGAATCCCATGTTAAGGAGTCAAAAGAAGCAAGAAAACAAATCAAAAAAACCGAAAAAGAATTAAAAGCTGAACTTAGAGAAGAAGCTAAAAAAGCTGAAAAGGAAGCCAAAGATTTTTACGCCGAAGCTAAAGCTAGAGCTCAAGAATTAGGTGAAGAAATTGAAGAAAACTCTTCATTATTATACAGAAAAACCGTTAAAGTTTTAAAACCATACTATGAAAAATTCACAGAATTAGTATCAGCTTATGCACCAAATGATAAGACAATTGCAAAGGCAAGTCAAACTCTTCAAAATCCAGCAGTTATAACACAAATTGTTGTTGGATTAGGTGGAGCAGCAGCATTTTATGTTGGATACTTGGAAAGAAACAGAATTAGAAGTGATAATAAAGTTGTTGTTGGTATACATGCAGCAGCCATAACTGGATTTGTTTTATTGGAGAGTTATTTATTCAAAAATTATTATAATGAAAGAAAGTAAGTAGAGAATAAATGAGTAAAAGTTTGAGGTTGTAGAAAAGATTAGAATAAGCCTCGACGTTGAGATAACGATCACCTACCGCATCGAAGTAATTATTATGTTATGTATTGTGGAGATTGTGGAGATTGTGGTGATAAGCGAATCGGTTTTTATTGTACATAACTCGGTTTGACGCATTAGAATATTAAAGTCGAATAGTAGTTTGGATAATGACGTCACAGAGACGATGTCAAACCTAATATAAAGGATTGATACATAGCAAGATCCGTGGATAATACAATCAATCTACAAGCGCATCAACAATTATCAGATAATACTATTTTGAACCACAGTATTGATAAAGTTGCCACATACCCGTAATTTGAATATTTTTTAACTATATACATATAAAACTTTATTATTGCATAACCAATTGGTTCATATTCGTGAGGACTCGTGCAATCAATCGGGCACATAAATAGATTCAAGAGATATACATATATGTAAAGAGTGTTAGTTTAGATAGTAGTTAGATAACTTTTGCTATAGTTTGTTAATTTGTAAATAGTAACATAATATACATCAATATAACCAATTGTATTATACATTGATTTATTTATTTCTAGAGTACTCATGCTTTATTTTGATTTGCCATCTACTTAACCCATTCTACACCAAAATACACATGCAGATGTAAAACTACCTAAAGATGTATTTGATGCGCAAACGTTCCTACCTATAGATTCAAAAATGATCAATCCCGGGGAAAAATTTAGAAGTCGATTTGCAATTGCAACGAAGTAAATTTATTAATAGTCTTATCCTGTCAATAACATTCAATACTAAACTTTATTTAAGTGTGCGGCGGCACTATCAAGAAATAAATTGACCAATAGATATTTTGCAAGAGTTCATATTATCGGTAAATAATCATATAACCCGAATAAGAATCCATTAGGATGTATAATCTTGGATTCTGATTTGAACTTGTAAAAATAAATGATTAATTGTTGAACATCTTTACTACACGGCACTTTTATCCCAATGTGCATATATTTATAAAATGTTTCAGTAAAGTACTAAAGTTATTTTTTTTTTGACTATTTTACGGTAAATCTTTCCAGATATCCGTTGATCTACTCCTATATTATAAAATATATATGCACCTAAAGAGATTTCTATAAAATATTTCATGTATATTATAAGGTTAACCAGTTTAAGTAACCAAAGTTATGATACGCATGCGCAAGTCAAAAATTAAAAAATAAATTTAAAATAAAGACTTGGTGTTAGGATTTTAGTTTATCAAAAAGTTATTATTGTGTAAAGTCAAATTTTCAAGTCAATTTTATTTAGCGGATTAAACTAATTCGCTCCCGGTTTTTCGGGTAAATTATAAAATATCAAAGTTTAAGTCATTGACATCAAAATCCGGAAATATTGGAAAAGATAAGAAATATTTTTTAATAGGAGGTATCTGATGGTCTATACTTGATACAGGTTTCCAATTACCAGTAATACATTAGTCTTGCTTAAGCAATACCGGTATATAATTAAATTGATAGAGAATCTTTTAGGAGGCTTATGTATAATCTAAAAATAGTAGAATATGATAAATGTAGATTAATTGCGAAAATTATAAACATGATTATAATTTGATGATTGTTTGTCGGTGATATCAAATTTTCGGAAAATTGATTAAGGGATTAAGTTGATCCTTTTTATTGAAGTTTGGATGAATGATGCAGGTTTTTAAATAGTTTAAACTTGAGAATGCGAAATCGATCGTCACTGCGATATGTTGAGAGGGTAATGATGAAGAGCAATGGCAAGTATTCATGACTGGGTGTATATATGATTAAACATATATACATAAAAAGTGTTTGTTACCTATGACTTATACATTTATATATCAATCATCCTTATAGGTTCGATTTGAACCCTCACCACTCATCTAAAATTTAAAGCTCTTTACATTGTTACAACAATTTGCATATAGGTAATAACTTTGACAATCATGGTCCTTTGAAAACTCTTTTTTTTTTATTTTTATAATTTCTAAAAAATATATGCTTGTCAGTTTAAAAAATGTAAAAAAAAAAAATAAAAAATAGTGCGAGGGAGAGTTTAAGAAAGTATGTGCGAATTAAGACTTAGACAGAATTTTGATGTATATATATGAAGTGAGTTCGTCGTGTTAAAAAGATCATAAAAAAAAAAACGAATACAAAAAGATATTTAAAATAAATATATAGATAGATTTATATATAAAAGAAACATACTCTTGTACATTGCTAATAGATATATAATTGTGCTGGTTGATGTTCCACTCAATTAATATGGACGATGACATTTTTGGTCAATATTGTGAAGTTTCTTATAATAATGCAAATACAAACAAATTAGAAGAATTTGATGACACTATCCATTCATCATTTTCATTCAATCCATTTATAAATTCAAATAATTTCGGACAAAATCAATATTTTCCGAATTCGTTTAGACACGAAAACGATTTTGATAATCAACAACATTTCAATGATCAAATTGATTTAAATAGAGAGAGCTGGTTTCTTTCAAATGTCCCAATCGACTATTCTTCTTCAAATATACCAATTGATTATTCTTCATCAAACATTGATTTGACTTCAAATCGTGGATCCATTCTGGAAATGTATCATCAAAGATCAACAAATCATAATGAAATTTTGGATACTAATTCAATCACTGAATCTGATGGTAGTATCAATGGTAGTTTAAATGGTAGTACTGGTTTACTACCTACCCCAAAATCTTTATATGAAAATGAATCACCCATTTATTATAGAAACCAATTATCAATTGATAATTTTTCAAGAAGTGTCAAAAATTATAGATTAGTTAGAGGAATATCCGTTGGAGGGTGTTCAACAAAACCACCAAAGGAATCAATCGGATCTGATAATGTTTTTTTACCGGTAAAATTGAATTTGATTGGTGCAAGTGATGATGAGATTTGTCAACCTGATTGGTCACTTGGAGAAATTGAAGATAAAAGAAGAATTGTTAGAGTTGAAAGATATCAAGATGGTCCAAATATTAATGTCCATTTTTCAATAATAGGTTCAGCAAATGAAAATCCAACCACCGTACCACCACCTCGTGATGCTGATGTTGTTGAGATTAGTTGTTTAAAATGTGAAGTTGGTTCTCCAATGGAGAATGATTATGATTTCTTGATGAATGAAGAAATAGATAATGATAATGCCTATCAATACTATTTAACATCGGTTGAGGTTGTTGAAATTGTTGAATTATTAATTGGATGTCAAAATAATGATCCAGCTGAAAGAAGAAAAGAAAGAGGTAGAGTTCGTTCGAATCTTGTACCGTTTTGGTCCAAAAAACCAATTAGTGCTAGATCAAATGAAAATAAAATTAATAAATCAAATAATGATTTTAGATTAGAATTGGCAAAAAGGATAATGAATTATGAAATAAGAAAACCAAGAGGTTTTGATAAAGAAGTTCGTATTTTAAGATGGGATTTATTGATCCCAGCTTTACAAAGAGCTTTACAAAGTTATTATGCTGAAATCCCCAAAACTGATTCTTTATTTTGTCTATAATTAATAAAGTGAAGAGAATAAATTGTAGTGACTTGTTATCCCGCGGATAGGCGAGGGTTTGCCGAATCGGAAAATTATTATTGCATCCTGCACTACTAAAGCCCGTGGTCAGTGCTTTTAATAAACGCATGTATACTTCACTTACATAGTATTATTTTTTGATGATTTGCATCTAATCATCCACAGTTCTAAATCCGATAATTTGATTACAAATTCATACGGCTGATAAAGGACCCGTTTTTCAAATCGGCAATTTCAAGATGCGCTTACTGTATATAAACCGATTATCGAGTAAACCCTTTGAAAATTGCTTTGAGATTATTTATTATTTTTATCAAACTGCATAAAAAATTACCTCATAGATAGGTGAAAACATAAATGTCAGGTACACAAATAAAAAGCCTTTGTGCGCCAAATCAAAGATTATGCATAAAAAAGCATATGGGGTAAAATGTTTTATTTTAATTTGCTCGATTTGGTTAGGATCGCAAAAATTGTATGATTTCCGATAATAATGCAATATCCATAATTAATCAAAAATTGTTTTCATATTTTTGAGTTGTTTGATGGGGTCTAACTTAAATTTGCATTCATACACGTTTATGATTACTTAGTACTCATTAGAGTTAAGATATCACGCGACCAGCATGTGAAATTGAAAGAAATAGACATTGCACTATAGTTTAATATTTGGTAAGAAGGGTTAATTTAATTTACGTGTAAATTCAAAAAACCCATGATCCGAGTCAAACACCGAAATTTTTGACATGTGAATTTTGAATCAATTGAAAGGTAGTGTAAACGTTGAAAGGTAGTGTTGAAATATTTATCTAACTTTGAAAAGTTGTGCTATATACGACTTTTTTCTTTGGACTCAAAGCCAGCAGTTTTCATGTAATCAAATTGTTCAGTTCACCAATGTTTCTCTTGAACACTTTCTTTCCTTTCAACTTTGCTATGACAAATTTATTAACTTTGTAGAGTTTTAAATTCTAACTTTTCCAAACGCCTTATTTAGACGATATACCTCGTCTATCACTTAGACGAGCAATCTTAATTGATATATTTCTTTCGAATAAACCCTTTCGATTCAACTGTTTGTGTGGAAATCATATCTGAGATGACTCTATAGTGATTCAAAAGCCGTGAGATCCCGTTGGATATGGTTCTTATTTGAAATACTAAAAAAAGTTTTATTTATTAAATTGTTCAAAAAAATTGACTGATATCGTCAACTTGGCAAGACCATGACCTAAAGTGTCCTCAACTTTCCTCTCATGTCCTCAAATGGAATTTTTTAATCAGATTATGGTAAGTATCAACGTATGATGGTTGCAGATTTGCAGTTTATACATGGAGGGTTTACAATTTAGAGACACTCGTACTATATACAAAATTTCGACTCTGATTCTCTTCTGCTTTCCAATAATTATCACCTTCACGCCTCTTTACTAAATCACATCATTTCTTATCAATCGGGTAATGGTTTGGTATAATTCGGTTAATTAGAAACAATAGATAAAAATTTTGTTGTACTTCCAGCAGAATCATCCTTCCTTCGGATCGGAATTTAGTTTGTATTGTTCAATCCTTGATTTAACCTGTTTAAGATAATTTCTCAAATTCTATTCGCCAATGGTATTTAAGTCTTCCCCTTAAAAACCGCGACGTTGGAATTTTGCATTGATCTTACATTGATCGGTCGGTTTTTAAAATATTTTTTATTGACATCAGATCAATTTAGCCTAATTTGGAAATACACTTTTTGGCACACAACAATCAAATTCAGAGTTTTTAAATCCTTCCTTATCTATACACGAAGAAAATAATTTAAGTTTCATCTAGAAAAGTCTAATTTCATTTTACATACTTTAAACAAAGTAAAAATCTGCACAATTTAATAGAATATCGATTTTTGATAAAGAGAAGATATGAATTATTATGCAAAAACCTGTATATAGGTTACGAACTCCTTATTTGTTAAAGATTTAATCTTGTATACAATATATTATACACAGTATACAATTTAGCAGTAAACTTATATAAACCCATGATCGCATCCTTTTCAGTATATGATTCAATCCCAAAGAAGAGCTAAAATTGCGTTTAAACGCCCATCAATATTCGACCATGAAACCAACCATTTTCAAAGTGGGAATTATACTTTATTAGGAAATGATAATTCTCAATCAAGATCACCATTTTTAAATCCAACATCTGACTATAAAGTATCACTTTCATTAACAAGTCGTGAAATCGAATTACTAAGATATACATGGAATCAAATGTTACTTGAAGATACTTATATAATAAATCCTAAAATACCTGGTGGATGGGATGATGAAGATGATAATTCATCATTTGCAGAATTGGATTTAAATATAAATCCAAATCCAACACCAAGAAAGAAATCATCACCAACATCAAATTTTGCAACTTCAATATTTTGTGGACAATTTTATGCAAATTTGTTGGCAAGAAATCCACAATTGGAAACTTATTTCCCTTCAGTAAGACATCAAGCCGTTGCATTAGCTGGTACTTTATCACTTGCAATTTCACAATTGGAAGATTTAACAGTTTTAGATGAATATTTAAGTAATTTAGGTAAGAAGCATTCAAGAATTTTAGGAATTGAACCCCCAGTTTTTGAGGAAATGGCTGAAGCTTTTATAGAAACTTTCCATCAAAGATTTGGTACAAAATTTAATAAAGAATTAGAGATTTTATGGATAAAATTGATACTTTATTTAGCAAATTCAATGATTCAATTTGGTATGGATCCAACCATAAAAATTGAAAATACTAGAGTAGATTCAAGATCAGATTCTATATCTTCAGCTGATAGTATAACGACAGTAAATTCAAGTTTAATGGATAAAAGAGCTAGTATACTGACAAATCTGACCACTGGGATCGAGATTAAAAAGAAGAATAATAATGAAAGGGTATTTTCACCTAGTAGGTTGAAGAGTACGGTGAAAAATAAGAAGAAAGAGTGTGTGATTGTATGAGGTGTAGGATTAGTGTCTCAAGAATTTTAGATTCGATAGATTTTTGACAGGTTCAATAGTCTAGAGGATTTTAAAAAGTAAAGAGAATTAATATCATTGAATTACCCTGGCTTTAGCACATGCGGTTGATGTCGTCTCATTCGGTGGATCTCGTCTCATTTATCGTCTCAGTCTCGTGTACAAACTTCGCGACTTTGGAAATGACCAGTTGACGATTTAACTCATATTCAATACTCTAAAGCTTACTAGATACAATAAGATAACCTTGATGCATCAAAGGTACAAAAGTCTATGAAGTTAAATTTGGGAGTGATATAGTTAATATACTTACAATAGTAAGAAGAATTGTAGTATTGAGTAGTTGGTCAGTGTTGGCCAGTGTGGTCAGTGTTGGTCAATTTTTCTCAATGCTGGCCAATCTTGCTCACTTCACCTACTCGATCTATTATTTCTACCGCGATTATTAAATTCTCATATCTAACTAATCTAAGCGCGTCAACTTGAATTACGTTGAAAAAGAAATCTGAAAACTTATACTAACAAATAAACTTAAGCTGATCACATCATACACAAAAATCCATCTCTTGTTCTGCTTTATATACTTGTTCATGTCAAACTCCTCTTTCAATCTTTTACCCGCCTTTACGCGTTCTCCTGCATCTTTAAATAACTCTGCCTCCTGACTTGAATCTTGAATTCATCAAATTGATTTACATACTTTTGTGTCAAATCACACCAAATCAGATTTTGGCAATCTTCAAGTAAATTTACTTGATAAGTCATCAAAATGTCTGAAGATTTCTTACTTAATGATTCTTTTTATTCAAGTACAAAAGGTGAAAATCATGTTGAAAATTTAAGAAAATCTTATATCCCCCATTCAACATCAACAAAATCAATAACACCAAATGAAGATACTCATAAGACTTCTCTAATGAAGGCATCACCAAGTTTAAAAGCTTTAGAAGCAATTATGAATGAAAAATCTTCACAATCAAATTTTCATCCAATAACTGAAGAGAGTGAAGAAATGGAGAATATCGAGGAAACTGAAGAGAATGAAGATACTTTTGTACAAGATAAAAATCGAATTTCAACCTATACTCTTCAATCATATAAAACCGCTCCATCACATGAATCTTTAATAGATATGGAACGAAATCCTTGGAATGAAAATGCCATTACAAATGGATTACTTATATCATCTAAATCATCTAAATCATTATCAGATTCTAATCTACACAAAAAGGAACTATCAATTAGTACACTTGATAGTTCAAATGAAACACCAATATTATCACAAGCAGCAACACTTCATACATTTCAGCATTCATCAATGGTTGGTGATATAAAATTAATTAATGATTCAAGAACTTCTCTTGATCTACCACTCCAATCACCAGCATATAATTCACCACCACAATTTATAAAACATCCAGATGAGAAATATAATGAAACAATAACTCTAAGAAACTTTTCTGATGATCTAATTGATTATGAAAAGGAGAAAATTCGTAAGCTTGAAAAGGAAAGATTTGAAGAAAGACAACGAGAAATTGAACGTGAATTAGAAAGACAAAAAGAATTCGAACAAAGAGAAAAAGAAGAAAGAATTCGGATAGAAAAGAAAATTGAATTTGAACGTCAAGTTGAATTTGAAAAAGAAATGGAAATACGTCAATTGGAACAACGTAAAATTGAACAACGTGAAATTGAAGAAAAACAAAAATTTAAAGAAGAAAGAATTGAAAGACTAAGACTTCAAGAATTACAAAAAATAGAAATGGAACGTCAATTAGAAATTGAAAATAAACGTAAAGAGATTGAAGTTGAACGTCAAAAACAACGTGAAGCAAGAATTTTAAAAGAAAAAGAAGCGAAAAGACAAAGAGAAGCTGAAGTTACAAGACAAAGAGAATTTGAAAGACAAAAATTAGAATTTGAAAGACAAAAACAAGAAATTGAAAGATCGAAAGAATTTGAAAAACAAAAAGAAATCGAAATTCAAAAACGGAAAAGTTTTGAAAAACTGACAAAAAGGAAAGCTGACTCAACTCGTTCAAAGGACCATCCACCATTACCAGAACCTAAAAGAAGTACGACTTTGAGTGATTTATCAAATTTCAATGATACAAAGAAATTTAGTTTTAAATCATTATTTAAATCAAAATCAAGAAACCATTCACTTAATGAAGAAGAGGTTCCAAAACCAAAAATGTTAAAGAAAAAATCCTTATCATCACCAAATATCATGTCACTAAGTGGATTAGATAAAGGAGTACGTAAAGATCGTAATTCAATCATGTTTTTCAAGAAAAAATCAAGTGAAAAGCTTTCAAATGCAACTGAAATGACTGGAGAACGTGTTACTGAACAAGAATTACGAAAAGAAATCCCACCAAGAACCCAATCATTACAACCAAGTCCAATAGATGATATTCAAATGATTAGAGAAGTTCATGATGATGATTATACTGGAGATTATTCTGGTATAAGTACTATAAAACATGAATCTAATAAATATGGCGAAGAAATCATACTTGAAACATTATCAGATAAAGAGAATAATCCAATATCACCAGAAATAAAAGTAAATACTGAAGTATTTGGATCACCTTTTAAAGTAGAATATTCTCCCAAAACAGAACCAAAACATATACCTAATCAATTACTTGGAGAAGCATTATTCCCTAAATCTTTAAATGCTCAAGAGATTGAAAGTATTGTTTCTATTGAAAGATCAAGATCAATGAGATCAGTAAAATCATTGGGGAATAAAAGAAATTCTTTTGCAAATTATGGTAATGAAGATAATGTTATAGAATATTTAGGTGAACCTGAAGCTATGTCACCACCATCATCAAATACTCTACCAAGATCAGGAAGTATATTAAAAAACTCAAATTCAAACAAAGGCTTAAATGTCAATAATTACAAGGATGAAACAACGCCTTTAAAGCCAGTAAGTCCAATACAATTTCAAGATAGTGAATACAACAACCTAGAGGACTTTATGGAATTTAGTGATTATATTGATTTTGATAACTTACATCTAACCAATTCACCACCACCAATATCAACACCAACAATCTCACAAAATATAAAAGAATTCACAACTCCAATAAGTGAAAAAGAACACATATTGTTAACACCTAACCTAGAGCCAATTGATTTTAATAAAACCAAATTTTCACCAAATGGTATTGAATCACCACAAGCTTCACTGGTGAAGTCAGAACGTAGTCCAATGAAAACTCGACCAATTTCAATGTCATTTAGAGGATTGAGTGTTCCAAAGCTTCTGGAAAAGTTTGCACAACATGATTTAAGATCATCAAGTTCACATCAATCATTTGACATTTCATTTGGTGAAGACGATAGTGGTGTTTCCAGTAGTGTTGGATGTGGATTTGGTGAAGAAGAAGAAGGTGAAGAAGAAGATGATGATGCTGATATCGAAGAAACTGTACAAGAGACAATCGAAGAAACTGTTGAAGAACCAAAGACAATGTTTAACCCACCAATCCCAGTATTCAATAAACCAAGTTCAAACTCAAGTCCAAAATCATTCTCATCATTTATATCACTGAAATGGAAAAAACCTGATAGAATAGTAAAACAAGTTAAGAATGGAGTTCGATTCTCTTCAAGGATTATTTTATATGATACCTATAATGGTGAAGAGTATGATAGGCATCCTGATACAGCTACATGTTATGAATTGACACCAGCTTTGGCACAAAAGATCAAAGCTGAAGTTAATGATTTTAAAGCAAATATGGAAATTCATATTGATTCAAGATGTTATACACATTTTTATTAAGTGAGAGTATATTGATGACGATATAGGTATATATTATAAGATCAAATCTTTACTATTTACTTTGTTCATATGTAGCATGTGCTGATTTGAAGATTTTATCTAAAGTATCATACTCTTTTGGATCAATCTTTGCAACTACCTGTTCAGGTTTTTCCATGACAACTACGATATAACCGTCTCTATTGTCTAAGCATGTAGTTGGAGCCCAAGAAGCGTAGTCATAATCCTTTAAGGTTATAACAGGAGGTTCACCATTTATATATTCAGGGTATGTCATTGTGAGGTTGGGTTCACGACATTTCTCTATATATAAATGATTTTGTTGAACTCACGACATTTTAATCTATTTTCGCGCGACATCTCTATATACATATAATTCTGTGCGATGACTTTATCATGATATTACTACCAGGTCAATATATAACACCATGTTACAAACCAGAAGATAATGCTATAAATCATTACTTACCTGGTAAAGGAGTAACAATAACCAAAACGAAAATTGATTCAAATTTAATACCAATCATTGTATCAACTATAAAAGGTAAATCAGTTATAACTAAATTAGATAATAACCAATACCTTGTAAATGTATATCCAATTAAAAGTCCATATCTACAATATACAAAAGAATTTGATATAAAAAATGTCGGTAAAATTGCCATCAACTTACCCCAAGAAGGTGATATAGTGCTAGTTAAAATCATAAGACTTAATACAAAACAAGCATTTTGTGAAATATTATCAGTTGAAGGCCATGGGAATATAATTGTAGATTCTGGAATTGGATCTATTGGTGAAATTGGTCATGAAAGTTTATCTATTGGTGGTGGAGCACCAGCTTTAATATCACAAAGTGTTTTGGCAACAACACTGTTAAATTCATCACCAGCTGAAATTGGTGAAAATTTTAAAGGTATAATCAGATCTCAAGATATAAGACTGACAGAAAGAGATAAAGTTAAAATTATTGAATGTTTTAAACCAGGTGATATTGTTAGAGCTAATATAATATCTATAGGTGATGGTTCAAACTACTATTTAAGTACCGCTAAAAATGATTTAGGGGTTGTATTTGCAAAAAGCGAAGGTGGCGCTGGTGATGTAATGTTCCCAATTGATTGGAAAACAATGATGACAAAAAATGGTTTAATTGAAGAGAGGAAATGTGCAAATCCATATATGGAATAAATATCTATAAAGGGTAAACTAATTCATCCCGATCACCTCTTAAATCAACTTCTGATAATCCAACAACTCCACCAAATCTTTCAAATCGATCTAAATATCTTTTCCTCTTTGTTTGAGCTATAGAAATCATTTCATTCCAATAAACTTCATGTTTGTATTCAAAATTTATATTACCACCAAAATCTTTGTCTAATTGATCTATAGGTACATAATCAGGAAATGGTTGATCATATACTAATTTTTCTCTTGTTAGTGGATCGATAAATGGATGTATCAATTTTAGAAAAGTCCACCCAATCCATGGTATATTTGTTAACAATGCTTTACCAAGTCTTTCAGGATAATGAGTTTGTAAAATATGTAAAACTTGTCTACCAATACCTATTGGTGGAATTTTACCACCTTGATTACCAACTGGTGAAGCTTTAAAATCTATCAATAGAGCTAATGAATCTTGTCCTGAAGGCATATAATCAATAACTCTTTCTAACATATAAACTAAATGTTGTACTTGTCTTTGACTTGTTTTTGTATTTTGACGTCCTGGTTTTAAATATAAACATGGTCTTGCATCATTATCAAATCCAAGTATAACTTCTTTACCGGTCTCATTTTCTGGTGAGCATAAATCCCCATTTACAATATTTTCCGAATCAAAATTCGAATCAATACCAAATTCTTTTCTCCACGCTAATGTTAATTCTATTCTTGATATAGCTTCTTCAACTTGCCATTTTGTTGCTTTTAAATATCTAAGAAAGCATTCTCTTGTTAACCAAGCTGATTCTGCTGACGTAAGTGAGTGAGATTGTTGATTTGGTTTTTTCTTGAAATCTTCTTCTGAATTTGGGATGAGTAAGTCGCGATCGGAGAAATGATTTAGAACGCGAGAGTATTTCTCAGATTCTTCTGAAGTTAACTCGATTGGAGTTGGTATTATACTGTGATCTGATGGGAATTCTATAGGCGAAGATGATACTGGAGCATCAGATTTGACTTCTTTCTTCTTTGATTTAAACATAAAGTAGTTATCGGGATATCGGCACCTTTGGGATATATGGAAATTTTTGATTTAAATATAAATGGCAAACTAAGAACATTTCATGTGTATTATTAATAAAAGTGCAGTCCTCTCTTACTTTATTCGGGAGTGAAAACGGTGTTTTCAAGATCCGAGACCGTCGGTCCAGGCGCACTTAACGGAGAAATTGAAAGTATGAGACTTGTAAGATATCGCGACATTACTTATGCTGACTCGCGGTCAACGACATAAACAAGACACCTAAACAAACTCATGGAAATCAAAGACATAACTGTAATAATTGGTAAGCAATTGTTTACTATAGTATCTATAGTACTCAAGTACCTATTAATTACATATTCAACATTATCACTTAAATATCCTGATATATCAAATCTCTTATCAACAATAGTATTTATATATATAACTTATAAAATATGTAGAAGAGCAATTAAAACATGGTTCAGAATGATAGTGGTTAGTATCAAATCAACAATTGCATTTGTTTTACTTGGTTTAGTAGTAACAATCTATTTGAGAGGAGTTAAATTTTTTGAACAAGATTTACCAAATGTTCAATCGTTAGCCAATCTTGATCTAAAATCTTTAGTTGAAAAGTTCTCAGGTGATTTTCAAAATAAAAAGAGTACTTTTGAAAGTGCTTTGAAGTTTTCAAATGCTGTACAAGAGATCATGAAAGAGAATAATATTGATTTAAGTGATTATATGGATACACCAATTGGACAACCTCAAGAATTCTGGGAAAAGTATGTTAGTTAAGGGGTATATAGCATATTTGTAATGAATAAATGAACGAAAATGTTAGTTTGGTTGAAGTTGAAGTTGTCGTCAAGGTTGCATATATTTGATGTTTATGTGTAGGAACAACAAGCTCTTTGCCCTTTTTGCACCTATTTCTATGAAGAAGATGAACAAGGATTAAATTCCACGAGAAGAAAAAATCATATTGAAGTTCTAAACATCAATACCTGAGTCGGTTGAACAAAAATCCACATCAAAACTAATTTTAAAGCAATCATATGAAGTAGACCCTTTTAGTAGACCCTGTCAATAGTCTCAACTCAATTCCTCGAATAATAAACAAATTCAAAATAATCTCAAAACGAAAAATCAAATCTCGTGTATATTTAGCCGTCTAATTTATTTATGACGTAACACTTGAGATATTCAAGCCTCATGAAACTTCTTAGCATTGACTCAACCTCATCTGTCACTTAAACTTGCTTGTCTATCCGCGCATTTCTCCATCCCACGACCATACATATAAACTCGCTTTTATCATCATTACCTTATGGTTAAAGACACAACATATTATGATATCTTGGGGGTATCTAGCGATGCCAATGACGCCGAATTAAAGAAATCTTATAGAAAACAAGCTATTAAACTTCATCCTGATAAAAATGGTAATGATCCAAATGCAGCAGCAAAATTTCAAGAATTAGGTGAAGCTTATGGTATACTTCAAGATAAGGATAAAAGGGCAATTTATGATGAATTTGGTGTTGAAGGTATGAAAAATGAAGCAGGAGAAACTCCAGATATTGATCCGAGCGAATTCTTTGCCATGGTTTTTGGTGGTGATTCATTTAAAGAATGGATTGGTGAATTATCAATGTTGAATGAAATTAGTGATACCGCAACTGTTTTAGATGAATCTGAAGAAACATCTACTGATATCGTTCATGAAAATGATACTACTAAACCTGAAATTACCTCTGAATATATTGATAAGAAGAAGAAGCAGAAAATTAGTCAAAAACAAAGAGAAGAAATTTTGAAATTACATGAAGAATCGAAAAAGAAGAAATTAGAAAGAATTGAACATTTGAGTAAAGAATTGTTATCAAGAATTCAAAACATAGAATCCTGTAATACGAAAGAATCACTTGATACTTACTTAATCAAGTTGAGAAAAGAATTTGAGGATATGAAAATTGAAAGTTTTGGAATTGAACTCTTACATTTAATTGGTAAGATCTATACTGATCAAGCAAATTCAACTATTAGAGCAAGCAAAACCTTTGGAGTATCCAAAATCTATTCTTCAGTCAAGAGTAAAACAAATACTTTTAAAAATGGTTACTCCATATTAAAAACAGCACTTGATGCACAAGCTTCAATGGAAGAAATGGTTAAGGAACAAGAGGCATTGCAAGCAGCTTCAGAATCAGGTGAAACTTTATCTGATTCCCTACAATATAGACAACAAGAAATGCAAAGATTAATCACCGGTAAATTTTTAGCAACTGCTTGGGCATCAACAAAATTTGAAGTTACTCAAGTGTTAAATAAAGTAGTTAGAGGTTTACTAAACGATAAAGTTTTGTCTAAAAAGGAAAGAGTTCAAAGAGCAAACGCTATTTTGATACTTGGTGAAGAAATGTTGAAAGTTCAAAGATCACCTGAAGAAGATGAAGAAGCACGAATTTTTGAGGAAATGATGGCGGATGCAACGGCTAAAAAATCCAAATCCAAACCAAAAATGACTGATGCTGAAATTGAAGAGTATATGAAAAAATTCCAAGAAACTCATGAATTTGAAGATGATAAGTTATAGTTCTATGTATTATTGTATGTATTTACACACGTGATTATCTGTAGATAATTGGGATTGATTATACCATACACGACATTTTCAATTTCTAATCTCATCAAGTCATATACCCTTCTATATCATCATCATGACTACTAAAAGAGAGATCCTTAGATTATATAAACATCTTTTAGAGAAAGCAACCAAATTTGATAACTACAACTTTAGAGAATATTCAAAAAGACAAATCATTGATTCATTCAAAGAAAACAAGAATTTGAAAGATGAAGGGGCAATAACTGAATTTTATAATAAAGGTATTGATAATCTATCTATGTTAGTTAGACAAACAACCATTTCTCAGATGTTTACATTTGAAAAATTGGTTGTTGAACCTTTGAAAAAGCATCATTAAGTATATCGATAGCATTTATCATGTAATTAGTTTATGAATAAAAGTAAAGAGTAAAGGGAAGAGAGGAGTTGAAGAGTTTCTCGTGTAGTGAATTGGACTATAGGTTATTGTGGATTTCAAAAATTGAAAAAAAAAACCGACCTCGGTGAGGGTCGAACTCACGATCTTGAGATTAACAGTCTCACGCCTTAGCCAACTTGGCCACGAAGTCTATCTTTAAAAAAGTGAGATTTGGTGAATTTATCAATAAGTCCATCAATACATACTTACTCTACAAGTAGTCCTAACGATTTCTTTATTATACAATCTATAAAATTTTATTATGCTCTCTGTTCTAGAATGTAAATGTAATACTATCCACCTCTGGAACAATCAATAGCGTTTCATTCCCATTTTTAAATTCAATATCCATAACAATCTCTTCCAGTATGTTACTATACAACTTTTTGATATTAAACCTTGGTAATGGGACATTTCCAACTACTAAAGGTAATAAGATAACATCCCTAATATGAGTGGTTTTTGATAAATCTTGATCCACTTCAAATGAAAATTTCTTTGAACCTGAAATCAACCAGTTATCATCATTTTGTAAGATCAATTGATATCCGTCATTATTTTTCAATTTTGGTCTATTTGGTGATGACGATGCTATAGGAGAATCTGGTTTGTTCTTCTCTTTACAAAACCATCTATTTATAGAATTGATTTCAATTTGAACATTAATAGGTTCTCCTACTTGATAATGAGGATGTTTTATAAATTTATAATCAACAACTTGTAGAATAGATAAAGAAGGTATTGGAACTGATAGTTTAAGAGTATAAATATCAGGTTGAATGTCTTTAACTATGATATCTATATCAGATAATTTGAATATATCCAAAAGTTGTTTTTGATCCTCAAGTTTATAAACATACTTGTTGATATTATCATCAACCAAAAGCTTCATATCAACAAGATTGATTAGTTTGATCTTTTTATATATGGCATAATAATTCAAATCTACTTTTATATGTTGTATTATAAATTCATATAATAAGAACCAATATGACTTTAGGTTCGAATTTTCAAGAATTTTCAAATAATATGATTCTATAGTATTACAACATTCATCCAATAAACTTGAATACTGTAAAACTAAATTTAGAGTATCATAGTTTTGAAGTTGATAATTTTTCTTTGGTATAACTTTATAAAAAAATGAAGCTGGTTGTTCACCAAATGTAACAATTGGTTCACCTATTGATTTGGGTGTACTGATTACATAATTTGTATTGTTAGATATCAATTCATTATCTATAACTCTTATAGGAAATCTTGGATTTGAAGTACCAACCTGAAATTTAAAATAAAGAAATTCAGATTTAAAGATATCTTGAACTGATACAGAAATTTTCAAAGTTGTATCAACTTCTTGAAATAATCTATGAGAAAATTTCTCACCATTCGAAGTATAGAATATATTGATTTTAACACCAAGTCGTTTATTATCATTGTGATAAGTATATGGAATTGGAATTTGATAAACCTGATTTGATTCTAAACAGTTTATATGATTAGAATTTTCAAATACAAACTGAACTCCATCGTTTATAGACTCGATCTCAACATCTATATCATGTAATTTGGACTGAGGGTTGATTAGATCAAGAATTAATCTTGATGACCCCAAGTCAAATTCTTTTGGATTATGAATCTTACAATGGAATTTGGACAAATCTTGATGGAAATGTAATATGGAAGGTTTTGATTGAACCGAAGTTTGAATTTGATCTTGGGTCATGGATATCGAATCATGGATAACTGTAACATCAGCTAATTCTTTTGGATTTTCAATATTGAAAACTTCCAGAAAACATAACTTATTAATGAAACTTGTAATTTTACCAGTACTAAATAATCCAGAAACAAAATGGTTTGTATAAAGCTTTATGAAATTTTGACCATTTGAAATTTCGATTGAGGTTGAAGAAAATGAGATTGAATCTGAGTCTGATTCAAGATATAATGTCATAGAATCAAATACAAAACTGACATTTGTGTGATTTTCAATATTGATTTCAATACAATATTTATTCAAATTTGTAAGCTCATCACTTTTTATATATGGTATGACTTTTGTAGTTATGATTTTCTGTAAAGGAAATTGGAATTCAGTATCGAGTTTTGACGAGTAATCCTTAATCTTTTCGAATAATTCTGTTATTTGGTTATGGTTCTTAACAAAGTTATGATTATTTATACCAATGTTATGTGAAAATTTCAAATTCAGAAATAATTCAAGACATGTTGATAAAGTGGTTTCAATATTAATTTCTGATAGATTTTCTATACAACGAAGATAGATTTCTAATAAGATACCTCCCATAAATTTCCATCCATTTTTGATAAAGAATTCATACGAATCTTGTAGGATTTCCAAAGCATCTTTATAATTTTTCTTTTGATATTTGAGGATAGCCAAGTCTATAGTTAAAACGTCAATACTTTTAGATCTTTCAGCTAATAAGAAATCTTTCATGATTAATTCAGTCATAAGTTCAAATCTAGAATGAAACTTTTCTTTGTTTGCAAGAATTTCAATTAATGGCTTATACTCAATAGTAATATTTGATTTTGGAGAAATCTCATCTAATGATATCTCCAGTAATACTTCTATAATACCATCTATTTTATAACCGTTACTTAAACCAATCTTCATCAAGGTTGATCTTTGTAATAATCTCAATTGACCTCTTGTTTCAAAAAATTCTTGTAATTGATAATTCCTTTTTTCATGATCTTTTGATTCTTCTAAAGTTTGACAAATAGGTAAATGGATATAATAGTCAATGAGTTCAAATATCAATTCATCTATCTGATAGACCGAGATTTCATTTATAAAATGGACTGAATCTTGAAATAATTCAGATATGAAAATTGACTTCATCGATAGACTAGTTGATGAATTTGCTAAACTTTGATATAAAGAAGATTTGTTCTTATATATAAAACATTTCAATTCAAATAAATTAACTTTTTCTTCAGTTATAGATCTCTTTATATCGTCAAAACTGATATTATTCTCAAGAACCATTTTTGACCAATTCATAGGCAATTCATAATCAAAATCATATTTCAACATCTTCAAATTCTCATTGATATCTTTATAAGTATCTAAAGCTTCTTGATAAAATTTCGTGTCATATAAAACTTCTGATAATTTCAACTTGATCAACACAAGTTTTAAATCTATATCAGAATTTGAGATATCCTGACTTAAACCCATATAAATATTACTGAATGAAGTCAATAGACATGATTTTAATAATCCAATTACATCCTGATAATCTTCTTCTGTCTCTTTTAATTTTAAACATCTTTCTATATTTGAAATATCATCGATATTTGGATTTAGTAACATCAATTCCTTACCATTTGTACCAAAATCAATTTTCAACTTGTCGAATGTTGATGTCTTTACTAAAGTTGAACTCTTATCTTTTGAATTTGATGATACATAATATATAATCCCCCATTCTATAGTACGGTTCTTTAATACAATTTTCTTTAACCATTCTTTTATAAGTGGTCTCACTTGTCCCCTATAAACATCTAAATTATCATATTGAATAAACATAATTCTAGTATATATATCTTCATCTTGCTGTGTTTTATTTAAAGATTTTGGTACTTCTTCTATGAATTGTAATGGTAATGAAGGTATTGATTTTGATGGTTTTGAAAAATTGAATTTCAAATTTAAATTTGAAAGAGGTAATCTTTTATCTATGGAATTTTTGATTATTGGGAATACTTCAAATGGATCATAGATCCCAATTTTAACTGGGGATCGTAGAATTGGATCCATGTTGTAGAGTCTGTCACTATTTGAGAATCTCGCGATGATTGATACAGGAGACACAAGACGAGGAATACTAACCAAGTCATGTTACTTCCATTTATATTCTCTTTCTTTACTGTTTGGCAAATTCCATTTATCACTCATGATGTAATCAAATTATCAAAATATCCTTCACATCTGCTTTATATTAAACAACTCCCCGATTCTCTTGGTTTAGATACTGTTAATCAATATACTGGTTACTTTGATGTTATCCATTATGATAAACATTTCTTTTATTGGTTTTTTGAATCAAGAAATGACCCTAAAAATGATCCTATTATACTATGGTTAAATGGTGGACCAGGTTGTTCATCATCCACTGGACTTTTCTTTGAATTAGGTCCTTCTTTTATAAACTCAACTTTACAACCAGTGTATAATCCTAATTCTTGGAATAAAAATGCTTCAATTATCTTTTTAGATCAACCTGTTGGTGTTGGTTTATCTTATACTACAGGTAAATCGGTTAAGAACTCACCAAAAGCTGCAAGAGATGTTTATATATTTCTTGAATTATTCTTTCAAAAATTCCCAAATCTAATTGGAAATAAATTACATATAGCAGGTGAATCTTATGCTGGTCATTATATTCCTTTAATTGCTCTGGAGATTTTAAATGCTGCTGATAGATCTTTTGAATTAACATCAATTTTAATAGGGAATGGTATTACAGATCCTTTAATACAATTTAAAGCTTATCAAAGAATGGCTTGTGGTAAAGGTGGTTTAATACCAATTTTATCTGAAACTGAATGTAAAAGAATGGAATTTGATACTCCAAGATGTACTTCTTTAATCAGTTTATGTTATCAAACACTGAATAAAGATACTTGTTTGGCAGCGCAATATTTTTGTGAGAAAGCTTTGATAGATCCAGTTTTGAAATCTGGAATTAATCCTTATGATCTTCGTGAACCATGTAAATCTAATGGGCATTGTTATGATGATTTAAGTAATCATGAGAAATACTTAAATCAAGATTTTGTCAAGGAAGCAATAGGTTCAAGAGTAAAGACTTTTAAAACTTGTAGTAGTAAAGTTGCTTTAGATTTTACACTTTCTGGTGATAAATTAAAACCGTTTCAAAAACATGTTGGAGAGGTACTAGATAAAGGTATAAAGGTATTGATTTATGCTGGGGATAAAGATTACTTAAGTAATTGGATTGGTAATCATGAATGGACAAACGCTTTAGAGTATAAACATGCTTTACAATATAGAACTACAAAATTGAAACCATGGTTGGTAAATAATGAAGTATCAGGTGAACTTCAAAAATATGAGAATTTTGGTTTTTTAAGGATTTATAATGCTGGACATATGGTTCCATATAACCAACCAAAAATTGCATTGGATATGGTAAATAGGTGGATGAATGATTCAATTTAATGAAAGATTCAATTTAATAAAAAAAATTGCGCAAACCCGGAATCGAACCGGGGGCCCAACGATGGCAACGTTGGATTTTACCACTAAACCATTTGCGCTGAAAAGATCTCCGCGACGGGGAATTGAACCCCGGTCTACCACGCGACAAGCGGTAATTCTAGCCACTAAACTATCACGGACTTTCTTGTTTAATATTTGGATTGTAATGTTAAGATTGTGAGCTTTGGTAAGATTTTACCAAATTTTACAAGCGGATTAAGCAAATCGTTAATTATTGCAAAAAAGAAAATAAATCAATTTTATTCGAAATTAGATTACACACCATATACACACCTTGTCAATTTTGTAAATGATCTAATTGAGCTCTCGTCAACTGATTTGTATTGTGGGGTATTTGATGATCTTATATGCATTCAAAGATGAGGTTAGACCAAGTTTAGTCTGCGCTTTAAAAGGCATTGGCGAAGTAGACAAATATAATATAAGAATCTTTGCATTCATTAAAGTAAGTAATTTGCAGTATCTTAACATAGCCTCAATTAGTCAAATAATTTGGGTATTTTTGAAATCACCACTTGGTGATTTTTATGCGATGTCACAATTAAATCAATGCAACAACAAGAGCTAATAATGATCCACCAGCAGGTAATAATATATGAGCATTTCCTTTTGATGATGATGATGATGAGGAACCTGATGATGACGAAGATTTTGCAACTGCTGTAGATGCAGATGCTTCACTTGCAGTTGAACCACTGTCAGCACTATCAGTTGCAGATGCTTCACTACCGGCTGCAGCAATTCTTGAACTATACCATGGTAATTCTGATGCATAAGATTCTAATTGTGAAAAATCAAAATTACTATTTAATAAAGTTGTATAAGCATCATCAGAATAAGTTTGAACTTCTTTTGCTAATGAAGTAAAAACTGCTGGTGCCTTTGCAGTTGCAGTTCTAACATATTGTAAATATTCAGTTTTATGAGCTTTTGCGTCATTGACAAGTCTAGTAACAAAATCAATTTCTGATGATGGTATATCAGCACCATTAACCAAAGATATTAAGAATAATAAAACACCAAATTCAAATTTCATTTTACCAAGTAAAGTATCAAATAAGATTTGGGAATCCTCTCTTTATATATGACGATCTTTACCAACCTTTTTACCTAATTAGTCAATTTCATCGCATAACATTTTATATATGTTATATACAGTCAGATCAAACGATCCGAAGAGGGGGTTATAAAGAAGGATTTCATCGGATATACTGAGTAATGAAATTAGCAACAAAGCTATCCGTCAATTGATATCGTTGTTTTAGTATTGGTGCATAGTACCTGAAATACAATCTAGGTGGGGTAGACGAAGATTTTTGATATTTGAATGATGAGTAGAATCTTTTATAATATGTTATAGGATCCATTTCCTATTATGGATATCAATCAATCCCAAAATTGACCAATTTCTGTATCGGTCCGCATATAGAAATGGAGTAGGATTTTTTAGCGCAAGCTACAGCTAAACTCAAACTCGCTTAGTCTTTAGTACAAAACTCAATTAACTATATATCTATCTATAAATCTCTTGTATAGAATTCTCTATCTCTTACAAATTTGTTTTACAACAAGGTTTCTCTTCATTATGTGGAACAGTTTTAAACAAGGTTGACTTGTTAAAATTGTTATTTGCTTGTGGAAGATCAAGTGCTGGATTTCTATCAAAGAAATTAACCGGAACTAAATGAATGTTATGAGTTTCAACTGGCATAACTGGGAAATCTTCAACTCTTGGGATATGAGTAAAACCTAAAGTTGCCCAAACAACAACATCTTCATTTCTAACACTATCTTTACCATCAGCCCAAGTTCCAATACCACCATCATGATGAGATTGATTTGTAAATTCACCCGCTGCAAAAAGTTGATGATCTCTATATTTTGTAACCCATAATTGTTTTGTTGCAAACTTTGCTCTTTTAACATTGAATGAACTTTCATTGGCTAAAATCATTTGACGGGCTGGCATTTCAACTTTATAACCAACTGGTCCTTTTGAAATTGGATTTATGACATTTTCATTAATGACTTTATAAGTTCTATTTGTTTCAGGACTTTGTTCAACTGAACCAGATTTTTCAACAAATTGTCTTTCAGTTACAAATCCAATACCATATGGATTTAATTTTTCATCTTTTGGTAACATAACAACATCATCATAAACAACGGTGTTTTTATGACCATCAACAGCTGGATCAATTCTGAATGAAAGTATATGTTGATGGTATGCTGCCATAACATTTGGTCCAACAATTGTACCCCATGGAACTTTAACATTTTCATCTATTGGCATTGTTGATAAGATACCAGTTGCCCTTGTTTCAATATCAATTAAACCATCGGTAACAAATTTGATATTTATAATATATTCATAATTTGCAACGGTTGCAACTGTTTGTACAATCAATTCACGTTTTCTGGCTAAAACAGCATTACCAGTTCTATAGTTAGAATGCTTATATAATAAACCATCATCTTGTTCATGTAAACAAATTGTATTTGGAAGAACATATGGTTCACCATTTGATTTGATAGTAATACCATCAAAGTATTTGATAACTCCTAAACAATCACATCCTAAAGATAAATGATTTGCATTTGCACCAAATCCACAATCACCTAAATCGAAAGCTTGTTTTCTATGATATGGAGCTCTTGGATCACCATAAGGAACTGTCATTTCTGATAATGCAATTCTATAAAAAACTTGTCTACCTTTAAACCAACCATCATATAAAGCAAAACCTTCCCTAACAGAATATGAAACTCTGAAAGTCCAACCTTGCCAAGCTACTTTTGATCCTTCAATTTTGAAAGATGGTCCTTCAGGTTGTGTTACTAATAATGGCTTAACATCTCTATAATTAGTTTCACCATTTAATTCTGGATGATATTCAACCGCAGGAACCTTTTGCCATGGTAAAGTTGGTGTTGTCTTTTCATCAAATCCACCAGGTAAGAAATCAATTCTAACAAATTTCATTGTATAAGCTTCAAAAACTGGAGAAAATTTTAATGGAAGGGAATAATGATTTGATTCAGAATGACCATCATTTGCCAAAACATACATAAAGAATTGAACTAATGGTCTTTTTTCATTTGGATCATCGGTTGCATAAATCCATGGATCATTTCTAATTGAATAACCTTTTGGTAATTTTAATTTTTCAACTTCAGCAAGAACTAAAGGATGGTTGTTACAATATTCTTCCCACATTCCCATATCTTCTGGTAAGAAAGGACCAACTGTACCATGAGGCATTTGTTGTTTAGTTATAATATGACCAATAGTAACATTAACCAAAGCTTTATGGAAAACTGTTTGATTTGTGTAATAGTAAGCATATAAGACTCTTGAAATATTTGGACGTTTTTCACCATGTCTTTCAGCTTCTAAATATTTAATCATATCCTTTTTAGGTGGATCAACCTTATCAATTTGAGTAAAATGAACATCCGCATCAGCTGGATAAGCATCTTTAATTAATTTTGATGCAATTCTAATTTCATAATCTCTAACAGTGTCAAATGGATGAGGTGTAGACATTTTGATGGATTTTAGAAGAGATTTCTTGCTTCTTTTATATATTATATCATCTTGATTAATCGGACGCAATTACCTAAATTGGATGAATTTATCTTACTTAATTAAGTAGGTGAGCGCGGTGAATTATCAGTCGATCAATCAAATGATTTCACCTTCCAAATTGAGTGGATTTTATATTTCTACAGGATATATTCGCGGATAAAATACTACAGGATGAGAACGTACTAATCTCAATCTATTACATTGAATATACACTACCACTCATCTTATCATCTAATCATTATCATTAAATTACTTATTTGTAGCTGGAGACTGTACCCGCAGTTTCGTTTGTGGATTAATAATCTCCAATGGTTTTTTTAATCTTGGAGTTGAAACTCTGACTGGCAGAGGTGATGATGGTGACTCAACAATTGGTGAAAATACACTTGCTGTATATGGATTAAATCGTTGTTTTGGTTCAGGTATATCCGGACAAAATTCTAAATCATCTTCAAGATCAAAAGATTTTGATATATAATATCTTAATTTTGTACTTAAAGAATAATTACTTGAACTTGAAGTATTTGATCCATATGATGTTGATAAGTCATATGGTAGATGATGATTAAATGTTGGACTTGTATCTAAATTATTTATATTAGGTGAATATTGATTATTTGTTGGATAATAATTCGACATGATCTCATAAGTTTATTAAATTTCTCTATTTTGACTTTGTATATAAATACTATACGGGGTTGTTAGAGTAATCTCCTTTACTATGGGTATTATTTGTTTAGTTTGAATTGCGAGATTGGGGTCCTTTTTAACTCTCACCCGAATTTCCTGCGTGGAACCATGTCACGAGAATGCATATTAATGGTATGCTGGTATAACTAAAAACTAAAATTACAAGCTTAGAAGAACAAGAGAGGAGTAGGTATACAATAGAATAGTCTATAATCCATTAGGTGGTGGAGTTTTTACTGTTTTATCAGTATGTTCTTTTGTTGAAATTTTTTTATATATACAGGCAAACATTTCTTTTGCTCTATAATAAAGGAGTAGCATCAACTGAGGCTTTTGCAAGGAAAATCTATTAAAACTTAAGTTTTCGTATAAATTTTAGTTTGAAGATAATTCGGTGCATATAATATAAGGACCTAGTTAATTTAGTTTGAATCGTCGGGCTTTATAGTATACTTAATACTATTAGTTTAAAGTATAATTAATTCCGATATAGTGTAACGGCTAGCACGGTTCGCTTTCACCGAGCAGACCCGGGTTCGACTCCCGGTATCGGAGTTTTATTTTTTTTCAGTTTCATAAATGTTGCAACTAGAGACACACCAATTCAATTGTCGCATTCTAATTAGGAAATGGCTGCAAGTTATCTCCTCGTGATCTAATCTAATTGAACAACCTAACTCGATTATATCATTAATGAACAACTTTTTTTCTGTTAAAACTCTACAATCTAATTTTGAATTACCTCCATCTCTACTGCATAGGAAACTAAGACTAATTCAATTACAAAATCATTTACGAATCTTACTTATATCTGAACCATCTGACCAAGTATTTGCTTGTGCTTTATCGGTCTTAAGTGGATCTTATAATGATCCTCAAGAATTGCCAGGTTTGGCTCATTTATGTGAGCATATGCTTTTATTAGGATCATCAAAATTCCCCAATCCTCACTTATTTAAATCTCTTATAAATGAATCTGGAGGTTTTACAAATGCTTTTACAACTGGGGAATCAACGAATTTTTTTTTTGAAGCCCCCGTTATTCATTCTCAAAAGTATGATCTTCCTTTAACCGAATTCATACTTCAAGTGTTTGCAAATTTTTTCATTGATCCACTATTTACAGAAACTTGTACAAAACGTGAAGTAAATGCCGTCAATAATGAACATGTTCATAATAAAACTTCACCAGAGAAAATGATGTATCATGGATTGAAGCTTCTTTCGAATCCACTACATCCTTTTCATCGATTTGGTACGGGTGATATTAATACATTATATAATTCTCCTAAAGCAAAGGGGATTAAATTGAAAAGAGAACTAAAAGACTACTTTAGCTCTAAGTATTTACCTCAAAAAATGTCTGTGGTAATAAGAGGACCTCAGTCATTGAATCACTTACAAAAAATTGCAATACAAAACTTTTCTGATATTGGCAAATCAAATAAACCAACACAAACAATAGAAGCTCCTCATTCTTGCTTCTCGGGTCACTTGTCAAAACTTATCTCCATTGATCTGGATCAAAAAAGACTTCGAATTGTCTTTCCAATACCTCTGCATCTTGATAAAGATCTTCTTTCCATATATTCAAGTTTATGGTGTAATATAATAGGAGATGAATCGGAAAATTCTTTATGTCAATACCTTGTACATCAAAAGCAATTTTCAACAGATATATATGTATTTGCACAATCCATAACCAACTCCCAAGATGTTTTGATTGTTGATTTGTCACTTACAAGCAAAGGAGCTAAAAATTTGGTTGAGGTTATAGCTTCTTTGATCTACTTTACCCAAAAAGTCTGCGAGGAACCAACTGAGGAATTAGCATCTTTGCTCTCAGATTATTATACTATTGACTTGTTAAACTTCGTATCCACTGGTACCGACGAATGTTCTGGAGAGTCTACCTCAGACTTAGCAGAATCTTTAAATTTGAATAAAAGCACTTTGTTTAAAAAGCTCAATTGGGATGATCTTGAAGAAGTCAAAGGTGACTATTCAGAAAATACCGGTTGGTGGGTTAGTAAAGCAAATAAATTCAAGTCTTACACTAAGGAGATCTTGAATATTGAAAATTTCAACTTGATACTACTTAGTCCTAAGTATCTTGGAGCCAAAAGTCTAGCGGATTTAGGTACTTCAAAAACCGACGACCATTATGGATTCGAATATTGTCTAGGAAGATTAAACCTACTTCGATTATATCAAAATGTTCAATCTTTAAAAATTCAGTTTTCCCTAATTAACTTTGATTTGATGCCTTTTACCCAACATCAATTGCAACAAATGAGAGTGAAATCTAATGGGAAAAATGAAATCGGATTTTCAACCAAAAGACTCTCTATTGAAAAGTCGCTTATACCTGAACTTATTGATGACTCAAACTGCTATGAGCTTTGGTTGTGCTCTCAAGGTATCTCAGACCGTATATCTAAACAACTCTTATCTGTCAAGATACAAAATCTTGAATTAGAAGAATGCCCCAAGTCTAGTGTCTTTATTGAGATTCTTGGTGATTTGATAGGTACTAAACTAAAGTATGCTTTTTATTCTTTGGAGTTGTTAGGTTACGCTTGGGGTATATATTCAAATTATAGCACCAACAACTCAATTGTTTTTACAATTTCTGGTCATGAGCTGGGGTTTCTACAAATCTGCAAAAAGCTCAAGGAGGTAGTAATGATTTTGCTTTCGAAGCCTTTATCTGGCAAAGATTTTACAAGGGCAAGAGTCACAGTTAGAAAAAATTATGAGAAGCTCAAAGCAAGTAACGGTATAAAAAAGTCTTTCAATGGATGTTGTGTCTTTCTTGAAGAAAATATATGGACATATGAAGATCGAATTGAGGCTCTTGAAGAGATAGATTTGGACGAAGTAGCAAAATATCAAGCCATACTCTTGAGGGAAAACAACTACAACACTGTATTTATTAGTGGAACTAGTTCCAAACTGATGGCAATCAACATTGCTCAGATTTTTAAACCAGTTGAGTCCGGAGATCATGAAACCTTTGTCACCAAATTTTCAGATTCTAGTTTTCTTTTGGATCCTGGTAAACAATACTATTATAAAGATGAGGTTTCAGAGAATGAATTTATGAATACAGTATTACACAACACACAATTGGGTCTTAGGGATGACTTGGAGACCAGGACTTTTTCATACTTGTTAGCATTTTTTGTTACAATGTCATTTGAAAGAGAACTTCGAACTAAACAACAATTAGCTTACCATCTTTTAACGACGATATGTATTTTCCGTTCAACAATTGGACTTCAATTTCTAATAATGAGTTCTGAGTATGATTGTGAGGATCTCCATGAGAGTATTGAGCAATACTTATTGGATATGGAGTTGGTATTGGTTAATCTTTCTGAGGATGAATTCAAACGGAATGTAACTTCTTCTTTCTTGCAGACCCGAGGTCAAAATGAAAATCTCTCACGTAATTTGATTTACTCTGCTTTACCTTTTAAACTGAGTAACAATTATCAGTTTTCAATAGAATGTGCTGATTATCATCAAAACTTTTGGGAGAAAATAATCAATAAAAATTATCGATTCAAAGCTAAATCTGGAGAAGAAGAAATTGATCTAAGTATGATACAATCAATGAAAAAAAAGGAGTTCCTTGACTTCTTCATGAAAGCTGTTTCAATCAAATCTAAGAGCCGAAGTTCATTGAGTATCGCTTTAGTTTCCTCACCTAGTAAAGAAGTAATACATCAACATGTGGAGAAACAAATCATGACGTACTTGGAAACAGAAGGCTTCAAGATTACTAAAGAAGAGGTTCACTCATTACTTGTAGAATGTGACTTTGATACTCAAAAATTCAACAAAAGATTGTTTCAAGTTTTGAGGTCAAGGAAAGAAGGACTAAAATTTGCAAGAAGATCTTTGAAGACTATGACAAAGTCTCTTGTTCCGAAATTGAGTTTGAGAGCTTCTTATAGAGAAGATGATGAGTTTGAAATCATGAAAGCTAAAAAACTGACATTAATGAGAAAGTTGCACTATGATGATGAAAAAAGCATTATGCCTAAAATCGTTATCAGTAGTGTTTATGAGTTACAAGGTGAATGTACTGCTATATCAGGGTCTAATGTTAGTGGTGAAATTGATTGGTTAGATGTTTATTGTACAGATTAATACAAAAATTGATTGAGCTCGGAATGTAAACAGATGTTACGCCCACCAACATCAGAGAAGCCTGGCTAGCTCAATCGGCTAGAGCGTTTGACTTTTATCTTAAAATAAGAGTTATCAAAAGGTTGCGGGTTCGACTCCCGCGTCGGGCTTTCTTTTTTTTGTTTTTTCGCACTCTTAATAATTGGAACACTCTGAATGGCTAAACCTGTAACAGTATCACTTGAAAGTTTGAGATCCGGCCTTGATCTTCAAATTCTTCATGAAGCATTTGGTCCTGATTCATTAGGAATCATAGTCATCAAAGATTTACCAACCGAATTTCATGAATTGAGATCAGTAGTACTTAAATCAGCATCCATACTAGCCAACTTACCTGAGAAAGAACTTAAACAATTGGAACAAGACAAGGCTATGTGGCTTACTGGCTGGTCTAGAGGAAGAGAAATACTTTCAAATAATCAGCCTGATACAAATAAAGGATCATTTTATATAAATTGTTCATTTCATAAGGATCCTAATTTGGAAGGTCCACCACCAGATGTTTGTGCTGAATTTCAAAATTATAAAAGTTTAACAGCGTCAAATATATGGCCAAGAGGTATTGAAGGGTTTGAAGAGAATTGTAAAGCTTTATGTAATCTAATTATAACAGTTGGAGAATCTGTAGCTGCAAATTGTGATCAGTATATTTCAACTATAATCCCAGACTATGAACAAAATTACTTGGAAAAGATTGTCAAAAACTCCACAACTACAAAAGCGAGGTTATTACATTATTATCCAACTGATTCATCAGATGATAATTGGTGTGGTGAACACAGAGATCATTCATGTATAACAGGTTTAACCTCTGCGATGTTTTTGGATGAGTCTATAACATTAACCCATGATCTTGAATCTAGTCCAGATAAAGATGCTGGATTGTATATACGAAATAGAGCAAATGAAGTTGTGAAAGTAAATATACCAAAAGATTGTTTAGCATTTCAAAGTGGTTCAGCTTTAGAGGAGGTATCTAAAAGAAAATTTAAAGCAGTTCCACATTACGTAAAAGGAACAAATTTACAAGGCATTGCAAGAAACACATTGGCGGTATTTTGTCAACCTGATTTACATGAAAAGGTCAATGAATTTGAAAATTTTGCTCAATATTCTGATAGAATAGTTAAGCAAAATCATTAACGTCGCGTGGATATAAATATGATATGCTACAGCTTAAATTGGAAATTTGGTCTGCTCAATTAAAATTTAAGGAAAGATAAGGGGAAAGAATAATCTCTAGCTAATGTCAAAATCAAAAAACAACTTGAATAAAGTCAATAAAGTTCCTCAACTTTCGCTTCATAAAGTTGAATTTAAATATGTTTCCTTGTACTTCAAAGTCATCAAGAAAGAAACAAAAATAAGGAGGATAGTTGAGGATCAATTCAAATTTGAAGAGAAATTTAAACGAAAGAGAAAATTTAAACTGCTTCAAGCAACTACTCAATCAATATTTGCCACAAAAATGTCAAGAGCTATTAAACAATTTGATATTAGTTCAAAGAGATTAAAAGCATTTCTTACAATTTATGGAAATTTTGTGAATGGAGTCAATTTTCCAGAACATACAAATGAATTGGGCTTCAAAGAAATGATACGAGGTAGTGTAGTTGATTTATCTCCCCAGGTTTATACCTACATATAATATTTTAGTCTCATCGTATTTAGTCTCAATATAATACCAGTAAGATGAACTCTGATGAGTTACCTGTAATGAACGATTATGATTTTGATTCTACTAGTCAATTAAGAGTTCCAACAATAGATGAACAAGTGCAAGAAGCTTTAAGAAAAATTGGAGAACCAATTGAAATTCACGGTGAAGATAGATTTGAACGTAGAGAAAGACTTATACAATATGTTAAACAGAATCCAGAAATTACGTTGGAAGAAGAAGATGAAAATGAAGTAAGTGAATCTGAAGATGAAGAATTTTACACTCCAAGTGGAAATTTGTTACTTGAATGTAGAAAAGATATACTACGGAAATCACTTTCAAATGCAAAGAATAGGTTAGAAAAAGAGCAACAGATTTTCAAAACATACGACATGGTAAAAATACTTAGGCATAGGAGATTAGGGATTGATAAAGTAAAAAAAATGAGTTTAGTTGGTACACAAATGATAAATGGTAATACTAGAGCATTAGGATCTATAAGATATTCAAATGATAATAAAATGATTTCTTGTGGATCTTGGGATGGTTCAATACATTTTCTAGATAATGAAACTCTAGAAACTGTTGAAACATCTAAAAGACATCTGGAAAAAGTAGGGAAAATGGATTGGAAGAATGATTTATGTTTAAGTGGAGGTAATGAAGGTACAATAAATCTATGGAATCCAAAAGCTGGAACTGATCCCAAAAAATCATTTAAAGGACATGAAAGTAGAATAACTCAAACATTGTTTTATCCATATTCAGATTTAATTTTTTCAACATCATTTGATCAAACATGGAAGATATTTGATTTAGAAAGAGGTGAGGAATTGATACAACAAGAAGGACATTCTAAAGAAGTTTTATGTGGAAGTATTCATCCTGATGGTGGTATTTTCGCAAGTGGTGGATTAGATGGAGCATGTAAATTATGGGATTTAAGATCAGGTAGAATGATAATTTCGATACAAGAACATGCAAAAGGTATAACTAGTTTAGATTGGTCATCAAATGGATACAATTTAGCCAGTGCTAGTGGAGACTGTTCAGTGAGAATTTATGATTTACGTAAGATGGAAACTAAAGCATCAAGTATATTTACCATACCAGCACATACAAAGTTGATAAGTGATGTTAAATTTTTCAAAAGATCCAAATTTGAATTTGAAGTAATAGATGAAAATGGAGAAAATCCGGAAATTTTACAGTCTAGTGGTAATTTTCTACTGACAGCTTCTTATGATAATATAATAAATATATGGTCAAGTGATAATTGGACATTAGTTAAATCATTACAAGGACATAACGATAAAGTTATGTCAATTGATATTAACAAAGATGGTAATGAGATTATTAGTTGTGGTTGGGATAGAAGTGTAAAGGTATGGAAGTGTTAGAGAATAAAGGTATATAAGTATAAATAGAGGTAGAGATGAGCGAAAAGAGTGTAGACTGTAGAGAGCTACTTAGGTACCAGGTACCTAGTACTTAAATTTGGCGCGAATTCGTCTAAACACATCAACATCACACTTGACCAGTATGAATCTAGATAGAATCCTTGATACTACACCAGAACCACCAATTATAGATCTTGGATTAAAAGCATTAAATGAAAGTGGTGACTATAATCTAGCGACTCCGATGTATGAGTTTCAAAAAGAATTAACTGATCAAATAGTATCACTTCATTATCCTGAAATATTAAAGTATTGTGAAACCGATGGTAGAGCTCCACTGATTATAAAATCACTTAAAACTTGTATTGAAAATTGTAAATTAGTTAGTACTCATCCATACTTATTAATCTCACACTATATGCCAAAGAATTTAGTATCAAAAGATATGTCGATCAAATTAGCAGAAACAAGTGGAAAATTTAGAGTATTACGTGATTTTATAAATGTTATACTTTCTAATAAGACAGAGGGCAAATCTATTGCTATTCTAGCGAGTTCAATTGGTAGAACTTTTGATTTAGTTGAAGCATTGATTCTTGGTTGTAATGGTAATAAATTTATAAGAAGGTATTCAGGTAATTGTATAAAACAAACAAAAACAAATGGATTGAGAACAACCCAAATTTACTTAATACCAACTGGAAAATCTGAAGAAAATGAAGAGAATCCACCAATTTCAAGTTTAAAAGTTGATTTAATTATATCTTTGGATTCAAGTGATGAGCATACGATTTTATCAAAACTTCGAAAACAAAATTCAAATCTAAATATACCACTTGTACGTTTAGTACCAATGAGAACAATTGATCATTGTGAGTTATATTATAAAAAATCAAATAACCTATATAATTTGATATCATCTATAGTCTGTTTACGCGAGCACTTAGGTACTTTACCTCCAGATATCATTCCGATTTATAATAAGAAATTGACATTTTTATCATCATTTGTTGATAAGGTATTTAAATCTCATTTAAATCCACCATGGCCATTACCTGAATTATCACCAATCCCAAAATTTACAAAATTAGATGTAGAAAGATCTTTGTTAACTGAAGTTCATTTTCATTATACTCCATATGATTTGGTTGATGAAATGTCATATAAAGAAGAAAGAGAAAAACCAAAGAAATCATACTATGAGCTAAAACGACTTGAATCTGATTACATGTCAAATCCTTTAAAGAGCGATTATAATAAATTAGTTGGGATTCATATAAATGATTCCACACAGAAAAGTATTCTAACTCATAGATCTTTAACTGAGTTGAACTATTCTATCAATAAACGTGAAAGAGTTGAACTCGAATATAAAAGTTTTAAAAATCAACAATCACCTGAGGTTCAGTCTAGATTTGGTAGACGTAATGAACAATTGAAGCAATCATTATCTAATCTATTAAATGATATCATGGATATTGAAACTAGGTTAGAAGTGACAAATTCTCAGATTGAGAAACGTAAACAAGAAGTGGATTTAATAAAGAATGAAACTTCGAAAGTTAGAATTACAATTGAAACCAAAGAGTATGATACTCCTGAACAAACTAAAATGTTTGTATTGCAAACAAAAATCTGGGATCTTCAGGATAAAATTAAAACAAATATATCAAGAATAAAACTGAAAAATGATGAGAAGAAGTATATGTCAAATGAACTTGAAAATGCTAAAAATTCTATCATAGAAAGTGAACAACAATCAGAAGAACAACAAAGACTTAATGAAATTAAGAAGAGAAAATTAGAGATTATACGGGAAGATGAAGTAGATTTAAATCAGAAGTATAAATTAAGGAGACAAGAATTGGAAGAGGAGATTTTAGAGAAAAGAAGAGAGAATTCTGAATTACAAGATAAACTTGCAAAATCGTTGAAGTTTTTGAATGATACATCACAATTTAAAAAGAGAAAGGCAAGAGGTACAACGCCGAAATGAAGCAAGCATCACCAACGAGCGAAGCGAGTTGGTGAATTATAAATCATAGAAAGCTCTGTTCAGCTCACCAACGAGCAAAGCGAGTTGGTGAGTTATAAATCATAGAAAGCTCTACTCAGCTCACCAACGAGCAAAGCGAGTTGGTGAATTATAAATCATAGAAAGCTCTACTCAGCTCACCAACGAGCAAAGCGAGTTGGTGAGTTATAAATTATATATAGCTAAAGCATTAAATGCTCTACTCAACTCACCAACTCGCTTCGCTCGTTGGTGAATTATAAATTATAGATAGATAATTATGATCTAGGTATTGAAAGCTCTACTCGACTCACCAACTCGCTTCGCTCGTTGGTGAGCTATAAATTATAGGTAGACATCTTTGATTTTGAGCATTATAGCTCTCTCAACTCACCAACTCGCTTTGCTCGTTGGCTCGTTGGCTTGTTGGCTCGTTGACTCGTACTATAAACTATATATAGGCATTTCTGACCTCAAAGCATCGATAATCAAACAATTATTTATAGGACTTTCTTTACCACTTAAAAATTGTATTACATCTTGTGCTAAACAACCACCCAATATCGCAGCAACTGGTGAGAATTCTGCAAAGGCTTGTTTTGAGACAAGATCCAAGTATTCATCAGTAATGATTGTTTCAGGAATACCAAAAGATTTACATATATCATCTGATTTACTACGCAAACTCTCAATATCAACAATTGCCTCTGGATCATCTTGTCTTTCGAATTCAAATAATGTAAATATTAATGGGAATATTGGTGATAATTTCTTTAACTGACGTCTATTCAACTGTTCAGATAATGCCTTTGATTTGAAAATTTGTTTTATAGGTACAAATTCATCTTCAATAGTTATACTTTCAGTCTTTTCCTTTTCATTTAATTCAACTTTTGTAATTGTTTTACATCTATTTATCTTTGTACCAACAATTCTCTTTTGATTACCAAGATCAACTATAGCATTGGCCGAGTGCTTTATAAGATCTGTAAATATATAACCAAACATTCCATGTAAACCTGAAGAATAAAGTGGTATGTTATAAAGTCTTGATACCTCATTTAATTTGAAAAGACTTGATTTTGATAATTCAGTGGCAATTATCAAATCAAATGATTTGAAATAAGTCGGATTCTGCTCAAGTATATCTTCCAAGTTTGACATGTTTGTAGTGAGCTTTACTCTACTATTTAAATCTTGTATTGATGGTATTACATATTGTAATTTTGATTTCCCAATAATCGAATCATCATTAGGTAGAAAAAATTGAGTCAGAAAATCTTCTTCCTTAACAATATTTGAATCTAGGATTTCTATTGATGATATACCTCCAAGTACAAGATTTTTAATGATTTCAGATCCAACTCCACCTAGATTTATGATTATAATTTTAGCAGATCTTAACCTAAGTTGAGTAGCCATTCCCCATAATCTAATTTGTCTATCATAAAGAGCAATTTCATCTTAAGTTAGTAGGATTCATTAGGATCATTCTACTCCTACTTACCCTCTGTCAACTCATGTGTTACAGTATCACTAGTCATCTTAAAGTGTTGATGTTGAAGATACACGACTAATACTGAAAACGACTACAAACACTACAATTGTCTACTTACTTCGGAAATCCATTATTATATACTTTTCGCTTGCCAATTTAGACTTGTTAATTTGAACCAGATACAACTAATTTTTGTAAATGTGACATAAACACTTGTAATGATACATCATCAGTAAGAACAACCGCTCCTTTAACACCTGGAGTTGGATCACTATTATAAGTTGTTGAAGGATTCAATTTTGAATATAAGAATCTTGCTTGTGATCCACCTTCTTCTGTATCAATAAATCTTGGTAATGGGAAACGATCTACTAACATTTCTGCTGCTTCTTGTTTTGGATCTTCTAAAAGTTGTTTAAAATTGGCGTATTCTGGTTGTTCTTGATAACCTGCTTTACGCCATTGTGCAATTGTTCTTCCATGAAAGATTAAAATATGAAAGAATGTATCTAAAAGTAAGATACGATCATCTCTTATTGAAACTGAATCCAATAAAACTGCTTCAGGTTCACCTTCTAATGAAAAAGATGTCAAGGTTGGTTGAATCATAATTAATGAATTATTTGTATCTTCATTCAAAAGAACATGTCTATAAAAAGCAGTTTCATCAGGTGAATTATTGAAAACTTGTAAGAATTGAGATCTTCTTAAATAGTAAATAAATTGTGGGTATAATGAAAATTGTGGACCTAATCTAAAAGAATTATCAACTTCTTTTCTATAATCAGCAAATTTTTGACATAATCTAATTAACATCCTATCAATCCATCTTAAAACATCTGCACCATCATCTTGTTCTGATTTGAATAATGTTATTCTTGCCATTAAAACTGCTGCTGCTTCTTGATCAAATGATGTTGCCAAAAGTTGTTCATCCCCAGTCAATAAATTTGAAACTGTTGTTACTCTTAATCTATAACTACCTGAAGAATGTTGATAATGTGTTATAAATTGTATAAATGATTGTGCATTTGATGCTAATGCTTGAGTATTTGTTACATCAAAAAATATAGCATAAGTATGACGTGGTGTAAGTCCACATAGAGAATATTGTGAAGTCCCACCAATCCCAACTTCATTATCTGATACATTTGCACCTTTTATATTCATTGAAGATGCATTTCCAATCAAACCACTAATTTTTAATTCTCTTGATGTCTTGATATCTAATATACCATTAAATCCCATTGTTAAAAATCCTTCTTCATCTTTATTGAATAATCTTAAAAATGATTGTTTAAAAATTGATGTAGTAAACGAATCTGATAATACTAAAGTACCACCGGTATGATTACACAAGTTTTTCATTTCCATCATACCAATTTGATCTAAACAACCAGCAAAAATATCAACAATATGAGTGTTTTTAACAATTTTTTGTACTAAAGCATCATAAAATTTTGTAGCCTTTTTATAATGTTTAGCATTATCTTTATCAATATCTGAATGAGATCTAATTGGTTCTTTTAATTTACTTCCACAAATCATCCCTGGTGCTAATGTACCACAACCAGCTGAGAATAACATAATTCTTGCACCAAATCCTGCAAATACTGAACCAACTAAACCTGCGGCAACATTTAAAGCAGAACCAGTAGCTCTTAAAGGTCTATCACCATGAGCAACTGGCCATGGATCCTTTGATAAATTTTCCAAAATAGTCGTAAGATTAAATTCTACATCCTCAACTGGTAAGAAAAATCTTGATAAAGAATTTGTAAATTGAGAATTACCTTGTTGTGAAATGGTTGGTTTATTTAACATTGCGGCGATTTGTTTTTCAGTATATTCTTTATCACCTCTAAAGATATAAGATTTCTGAATAGTTTCTGAACCCAAATCAACAACTTGGACCATAGTACCAAAAGTAATTAAACCAATTAAGGCATTTGGTGGTAATAAAGAAAGTGAAATAACTAAGGTTTCTTTTAAAGCTTTCAAGCTATCTTCATCTTGACATAAATCAACAACATAAAAGAATACAGGAGGATTCGTTACCGGTCTTGCGGTAATATACTCAATGGTTGATGAAGATGGATTTAATTCAATTGGCATATTTTCCTGAGTAATACCTTGATAATGACGAGGAAGAGCATTTCTTGATCCACATAATGGACAAATCCATGAACCAGTTGGATCTACACGTGCATAAGGATTTAAGATAGCTTTACAAGTATTATTAAGACAAATTGTTGGATCGTATTCTGCTAATGGTAAATCTTCTCTTGCCTTTAAAGGAGTATATAAAGCACCAGTTGGAACAACAATTTTAGCAGCTTCGTTTTTAGTGGATGGAAAGGCATTCCATGCCATACGAACACCATTGATATCCTCTGATTCCTCAAAGTTCATTCGATAAAGTTTGAAGTTGTTGAGGACAAGTCATTTTGTTTGTGCGGAAAATTAATCCATACACCTGATCTTCACGAGAAGCGACATGCGACAAAATGCGACAAGCGACAAGATACGACCAAAGAGATAATCAATAAACGATAGGCGGTGAGGTAGGATAGAGGTAGGGTAGAGGTGAGGTAAAGTAAAATATATCAAGAAGGTAAAACAAAAAGCTTGAGTCTAGAATATTCATTTTATGAACTTTCTAAAATTTTTAAATTTCCTGATAATTTCAATATGTTCATCTATCCTACTTATACTCCCCAAACCCATTGCTTTCCATTCTATTACGTAAATTATTACATAAAAAATAACAACACTATTCAATCCATACTGTATAAGCGAATCAAATGATTGGTTATATTTTATCCAAATTACACGATTTCTATCTCCAAAGCCTCACCAACTTGCATCGGCGTTATAATAAATCTATTAAATCATCTATGTATACAAGACAATAGATTGACTCCGCACTTAAACCCATATGCACCTTAAAAATTATATCATATAAAAATCATTCGGCGCAAACTTTTATCAAGTACTTAAGGAGTTTAAAGACCTGATTTACCCCAGATTATTGATATTATTCATCGGTAGATTTACCTAAAATTCCCAGCTTATACACAGGAGAAAAAGCATAAAAAAGAAAAACTATCCCATAATCTAAATCTCTTGATGACATCAGTCACACCAATTGATAAGAAACGAAATTTAGATATACAAGTACTTGAAAATGGGAATATAAAGAAAATACAAAAGTCCAGACAAAGAAGAATACATTCTTGTATATACTGTCATTCTAAAAAAATCAAATGTTCAAGAAAAAGACCAACATGTTCAAATTGTGAAAAATTGAGTTATCTGTGTTCATATTTTATTAATGATAGAGTATCAAGGGGTGGGAAGAAATCATCTAGTAGTACAAAAACTATTATATCTGATGATGAAGCATTGGAATTATCATCATCATTTTCTTCAGTATCATCTAATTCAAATCAAGAAAGAAGGAAATCAAATACACCTCATCCAGTTAAATTAGAGACCAAAGTTTCAAATAATGAGCTTTTCGAACAAAGTGAAGTTTTAAATCTAAATTCATTTGACTTGGGTTTAGATATCGATCTGATACCAAAATCTTCTTTATTTCCTGCTAATATAACCAATTCATTTTTCCCTTTTAAAAATGACGATGATTTATCATTTCCTGAGAATTATCCAGTATTTAAATATGAAAAACCTCAACAGATTAGTAAAAGCATATCATATTCAATAGAGTCGATAAATAGAAAAGATACAGATTCAGGGTTTCTTCTTGATGATCTTATAAAAACCCTCCCATCAAAGGAAAGATCTTTTGAGTTGATATCAAGATATCTAAATTCTGTTCATATCTTATTACCAATTGTCGTCAATATTGATGATTTTTTAACTGAACATGAAAAATTTTGGAGTATAAAACACAATGAAGGTAGTTTTGAAAATTTTAATAGTCTTCAATTTTTCACCCTTTACTTCCCAATTATCTATGCATCAACTATTTCAGAATTTGAAGAGTATGATAATCTACTTTTAAATCAAGATATAAGTAGATATCTTAAAAGTTTCAATAGAATATGTCAACATTACAGTTATCCTCATGGACTTAAAAGTATTCCTTTATTACTTGGGAATGTAATAATCCAATCAACATCACCAAATCCTTCTAGTATGGAAATGTCGCATATTATAAGATATGCTAAATTATTACAATTACATCGAGATCCAATACTAACATTGAAAATCAAGGATTGGGAAGTTGTTAAATTTAGAAGAATGCTATGGTATGTTGTATTTGGCTTAGATGCTTTAACAAGTCATAATTTTTGTTTACCACCGGTATGTCAATTTGATGATTTCAATGTGTTACTACCTGATATTGAAGAACCTATATTTGATAAACATGGTAGTCATATTGGTAAAAAGTTGAATATAAGTGTTTTAGCAATGAATATCAAGTTTAAATATGACAAAATCTTATCAGAATTGGTATACCATCTACATAATGGATTATCAGTTAATATAGATACTACCAAAGTAGATTCCATTAAAAAAATGATTGTTGAACTATTCCAATTTATAAATGATGCTATATCAAAAATGAACTCATTTTATCTGGAGAAATCATCTTCTTCAGTACAAGAATTAAATTTACTTCATTTTATAAAAAACCATTCCTGGAGTTATGTCGATAGAGCTTTATTACTATTACACAAAAAGATTTTCCTAAGAGATCCATCAACATTACAAGGATCAACAGAAGATTTAACACCATATAATCGAAATACAAAATCAAGAGATGGGATATTATCTCTTAGTCAATATGAAGATACTTTTAATATGGCACAAGAAACAAATATCATAAGTAATTTTAATAACTTATCTATCTCACAACTCAAGTTTAATCAGTTTGAAAATTTCACCTATAACAATCTACATAATAATCTTATACCATCTATATTACATAATCTCAATGACTTTCTTAAATACAATGACTTTATTAAATTTGGAAAATTCAACTGGTATGTTAAAAGAACCATCCCATTGGATTCAATAATCTTTATGTTTATTGTTATTACCGTGAAATTCAAATATGAATTCATAACAGTAAATGAATTGTCAATATTTGTTCAACTTATAAATAAAGCTTTATTCATTCTAAATAGAAAATGGTTTAAAAATGAAAAATATAAAAGAATGTTATCACTAACTAATTTAACATGGGAATACATCTTTAAGAAGTATAATATAAAAAATCATATAAATAAATATTATACTATTAATCACGAGGAGAAAAAATCTGAATTCCTTGATTACCAAACATCAGGTTATATGAAATTATCTGATTTATTTAATGTGATGGATGTACCCCAACCTTTGTTGGAAAACCCATTACTGGAAAGTTCACAAAACAAATTAACTGCAAAATTCTTAGATTTAATCTCGAGTGATTTTACTCCACAATCCAATGTGGTAAAAAAGAAACCAGATTATTTCCCTGATACAGTTATGAAATATTCACAAGATGTTTCATCTCCATTTAAAGAAGAATTAGCTCAATTAAAACAAAAAATATATTATGATTTACATCATAATTTTGTAGATATAACAGATTATTGTGCATTTTATGTTTCATTAGAAAATATTTTACTTGCTTTGATGGAATATATTAATAGGGATTAGAAGTTGTTTTAGATATATATATAGTTTGCAACCAGTGGTGTATATACGTATTGCAACATCCAAATGCGGAAAGTTGCAAGTATCAAAAGTTCACAAGAGTATTGTAATGTAAGTCTATATAAATAGAAAAAAATCTCTACTTATTTCCCATTATGAACTTACCAGCGTCTCAAAAAACTCAAGAATCTCAATCAGAACAAAAAGATTATGTCAAATGGCATACAAATGGTGTACCAAAACAGTTTGGTTCTTGTTCAATTGTTTGAACTACTGCTTGGCCAAATCCACCATAGTTAGTTTCAAGAAAAGCCTGGCTAGCTCAATCGGCTAGAGCGTTTGACTTTTATCTTCAAATAAGAGTTATCAAAAGGTTGCGGGTTCGACTCCCGCGTCGGGCTTTCTTTTTTGTTTTATAAATATAAATATATATTTATTCACTATGAATAATTTGTAACTTTTCAGATTCCAGTTCAATCAATTCACTGTTTGATTGTTGTAATTTATACTCTAAAAATTTAGCTTCACATTTTGAAGCAAGCCAACTATCACTTTCAAATAAGAAATCAATCTCTTCTAATGTTCGATTTGCAGTTTCTGGATATAAAAAGTAAATCATAAAGAATGAAAATACATTAAATATACCAAAGACATACAAGGTCTTTTCTGCAATATGACTAAACATAATTGGACATAACAATGTTAACCATCCATTACCAATTGACCATCCAACAACACCAAATGCATTACCTTCAGCTCTAACTTGAAGTGGGAATATTTCCGTTGGATAAAGCCATGGAACAACTAACCAAGTTGCACCAAAAATTGATGTCCAAATAAACACCATTGCTGCTGCTGCTGCTCCGTATGATTTATTATTTGGATTATTTTGTTGTGCTTTTGAAAGACCTCCAGCTAAAAACATTGTAATTGCTTGACCAATTGAACCCCAAAAAAGTGTAAATCTTCTTCCCCATCTATCAACTGTAACAACATTAATCAAGGTTGAAAACATATAAAAAATATTGTTTACACCACTTAACCAAGCAGATTTCTTTGTTGAAAATCCAGCTTGTTTGAAAATTTCTGGTTGATAAACTGTTATACCAGCAATTCCAACCCATTCTTGTATAATTTGAAGCCATATAACTAATTGAACTCTTCTTGCAACATGCAATGCTTTCGCTTTTGATATTTTTCTTTTATCATCTGAAGAATACCAATCGAAAAACAATCTAAAGTAATTTCCCGAAAGAGCAGATTCTCTTTCATACTCACGAGCTGCTACAATTTCATTGTACTCATTAATACCTTGCTCTTCACCTCTCATATTGATCAACAATAATTTAGCACGTTCAAGTTCTCCCTTTTTTATAAGCCATCTTGGTGATTCTGGGAATATCCAAACAATTGTTACAAGTATTAGTAATGGTGCAATCTGAAATGCAATTGGGAATCTCCATCTAAATGCTGAAAATCCATTATCAATATAACTTAAACCATATTCTAACCAATAAGCAACAACTACACCAAAAATATTAAGAGTAAATTCAATTGCAATAAATGCACCTCTTGATGTATGTTCAGCAGTCTCTGATGAATACACTGGTACAACTGCATTTAAAATCCCAGTACCTAAACCATTGACAAATCTTGCACCACACATCCATGAAACATTTTGCGCTGAACATTGTAATGCTGCACCAATTATAGCAACAACTGCACCAATTGCAATTGCTTTAATTCTTCCTAATCTATCAGAAAGTTTACCACCAAATAAACATCCAAATAATGTTCCAAAATAATAAATAGATACAATCCCACCTTGTTTAGTAGAATCAGTTACTGTAACATCACCTTCAGAATTGAAAAAACCAAAATTCATGGCTTGAACATAATCTGGTGAGGTATTAACACCTGCCATCATACCTTGATCATAACCAAAAAAGAAAATTGAAAGAGCTGATAAAGCAACTACACAATAAGTTAAACTTTTACCATGAAATCGATTTTCAAGTAAGAGTGAAGAAGGTAGCATTGTTACGGAGTTTTGTGCGAATTAGCCTAATTTATATTTTTGCAATTCCGTCTATAACCTCTCCCCCACCAAATTGTTATGCAAGGTAACTCAACTGGTTGACGAATTTAGCAATAAGATTCTACTGTACATAGGCCACCGACATAAAAATCCGGGGTAGAAGATAGAAATTTTAACATCATACCAAAATTTAATCAAATTGGAAAGAATTAGATCGTAATGATTTCAAACAATTTTGTAATCTGATAGATCTAAACGAATTTTGTCGAGTACTGTTATAAATGAATCTCTTTACCTTTCGCAAATCTTTTGTCTTTTCCGAAAGGTTGCATTTATTTTTTAATACGGAATTCTGCTGGTTGCGAATACCTTGCGCAACAAACCGCCAAGCACAAGTCTACGAGAGGTCAATTACTGAATAAATACCTTTTTGAATATATTTAAATAAACTTATTAACAGTTAATCTTACTTTGCTGCAGCAGCCATTCTGTTTAAAGCTGAACCATATTTGAACCAATCGATTTGTTCGGCATTATAAGTGTGAGATAACTCAGTTTCCCATGTTTCACCATCCTTTGGATGTACTCTTAAGACAACATTCTTACCTGGAGCCAATTCGGTTAATCCAAGAATATCAACTTCATCAGTTGGGTTGATTTTGTCATAAGCAGAAACATCAGTAAAGTTCAATGGTAATAAACCTTGTTTCTTCAAGTTAGTTTCATGAATACGAGCAAATGACTTGGTAATAATTGCAAAACCACCCAAAAATCTTGGTTCTAAAGCAGCATGTTCTCTTGATGAACCTTCACCAAAATTTTCATCACCAATAACAACCCATGGGTGACCACTGTCTCTGTAAGCAGCAGCAGTAGCTGGAACACCATCGTATTTACCAGTGTAAAGATTCTTAACATTGTTAGCTTCACCATTTTCTGCATTAGTGGCACCAATCATATAATTGTTAGAAATGTTTTCTAAATGACCACGGTATTTCAACCATGGACCGGCCATAGAAATATGATCGGTGGTGGTTTTACCAACAGCTTTAATCAAAATTGGTAATCCTTTAGCATCCTTACCATCCCAGGCGTTGAATGGAGTTAATTTTTGTAATCTATCAGAAGTTGGGGCAATTTGAACACTAACAGTAGATCTGTCTTCTGGTGGAGCTTGGTAAGTGTTTTCACCAGCATCATAACCGTTTAATGGTAAACCAACACCAACTGGTTCTTTCAATTTGAATTCTTTACCTTCGGCATCTTTTAAGGTATCGGTGATTGGGTTGAATCCTAAATCACCAGAGATAGCGAAAGCAGTGGTGATTTCTGGAGAGGCAACGAAAGCGTGAGTAGCTGGGTTACCATCATTTCTAGATGTGAAATTTCTGTTGAAAGAAGAGACAATAGTGTTTTTGTCACCTTTTTTGATATCTTGTCTATCCCATTGACCAATACAAGGACCACAAGCATTAGCCATAACAACACCACCGAAATCTTCAAAAGTCTTTAATTGGCCATCTCTAGCAATAGTAGCTCTAACTTGTTCAGAACCTGGGGAAACGGTATATAAGGATTTAGCTTTTAATCCATGGGTAGCAGCATCTTCAATAATAGAAGCAGCTCTGGTCATATCTTCATAAGAGGAGTTAGTACAAGATCCGATTAAACCAACCTTGACTTCCAATGGCCAGTTATTAGCAATAGCGGTTTCCTTCATTTTGGAAATTGGAGTGGCCAAATCTGGAGTAAATGGACCATTAACGTGAGGTTCTAAAGTGTTCAAGTCAATTTCAATAACTTGATCATATTCAGCACCTTCATCAGCAGATAAGAAATCTTTCTTGTACAAGTTAGCAAATTGACCAATTTCTGATCTACCAGTAGCATCTAAGTAATCAACCATAGAGTCGTTTAATGGGAAAACAGAGGTGGTAGCACCAATTTCGGCACCCATATTACAGATAGTACCCATACCAGTACAAGAGAAAGTTTCAACACCTGAACCAAAGTATTCAATAATAGCACCGGTACCACCTTTAACAGTAGTAATACCAGCTAATTTCAAGATAATATCTTTTGGAGAAGTCCAACCAGACATTTTACCGGTTAATTTAACACCAATAATTTTTGGAGCTTTTAATTCCCATGGTAAGTTAGCCATAACATCGACGGCATCAGCACCACCAACACCAATAGCTAATTGACCTAAACCACCAGCATTAGGAGTATGTGAATCAGTACCAATTAACAAAGCACCTGGGAAAGCATAATTTTCCAAAACAATTTGATGAATAATACCTGAACCTGGTTTCCAGAAACCTAAGTTATATTTAGCACAAGCAGTTGATAAAAAGTCGTAAACTTCTTTATTCAAGTCAATTGCTCTAGCCAAATCTTTTGGACCACCAACTTGAGCTTGAATCAAATGATCACAATGAACAGTTGAAGGAGTAGCAACTGATGGCATACCAGCGGACATGAATTGTAAAATAGCCATTTGAGCGGTAGCATCTTGACAAGCAACTCTATCAGGTCTTAACTTTAAGTAAGAAACACCTCTTTCAATGTCTTGTCCATGAGGATCATCTAAATGACCATATAATAACTTTTCAGCATAAGTCAATGGTCTATTTAATCTTTGTTTAACAATTTCGACATTTTCCAAATGTTTCTTATATTGAATAAAGGAATGAGTTTCCAACAAATTTTGATTAACAGAAGAATCTCTAGTCAAACCAGCAGTAGCAAGACCACGGATTTGTGTTGTTTTCAAACTTCTGGTTGCAGTTCTAGAAGCAGACAACATGTTGGGGATATGAAAAGAGGGAAACAAAAGTGCAGAAAAATAGCGATATATATATAGGGTTCGGCAGGGGGGATAAAGTGCGGGTGTATTGGGTGTAGGACAGATAATTTTCTTTAGTTTTTCTCCAGATTGATGAATTTGACCAATTGAGAGAGCGAAATTAATAAGATTTATGGGCAGGTTAGCATGACGGTGGAAAGGATAAGTGGTCTATAGCTTGGGAAATTGATTAGCGCTTAGATCAATCACAAAATGATTTTATATATAGAGTAGAACTATTGATTTATAGATGACGAATTGGTTGAAGATGTCCTCGGGCTCTTCTCCAGGTTTCAGAATCCGGGTTACCGATGAGAAGTGAAAATTACAATTTTTGTGATTGGTGCGAAAATATATGATTTCGGGACCGACGTGGAACCGAGTAAGTCGCGGTCTTGTATCATAATAAACTTTGAGATCGCGACATTGATCCGGATCAAGTATACAAGATGTTGTTTAAGCGAATAAATACGAGAGGTGTCAGATGGGAAAAGATGTAATAGATTATGAATTTTTAAAAAGAATTTACTTTGTCGCAGGTTTCAATAGCATATAATTTTATCGTAAATGACGTGTTTAGTCTATTTATTGTAGGTTTATGTAGCAGTTCTTATTATTGAATTTTCCGTTAATTTTGTAAAATTCGATCTTTTCAAGTCATTAGGATATTTTGGTGTTTTCAAAGTAGAGGTGGGGGAATTTGAAGTTGATTGGAATTTGAAATGATAAGCTTAGAATTGTCTCTCGATTACGTCCAGCAATCTCTTGGAGTATTTTGAAAAGAATAAAGAACTCACTACTTTGAAATTTTTAAAAAAATACATTTCCAACTAACCAACAGATTAATACAAAGCATTCTTACCAATACACTCCACACCCATTACAACAACCATACTCTTCAATCCACAACTCAATCGACTTTTCGCAATCAAGACTGCATCTCAAACATACAGTATCTAATGAGCCATTCTTGAATATGGCAAGATCTGATAAGCTCAAAAGATTAAAGCTCTATCTTTCTTTTCAATAGAATGCCTCATCCAATTATCTGTACTTGGAAAGGTTCTATATTTCAACCATTTGTACCAAAAGAAAATTCTTTTAATCCTTGCTTTATTTCACATATCTATTCAATAATATGTCTCTTTTTCATAATAATATGTGGTTTAGCATTACATAAATGCTTTAAAGCTAAACAATATGGTCTGGTTTCACCAAAATCAACTGGACTTGTACATTATTTAAGAGTTTTGGTTGTATTTATTCATTCAGTTATATATTGCTTATTAGTCTTATCACTTGATATCCATTCTAGATTTGCTGATGCTAAATATATTGTAACATTACTTATAACATCAACACTTGTTTTTGTGGTTTTACCATTGCATTTCATTGAAACTACAAAAAGTCCTATCCCTCATCATTCATTACATGGTTTTTGGTTCTGTTTAACATTTTTCCAAATGATTTTTTATTATCAAGATGTTTATACGAATTATCCTTTTTTCACCCTTCATTATCAAAATGTAATTGATGTATTTCTCTTATTTAATTCCATTTTTATTTTGGTTTTGGAAACAAGTTCATATTGGAAACCATGTCATGATTTAATATATCAATACAAAATCGATGGTTTAGATAATGAATTAGAAAAACCAACTTTAATTGGTAAGTTATTCTTTACTTGGTTAAATGAAATGATTGTTAAATCTTATAAAAGTGGTAGAGTTGATCAGTTTGATTTACCTAATTCCCCTGTTAAAATTACAGCCGAATCAAGTTCAGAACGATTTTCTAAATTTTATGATTCAAGAAAGAAAACAAATACGAAAATCTCTTTGGTTATAGCTTTATTTAAAGCTTTTGGTCTTCCTCTTTTAGTTGTCTTTGCTTTAGATTTTGTGGAAGAAACTGTTGATCTTTTACAACCTCAGTTAATGAGAATCTTTATAAGATATTTTAATGATTTCAATGAAAATTCTAAACTAAAAGGATTCTGTATATGTTTTGCTATGTTTGCCATCAAAATCTTCCAAACCGTATTATCAAATCAATATATGATTTGGGTATTAAGTGTTGGTCTTAGTACAAGATCTGCTCTTGGTGCGACTTTATATTCAAAGAGTTTAAGAATATCACCAAAAACCAAAATAACACATTCAACTGGTGATATTATAAATTTACTTTCTGTTGATACAATCAAGATCCAATCGATGTCAGAAGATTTAATTACAGTTTTCATTGCACCAACAAAATTAATATTATGTTTATTCTCACTTTGGACTTTATTAGGTAAAGCAGCATTTACTGGAGTTATAGTAATGTTAATCCTTATTCCTATTAATTCAAGTATATTGAAATATCAAAAGAGATTAGGTAAAGCTCAAATGAAATTGGTTGATAAAAGAAATCGAATTTCAAATGAAATCTTATCAAATATTAAAAGCATAAAGTTATATGCTTGGGAATCACCAATGTTAAAGAAATTATCAATTGCAAGAAATGATAAAGAGTTAAAGAGTATGATCTGGTTAAAATGTGTTTCCCAATTAACAAGTTTTATTTGGACTGCAATTCCATTTTTTGTTTCTTTTGCAACTTATTCAGCTTATGCTGTTTTAGAATCAACTCCTTTAACTCCAGATATAATTTTCCCATCTTTATCACTATTTAATATGATGTCATGGGCATTATTTTCATTTCCAAGTACTTTATCATCTATAATAGAATGTTCAGTATCTATTGATAGAATAAGTACATTTTTAACTAGTGAAGAAATTGATTATAATAGCATAGAATCAAGTAAAAATGAACCAGAAATTGACGAAATTACCGTGAAGATACAAAATGCTTCATTTACATGGAATAGTACTAAAGAGGAAACTAGTGAAGAAAATACACCAATCCCAGTAGAAATTTCAAATTCTGGATTGACAAATATTAATTTTGAGGCAAGAAAAGGTCAGTTGACTTGTATTGTTGGTAAAGTTGGTAGTGGTAAAACTTCAATGTTATCTGCTATATTAGGAGAAATGCCAATTAGTAAAATGGGAAATATCTTTCTAAATGGATCTATTGCTTATTGTTCACAATCTCCATGGGTTATGAATGCTTCTTTTAAAGACAATATTATATTTGGATGTGAATATGATTCTGAATTTTATCAAAAGACAATTGAAGCTTGTCAACTTTTACAGGATATATCTATACTACCTGATGGAGATTCTACTCAAGTTGGAGAAAAAGGTATAACATTATCTGGTGGACAAAAAGCAAGATTATCACTTGCAAGAGCAGTTTATGCAAGAGCAGATATTTATTTATTAGATGATATTTTATCTGCTGTTGATAGTCATGTTGGTAAAAATATCATTAAAGAGATTTTATCACCACAAACTGGACTTTTAAAAACAAAGACTTTGATACTTTCTACAAATTCAATCCAGGTATTAAATTATGCTAATTATATCTATTTAATATCAAAAGGTGAAATTATAGAACGTTGTACAAGGCTCAAAGCTAGAGATAAAGTAACAAATCCAAAATTAAATGAACTATTGGAAGAATTCGGTAGAGAGGAACATATTGAACAAGACAGTATCAAAACAGAAGAAGAAACATCAGATAAAGATTCAAAACATACCGTTTTAGAAAGATCACCAAGTTCATCATCTTTATTAAAAGCTTCAATGGCACCTTTTGCATGGGATGCCCTCAAAATGATTTTACCAAATTTAAGATCAGCACAAACTGAAGAGAAAGCAGCTCAAGGTAAAGTTAAATGGGATATATATCTTAGATATTTACGTGCTTGTACATTATCTGGAGTTGTTATTTGGTTTTTTCTAATTGTAGCAACAACTTCAACATCAGTTGGTGCAAATTATTGGCTTAAACATTGGGCAGAAAAGAATTCACTTAATGGTGAAAACAAAGACATTTGGAGATATTTAGGAATTTATTGTTTACTTGGGTTTGGATCGACATTACTTTCTTTTATAAGAGGTGCTTTATTATGGTTTAACCTAGCCATCAAGGGATCTAAATTTATTTTTGATTCCATGGCTACAAGAGTTCTTAAAGTAAGAATGTCATTCTTTGATCGTACCCCAATTGGTAGAATTATGAATAGATTTACTGGTGATATTAGTAAAGTTGATTCACAAATTCCGTTATCTTTTAATGCATTTATGGTTGGATGTGTAAATGCAATAATGACATTAGGAGTAATTTCTTTTATCATGCCTCAATTCGTTATTGTTATTGTGTTTTTACTGTCAATCTATAGATACTATCATATGTTCTATACATCAGTTTCTCGTGATATCAAAAGATTAAGTGCAATTACATCTTCACCAATTTTAGCTCATTTAGGAGAAAGTTTAAATGGCGTGGATACAATTAGAGCTTATAATCAAGGTGATAGATTTCAATTTATTAATAGGGCAAATATTAATTTACATATTCATAGTCAAAATATGGTTAGAAATATAAACTGTTGGTTATCTGTTAGACTAAGATTTCTTTCAGCTTGTGTGATTTTTTCAACTTCATTAATGGCATTAGTTTCATTATTTGGTAATCATCCAATTACAGCTGGTATGGCAGGTTTTGTTATGACTTATGCTTTACAAGTTACAAATGCTTTAAATTTAGTTGTTAGAACTTCTGCACAATTGGAATCAAATGTTGTTGCGGCTGAAAGATGTTTTGAATATTGTGAATTACCTACTGAAGAAACAGAAGAAGCTAGTTTGATTAGAGCTCCTGGTCAATGGCCCCTTAATGGTAATATAAAATTTGAAAATTATTCCACTAAATATCGTTCAAATTTGGATTTGGTTTTAAAGAATATTAATTTGGATATCAAAGCAAAGGAAAAAATTGGTATTGTTGGAAGAACTGGAGCTGGTAAAAGTTCTTTAGCTTTAGCAATTTTCAGAATTATTGAAAGTGTTGAAGGATCTATATCAATTGATGATATCCGTACAAAGGATGTTTGTTTATACGATGCAAGACATAGTTTAAGTATTATACCTCAAGATGCTCAGTTGATTGAAGGGACTATAAGACAAAATTTGGATCCTTTCGATTATTACAATGATGATGAACTTTGGAAAGTTTTGGAATTAAGTCATTTAAAAGATCATATTTTAGAAATGGAGAGTGAAGAAGAAAACAAATTGAATAACTCTGTACTTGAAGGAGGTTCAAATTTTTCTTCTGGACAAAGACAATTAATTTGTCTTGCAAGAGCTTTATTAAATACTTCAAAAGTTCTTGTTTTGGATGAAGCAACTGCTGCTGTTGATGTACAAACAGATACAATAATTCAAGAGACAATAAGAAGTCATTTTAAAGATAGAACTATTATTACAATAGCCCATAGATTAGAAACGGTTTTAGATAGTGATAGAATCATTACATTAGAAAAGGGTGAAGTTGCTGAATTTGATACACCAAAAAATTTACTTGAAAATCAAAAATCAATTTTTTATTCTCTTTGTAAAACAGGAGGATATTTGAAAAGAGATTGATATATTTATAGAGATTTATAGAATGTAATTTTTAGACCATAGGTTGATCTGTTTCTGAAGGATGTGGGTCTCTTTACCTTCACACTACCTTTGGAATAGTTCGCTCCGTAGAAAATTATCAATTGAACTTAAACATACAATGGCAGCTTCAGCACAACATGCTTCCAAATTTACCCGTTTTATGAATTCTGAAACGGGTCCAAAGACTGTACATTTTTGGGCACCAGTTTTTAAATGGGCACTTGTAGTTGCTGGTTTAAATGATATTCAAAGACCAGTTGAAAAACTTAGTGGTACTCAACAAGTTGCTTTATTTGCAACTGGAGCTATATGGACAAGATGGGCAGGTTTTGTCATTAAACCTCGTAATATGTTATTGGCATCTGTCAATTTCTTTTTAGGTGGTGTAGCAGGTTATCAAATATATAGAATTGTAGACTATAGAAGAAAAGAAGGAGATTCTCCTGCTCAAGTATTCAAGTATCTTACAGCTGGTGAAACTAGTACTACTTTACCAACTGAGACTAATGAGAAATAAACACTATAAGCTATTTTATATATGTTAATTCATGAATTTATATTACAAACTATCAACTTCCATATCTTTACCTTCATCAATATCAATTGGGGTTTCCAGTCTACTACTTTGTACGGAATGACTATTCAAGTCTTTATAATCGTTAACATCTATATCCTCATCTCTATCTTCATCTTTTTTCTTATCTTTTTCATCTTTATCTACATCTTCCATATGCTCATCATCTTCTTCCTCTTCCTCATCTGAATAACCATAATCTTTCAAATCTTCATGTTCATTCTTTTTAACTCTTTCAACTTCATCAATCACTTCTTTTAGTGTAGTTGTCATAAAGTCATTTAAAACCTTATCTCTATTAGACCATTTCTTATTGTTTATCATAATCTTTTGTTTCACTAGTAATAAGACTTCATACTTAATTTTTCTTTCAAGTCTAAGTCTACACTCTATATTTAATAATTTTTTAAACTCATCAAAATCTGGTTGTTTTTCTTTATCAGTTAAAGAGAAAAACTCATCCAATCGTATTTGGTTTTCAGAACTTGTTGTTAATTTCTTACCATACAAGTTTTCATATTTAAATATGGATTCCTTTGAAAAGCTAAATGATGGTATATTTATCGAACTCTTTAATTTTTCATATTCTCTTTCTTTCCCTTCAATTTCAAAATTCAATCTACCTATTGATCCTAATTTCTTGTTATAATTCTTGATATCATTTTCTATGAATTTTTGAGTCTCTTGTCTTTCTAATTCTTTATATACTTTGTTAGTTCTATTGATGATAAAAGAGTCAAGTAAAAAGTTTTTTTCAAGTTCTGTATTGTAAGGAGAATTTAACAATTCACGAGCTGTCTCAAATGTTTGACTAGACTTTTGTATTAGAGTCTCAACATCCATGATAACGGGAGGTATAGGTTGTAGTTGTAGATCTTGTAAATAACGTGAGTGAGTGAGTGTATGTGTGTAGGTACAACTGGTTTGTGAGAATGTCTCTCAAACCACGACTTTTAGTTGCAACATCAACACAAAGTATCCCTCAATCCAAAACATCAAAGTATAAGTATTATATAGTACTTCTATACTCGTTATCAAAACTTCACTTGATTACAACACTCCTTTCTTTATGTCAGAAATTCTACAACTAAAACAAACTTTTTACTCATCATGGGAAATACTATCTCATCTACATCTATTTCATGCTGCAAAATGGTGTGCTGAAGCTTTAAATGGTCTTCCAGATCTTGATAATCCGATTACTTACCAACAAACTCAATTAGATGATCCAATTGATATAAATCATATGATTCTAGCAAAATCTTACTTCAATTGTAAAGAATTTGATAGAGCAGCACAAACATTAAAGAATGCAAAATCTGGTAATGCTGTGTTTTTCAAACTATATCTGATCTTACTTTCTATAGATAAGAAAGTTATTGAGGATACAAATGGAACTTTAAATTCAAGCTTTCAAAATGGTGCAAATGATCCATTAGATCATAATACAAATATCACAGATTCTGATGATAAGAATGCTAATCATGTAAATGATCTCGTAGGAATACTTAATAGTAAATTATCACAACTAATTCAAGAGTCTGATACTTATAATCTGAAAAATCCACCAAATGCTTTCTTATACTATTTGAATGGTGTCATATATAACAAGAAGAAAAAACATGAACTTGCCCATGAAGCTTTATTTGAATCTTTAAAGTTATTCCCATATAACTGGTCATGTTGGCAAGAGATTATAGCTTCTTTTACATCTTTTGATGATGCTTTACAATTTATAGAAAAGATTAAAACTTCTAAATCAGATTTATCAAAAAACATCATGTTTCAATTTTTCGAGGTTGTGATTCTACAAGAGTTTTATCAACAGCTGAGTCATCTTAATGATACCCTTGACTCATTAATAAAGAAATTTCCAAGTTTTAACTATCTAAAAATCCAACAATTTCTTATTGCTTATCATAATTTGGATTATTTCAATGCCGAGACGATATTTGATCAAGTACTTCTATCTGATCCTTTACGTTTAGACGATTTGAATACTTATTCTAATATGTTATATGTAATGGAAAAGAAATCAAAACTTTCATTCTTGGCACAATTTGCTTCCCTGATTGATAAGTTTAGACCTGAAACTTGTTGTATAATTGCAAATTATCATTCTATGAAGGGAGAACATGAAAAGGCAATCATGTATTATAAAAGAGCTTTAACTCTTGATAAAAACTGTTTAAGTGCTTGGACTTTAATGGGTCATGAATTTGTTGAACTTAAAAATTCTCATGCTGCAATTGAGTCATATAGAAGAGCAGTTGATACAAATCCAAAAGATTTTAGAGCATGGTATGGTTTAGGTCAAGCATATGAAGTTTTAGATATGCATTTATATGCTCTTTATTATTATCAAAGAGCAACTTCATTACAACCTCTTGATAAAAGAATGTGGCAAGCAATTGGGAATTGTTTTGAAAAAATTGAAAAATATCCTGAAGCTATTAAATCGTTTGAAAAGGCCTTAGCAATCGATACTCTTAACAAGAATTCAAATAGTACTGATAATGCTGATATAAGTTTTGAACCTCATATTTGTTATCGATTAGCCATAATTTCAGAAAAGACTGGGAATACAAAAGAAACCTTTAAATTTATGAAACTTTGTTTTGAACAAGAGTTTGATTGGGGGATTACAGATGAAACTTCAAAAGCAAGATTATGGTTAGCAAGAAATGCTTTAGAGGAAAGAAAATATGAAGAAGCTTATGAATTAGCAAAAGATTTATCTTTGAGTAATTCTCATAATATAGAAGAAGCAAGATCAATTGCAAGAGAAGCTAGAAATAGAATGAAATCATAGTATAAAACTGAATATATTAAGGTCTAGGGGAAAGTCAATACTTCAAAATTTCAGATTCTAAATTTGTAAAATCGTTATTTGACTTGATTTGACTACAAACATCTTGAGCTGAATCTGGTAAGGCAATTAATAATTGATCCAATTCTTGTTTTGTCAATGAAGAGTTTATCATGATTAAAAGGTGTGGACATGATATAGGTAAAGCTTCATGTTCCAATATTAATTTTGATCTTGTAATCAAGATATTTGATCTCTTTAAAACTTGATCAACGATTTTTTGCAAGATGAATGATTCAATGTTAAAAGTTCTATCAAATGGATTCAAATATTTTGGTTGACGACCAGTTTCTAAAAAATACTTTGTACCATAAAATGACGGTAACCCCAACTTTTCTCTAAATTGTTGACTTAATGTTAAATGTACAATTGAAGAATTTTCATTAGAGACAATTTCTAAGAAAGATGTAGTTTTCAAATTTGCAAAGACATACTTTATATTTTGTTGTAATTTTTGCATCAATAAAGAATCTCCAGATTTATTTGGTTTTGAAATTTCATGAAGTGCTTGAGATGTTGCTTTTGCTGAGTATGGTGGTAATGATGCAGAGAATACGTATGCATTTGATTGAATTCTTTGATGATGAATCATTGGTGTTACACCAACACAAAATCCACCTGATGATCCTAATGAAAGTGCCATTGAACCAATTGTAATTGATATTTCTGATCTAGGTATACCAAAATGTTCATTTGTACCTTTACCATTTTTACCCAAAACCCCAATACCATAAGTATCATCAAGAAATAATCTATATTTAAATTTGTTTTTCAATTTAACTAATTCAGGTAAATTAACCAAATCCCCAGTATTAGCAAATAAACCTTCAGTTATTATGAACCTTCTACGGATTGGTTGTTTATCTAAAACAGGCTTAATCTCAGTTAAAATCTTATTTAAATCTTCCATATCATTATGTATATACCATTCAATATCACATCTCGAAACGATTAAAGCTTTTTGAGTTGCAAGTGAAACAGCAGAATCAACAACACAAAGATCACCTCTTTTTAAAAATGCTGGTATAACTGATCCAGAAGTAACAAAATCTTGACCATATAAAATTGCTTGTTCAGTATCAAAATAATCTGCTAAATCTTCTTCTAATCTAACATGAACGTCTTGAGTACCATAAAAATTTGGTGGTCCACAGGCACCAACTCCTGCTTTATTTATAACAACTTGACTTGCTTGTTTAAGTTGAGTTGAATCATTTAAATTCAAAAAATCATAACTAGCTAAATTTAGTACCTTTTGACCATTTGAAACTACAGCAGGCATTTCTTTACCTAAGTGAATATATTTGGAATTTGCTCCTTGTAAAATTGGTATTGTCTTTAATTTCCATTTTTCTAAGGGTGTAACATCTTTCATTAATGGTTCAGGTTCCCATTCATTAATTAATTCATTCTTTTCCTTTTCAGTAAATGTAATTTCACGAGATTCCTTACGTAAATTCTTTGTTATATAGTAAACCATAAATAAAAAAAGTAGATATTCAAATAATGATCGAACTGGATCATCTTTATAAGAAGACTTTATATATCTGAGTACTATATTTCCACCCGGAGCTTTACTTAAATAAGTTGATAAATAATAAGCAAAGTTTTCTTTAACAGCAATCGTAATCGACTCAAAGCTTGGTGGAATACTTGTAGAGTCCACCATTTTGAGTTAGTTGAGGTGTTTTCGTGTTGTTTTATAAAATGTGAGTTTTTGATTATGGTAGTGGATGGTACAAAGAAATTAAGAACGTAGTGTGATTGTAAAAAAAATGTCAAAGTAAATCGTAGGAGAGACAAGAGAGACGTGTTTTAGCTCTAGTTTCTTTAAATCTACCTAATATCAACTTGGAGTTTACCAAGGGCTTTTTTTACACCAATTGCATATAAAACCTTAACAACAAGCTCATTGTCTAAATGGCTTTTCTTTCCGCAACCCTATATCTAATACATCTTTAAATCTTAATTAGGCTAGAGTCTAGCCCAAAATCTCATAAGGATTCTTTCTTACCGCTTCAAGAAATGTCTTGAAACTTTGTGATTCTATCCATCCAATACTTTTGAAATTCTCATTGTTTTCTATCAAAAAATCATTTAGAGCTCTTTGTATATTATTTGAATCTCCTTTTATAAGCGGAAGTAGAAATCTTTGATGATGTTGAGTAGGTTCTTTCCCATTTGAGATGATGATCTTTTTGTTATATTCTTCAGCTTGTTTATTATGATCTATTATAATTTTATTATAGGATTCAACTTTATTATCAACAACTTGAGTATCAAATAAATTTGGATCTATTGCTTCAGTTTTAATATTTGGTGATGATCTTTGCGTTGAAGCAGAGATTGGTTGTACTCTTTCTATTGGTTTTGAATCTATCGTTTGTGATTTAAAAATTGGTTGAGATTGTGTCTGTATAATTTGAGGTTTTATAGGTTGAACTCGATTTTTTTGAATATCATTTTGTAATGGCGGTATTGAACTTTGTCTTGGTTGAGGTGTATTCTCATCTCTTTGTCTTTGAAAATTATTTACCATTTCATTTGATACAGATTTTGAAGGAATGTAATTCATATTTATAGTATTAGAATTATTAATACCAACACCTCCAATAGTAACATTTTGTGGTATAATATTCATATTTGAATTTATCATATTAAGATTATTCATATTGATATCATTAAAATTAAGATGATTCATAGTTAGATTTTGATGATGTAAGTTATGATCTATATTTGTTGTATTGTTTAGATTAAATCCATTCATATTCATATTTGGAAAGTTATTTAGATTTATATTGGAAAGATTATGTGAATTTAATTGAGGTACTGATTGAGGATTATTATGATCTGGTGATGGGTTTTGTTGCTGTTGTTGCAGCAGGTGTTGTAATCGTGGACTTATTGCATTTTTTATTACTAATTGTTGATTTGGATTAACTGTTGGTGGTGTCATATTTACTGTCATTCTCATATCAATTTGTGATCCATATGGCGATTTCTTTATTGATTTATTACCCTGTGTCGTTATTTTGGAAAATCCATACCCTTGAACTGATTTATCCTCAATTATTCCCATATTAATTGCATCTTCTCTATTTGTTACTAAAGGACCAATAACCAATAAATAATCCTTTAATTTTTGTAAACGAACTTCTTGTAATTGATCATGATTGAAATTATCTTTATTTATACCATGTTTAGATGATACATGAGTTATAAGTTTCTTTGGTGATCCTCTATCACCATCTAATCTATATACTTCTTGATTACAAAATACACAAACAGCGCGATACTTATTTTCAGGATCTTGTTCAAACCAATCCCATACCCATGATCTCTTCTTTGTATACTTTTTAAATGGTAAAGGAGTTTCTTGTGATAAATGACTTATAGTATTTGCATTATGATAGTGTGTTGTTCTTTGAATCCGGCTCGTCATTATATATATACGTAATTTTGTATGTCGTTCTCGGGTCGACTTTACTTTATTCGAGTTCGAAGTGAAAAACCCCGGTTGTAATCTAAATTATATCTATATAACAAGATATTTTATCTATATATTTGAAGTTTTGAAGTTGTAATTGAAGATGACGTTTGGGGTATTGTGAGTTTTATGTTGTGTTGTTGGTTTAAAGGGGTTAGGTTTTGTTTTTTTTTCTTCATCGATAAACTCAATCACGTGATTTTACTATCTAATTATGGTATAAAAATCTTTGTAACACCTTCAACTTCTCTTCTACAACAAACACAACCTTCTAAACCTTTTGTTACTAGTGAAATACGACATGATTCACAAATCGCAAAGCATTTACATGGCCATGTTATAATTTCTCTCAAATTGGTTTGACAAATAACACATTCTAATTGTCTATGATCAATATCAATACCTGAGGTTTGTCTGTTATTTACTATCATATTTAATAGTTTCTCTTCCTCGGATTGACAACTTTCAGATTTGTATTTTGACCTTGTTAAAATTCCACTTTCATTTTCAAAATGTTGTTTTAGTATAGAAAATTCAATATCAAAGATTTGTTCAATTGCTAATCCTCCACCAATTTCATCATCTTGTTCAATTTCTGATTCATCGAGTTCCAGCTCATTATCAGTTTCATCTCGGTAATCTTTTGTCTCATCATGTTCAGGAAATTCTTTATCTCTAAGTAAATATAATAATTGTTGATCATCATAATCTTCCAAATTTATCTGTTCAGTTCTTTTATTCTCTATTACAACAACATCTTGACTCTTTCTATGCATATACTTTTTCAAAAATGTTGGTGCTTTTGATTGTCTTGAACTAAATTGTTCTTCAGTTTCCTCATTTAAATTTGGTGTATTTGAGAAAACTTTACGTATCAATGCATAAATCAACAGAGTTGAGTCTGCTGAAAGTTTAAATGCTAATACGGCTTTACTAACAAAGTTCAGTCCTTCATTATTTTCCATACTTTCTTGAAAATCTTCTCCTAATATAATTTTATTTGAAGGATGAACAACGATATTAGAATATCCTAAAGGATTGGATTTGACAGGACTTCCAATTCTTATTCTTGACTTCACCTTCTCCCAAATACTTTTCTCTAACCAAGTTTCATCTTGAGCTGTTATAATACTCATCTCAGAAATATAGCTTGATTTCCCTGCCAGTATTAAAGCCATTTTACCAGCATCAAGTAAAAAAGTATTAAAGTCTTTTTTCAATACTTTCTGTAGATGTTGATATATAGCCGTTTCATCATTATTTATACTATCAGAAAAGAATAATTTGGAATAATTTAAATCTTGAAATCTGAATCCTTTCACTAAAACTGCCATACAAAAGATACCAAAAGATACAGAAATCCAAAAGATCGTTAAAAGCTGTGGTAATAATGCCATAACAATTATAGTTGGATATTGTGATGGTTTAGTTGTTATAGTCTGGACGAAATATATAAGGAAGCTAATTCCAATTATTGATGATGGTATAAGTCTATATCTATTATTATTAAATATAGCTCCGATATGAATGTTAAGATGAGTTAAAATCAGACAAAGTGCTATTATCAAAACAACTTCTGTGGGACGATTACGCATTGAATGGATTTTTCTAAAAAACTTGTTACTATCAAATTCATTAAATGCCAAAGAAAGTTCGAATATTGAGAATCCATACTCTGAATATGGTCGGAAGCCTTCAATGGAAGAAGCGAAGGTTTCCATATAAGTCAGTAAACATATTGTTAAAAATATAGGCCAATATATATTCGCAGTTGGTCCTATCATTAACTGTGATTTTGGTGTTGACATGTAACGATAACTATGAAAGAATTCAGGATCGTATTGGAAGAATTCACTACTTAACAACTTTGAGATCATGCTTTCATTATTCCCCGGCGTAGCTATTTGTTGAATTAATTTCAAATTTACTAATATATTATAACATTGGAGTAATAATGTAGCTATAGTTCCTAATCTAAAACACAAAAGACTTGCTCTTCTAAAGATAGGAGAATATCCTTGAGTTGCCCGATCTAATCTAACCCTACTAAGAGGTGTCGATTGTGTCATCATCAATGTTCTATTTAGAATTATTGTTACTACAAAGCATGTTAAGGCATAAACGGAACAACAATATGAAGCTAGACTATCCAAAGATCTAACCGATAATTCATCATCACCAAAAGGTTCTTTTTGTTTTTCGAATAATGAATCGGCGAATGAATAGATCACTTCCCTCAACACCATCTTCAATTGAAGGTATAATCGATTTCACTGTTAAATCAGTGAGTGCCTTATGGTTCCTTTATGAAACGACATTCGCGACATTGTTGCTTAGACATTTTTATGTATGTGAGATGAACTGATTATAGATTAATGTACTTATGGTAGAGATGACGTTAAGACTGGGAAACTCTAAAAAGAAAACTCAGAAACAGCCAAATTCTTCAATTGAGGAATCTGCTAAAAACAATGGTCTGAAGCGACCACCACCTCCAAAAGGTAAACCAGGGCCATCTCCACCATCGCAAATAAAACCAGGACCACCACCACCTCCAATACATAAACCAGGACCACCACCACCTCCAATACATAAACCAGGACCACCACCACCTCCAAAACATAAGTCAGGACCACCACCACCTCCTATCTCATCTAAAATACCGGGACCTCCACCTCCAAGAATAATCCCAAGCACAAGTAACCTACCTCCATTACCCCCCAAAGAAATAGATTCAATCCTGCCTTCGCTAGAAGAATTAAAAGAATATAAAAGGCGTTGGCTACAAGCTCAAAAAAAAAGATATGTCAAAAAACAAAGCAAATCTAATGGAGGTATTGTTTTTCCCAAAAAAGTTGATATGCCTCCAGAACATCTTAGAAAAATCATACATGATCACGGAGAAATGTCTTCTAGAAAATTTGCATCAGAAAAGCGGGCACATTTGGGTTCCTTAAAATATTTACCTCATGCCGTGCTAAAGCTATTAGAAAATATGCCACAACCTTGGGAACTGATTAAAGAAGTTAAAGTACTTTATCATATAACTGGAGCCATAACATTTGTTAATGAATCTCCTAGAGTGATTGAACCAATTTACACTGCTCAATGGGCATCTGCGTGGACAAATATGAGGAGAGAAAAGAGAGATAGAAAACATTTTAAAAGGATGAAGTTCCCTCCAATGGATGATGAGGAGCCACCTGTAGATTGGATGGAAAATTTAGAAGAATTAGAGGAACCTGAAGCAATCCGTCTTGAACTAGATGAAAAATCTGATGAGAATATTATTGAATGGTTCTATGATGAAAAACCACTTATAGAAGACTCCGAGAGTGTCAATGGAGAATCGTATAGAAATTGGAATTTAGACTTACGGGTAATGTCAAACTTAAACAAACTTGCAAAGCCATTAATGCCAAACTCAATGGACTCCAAATATTTATTTGAGAAGGAAGCTTTTATAACAGCAAAGAGCTTGAATCTAGCATTACCTGGAGGTCCCAAATTTGAACCTTTGTTCAAGGATGAGAACTCTAATTTTGATGACTTTACTGAGTTCAATTCTATTGACAGAATAATAATCAGAAATCCTATTAAATCAGAATACAAGGTAGCTTTTCCTTTTTTTTATAATTCATTTGTCAGAAATATCAAGGTAACATCATATACTAAAAGCCAAAGTTGCTTAGTAAATCCTTTGAATGATGAGATTGATACTCCAGCATTTTACCTTGGTGAGACATTAAACTTGCTACGTTATGAGACTCCAAAATCTACAAAATTGGCTGATGACATACCTTTACCAAAATCGTTTCGTCCTTTTCTTCTGTCTTTGAATGATGAAAGTGTTCCTTTAGAACCCATTGGAACCTCATCTGCAATTCAACTATTATGGGCACCCTACCCTTTTAATCGCAGAAGTGGTAAAATGGTAAGAGCTGAAGATGTTGCCATAGCAAAGGCTTGGTATCAAGAACATCCAAATTATAAAGTACCCACAAAAGTTAAAATTTCACATCAGAAGTTACTCAAATCGTATGTTTTGAACGAGCTTCATAATCCACATAGAAAGACAAGCTATAAGAATAAAGCCAAGCTAATGAAGAGTTTGAAAGCGACAAAGTATTTCCAACAAACTACAATTGATTGGGTTGAAGCTGGTTTACAAGTATGTCGACAAGGATTCAATATGTTAAATCTTTTGATCCATAAAAGAGGATTGACATATTTACATCTTGATTATAATTTCAATTTGAAGCCTACAAAGACTTTGACTACTAAAGAACGTAAAAGATCCAGATTTGGGAATGCATTTCATCTTATGAGAGAAATTTTAAGAGTTATTAAAATTTTAGTTGATACTCATGTTCAATATAGACTAGGTAATGTGGATGCATTTCAATTGGCAGATGGTTTGTATTATATATTGAACCATTTGGGACAACTCACGGGGATCTATCGTTATAAGTATAAGGTTATGCACCAGATCAGAGCCTGTAAAGACTTGAAGCATGTTGTATATAGTAAATTTAATGCATTTTTAGGTAAGGGCCCTGGTTGTGGTTTTTGGCAGCCAGCATGGAGAGTTTGGATTTTCTTTATAAGAGGAATCATACCTTTATTGGAAAGATGGCTTGGAAACCTTTTGGCAAGGCAATTTGAAGGTAGAAGAGCTAATGATGTCGTAAAGAATATAACTAAACAGAGAGTGGACTCATATTACGATTTAGAACTTCGAGCTCAAGTAATGCATGACATTCTAGATATGATTCCAGAAGGATTAAAGCAAAATAAGTCAAAGACAATATTACAACATTTAAGTGAAGCTTGGAGGTGTTGGAAAGCTAATATACCTTGGAAAGTACCTGGATTACCAGAACCGATAGAAAAGATTATTGAACGTTATATTAAAGCTAAAGCTGATGGATGGGTATCGGTTGCACATTACAATAGAGATAGAATTAGAAGAGGAGCTACAGTGGAAAAAACTGTTGCTAAAAAGAATTTGGGACGTTTAACAAGATTATGGATCAAGAATGAACAAGAACGTCAAAAATTCTTTGCAAAAGATGGACCATACGTAACACCCGACGAAGCAGTTAAAATCTTCCAGACCATGGTTCATTGGTTAGAAAGCAGAAAATTTAGTCCGATACCCTTCCCTCCATTATCATACAAACATGACACTAAACTTTTAGTTTTAGCGTTGGAAAATTTAAAAGAAAGTTATAATGCTAACTCTAAAATCAACTCACAACAGAGAGAAGAACTCGCTCTTATAGAACAAGCTTATGACAATCCACATGAATGTCTTGCAAGAATCAAGAAATACCTACTTACTCAAAGAATTTTCAAAGAAGTAGGTTTGGAGATGATGGATTATTATAGTCATTTAGTACCAACATTCTCTATTGATCCATTGGAGAAGATTACTGATGCATATCTTGATCAATATATGTGGTATGAAGCAGAGAAAAGACAATTATTTCCAAACTGGATCAAACCTAATGATGATGAAATCCCTCCATTATTAGTTTATAAATGGTGTCAGGGTATTAACAATTTGGAAAATGTTTGGGAGACTTCGAATGGTGAGTGCAATGTGATGATGGAAACTCTGTTACATAAAATGGCAGAGAAGATTGATTTTACTTTGTTAAATAGATTATTGAGGTTGATTGTAGATCCAAATATTGCTGACTATATGACCTCCAAAAATAATGTAAATGTCACTTATAAAGACATGAATCATGTTAATCAATATGGATTATTAAGAGGTTTACAATTTGCCTCGTTTATCCTTCAGTATCATGGGTTAGCTATTGATTTATTGATTTTAGGTTTAGATAGAGCTAGTGAATTAGCGGGATCAGTTCAAAGACCAAATAACTTTCTTCAATTTGAAAGCGTCTCGACAGAAACATCAAGTCCAATTAGATTATACACTCGTTACATTGACCGAGTATATATACTTTTCCGATTTGATTATGAAGAAGCTGATGGTTTAATTCATGAATTTCTATCAGAGAATCCTGATCCTAATTTTGAAAATGTTGTTGGATATAATAACCATAGATGTTGGCCAAGAGACTCTAGAATGAAATTGATGAGACATGATGTCAATCTTGGTAGAGCTGTCTTTTGGGAGATTGCAGGGAGGATACCTCAATCAATTTCTTCAATTGAATGGAGTAGTACGTTTGCCTCAGTTTACTCAAGCGATAATCCAAACTTGTTATTTTCAATGTGTGGTTTCGAGATTAGAATATTACCTAAATGTCGTAGTCTTGAAGATACTTCTTACTCAGAAGGTGTTTGGGACTTGATAGATCAATTTAGTAAAGAGAGAACTGCTCAAGCATTTTTACAAGTTAGTCAAGAAGCTGTTGATCATTTTAATAATAGAATAAGACAAATACTCATGTCTTCAGGTTCAACAACATTTACCAAAGTTGCAGCAAAATGGAACACTGCTTTAATTTCGTTGTTTGCTTATTATAGAGAAGCTGCTGTAAATACAAAGTCCTTACTAGAAGTGTTAGTTCGTTGTGAAACGAAAATACAAAATAGAGTGAAAATGGGTCTTAATTCCAAAATGCCGACAAGGTTCCCACCAGCAGTATTTTATACTCCTAAAGAATTGGGAGGTTTAGGAATGTTAAGTGCTTCACATATTTTGATTCCTGAAGCAGATCTCAGATGGTCTAAACAAACTGATACTGGAATTTCCCATTTCAAAGCAGGTATGACACATGAAGATGAAAAGATGATTCCAACGATTTTTAGATATATAACAACTTGGGAGAATGAATTCCTTGATTCACAAAGAGTTTGGGCTGAATATGCAATTAAACGTCAAGAAGCAGCAGAGCAAAATAGAAGACTTACTTTTGAAGATATGGAGAATAATTGGGATAGAGGATTACCTCGTATAAGTACATTATTTCAGAAAGATCGTCATACATTAGCATATGATAAAGGTCATAGAATTCGTCGACAATTCAAGCAATACAGTTTGAATAGATTCAATCCATTTTGGTGGACAACGAATCATCATGATGGAAAACTTTGGAATTTATCAACATATAGAACTGATGTAATACAAGCTTTGGGTGGTATTGAGACAATATTAGAACATACTTTATTCAAAGGAACTGGATTTGATTCTTGGGAAGGACTTTTTTGGGAAAAAGCTTCAGGTTACGAAGACTCATTAAAATTTAAAAAGTTGACAAATGCTCAAAGATCAGGTTTGAGTCAAATCCCAAATCGTAGATTTACACTTTGGTGGTCACCAACAATAAATCGTGCTAATGTTTATGTTGGATTTTTAGTACAATTAGATTTGACGGGAATCTTTTTACATGGAAAGATTCCAACTTTGAAGATATCTCTTATACAAATCTTTAGAGCACATTTATGGCAAAAGATTCATGAAAGTATAGTTCAAGATTTATGTCAAGTACTTGATAAAGAGTTGGAAGTTCTAAGAATAGATAGTGTTGAGAAACAAGCCATTCATCCAAGAAAATCATACAAGATGAATTCATCATGTGCTGATATTGTATTAACAAGTACCTATAAATGGAATGTATCTAAACCATCTTTACTTAATGATAGTGGAGATCAAATGAATGCAACGACATCAAATAAGTATTGGATAGATGTTCAATTAAGGTATGGAGATTATGATTCTCATGATATATCTAGATATACTCGTGCTAAATATTTAGATTATACTACTGATAATACTAGTTCATATCCTTCACCAACTGGTGCAATAATTAGTATTGATTTAGCATATAATATGTATGATGTTTATGGAAACTGGTTTGATGGGTTTAAACCATTAATGAGGAATGCAATGAGAGAAATCATGAAGGCTAATCCTGCTCTATATGTTCTTCGTGAAAGAATTAGAAAAGGATTACAATTATATCAATCTCAACCACAAGAAGCATTACTTAATTCTAATAACTATGCTGAACTATTTAATAATTCTACTCAATTATTTGTTGATGATACTAATGTTTATAGAGTAACAGTCCATAAAACACTTGAAGGTAATTTGACAACTAAGCCAGTAAATGGTGCAATTTTCATACTTAATCCAAAAAGTGGTGAATTGTTTTTAAAGATAATTCATACATCTGTTTGGGCTGGTCAAAAAAGACTTGGTAATTTAGCAAAATGGAAAACAGCAGAAGAAGTAGCTGCTTTAATTAGATCATTACCACGTGAAGAACAACCAAAAGAGTTAATAGCTACAAGAAAAGGAATTGTTGATCCACTTGAAGTTCATATGTTAGATTTTCCTAATATATCTATTAGATCTTCTGAACTTCATTTACCTTTTGCATCAGCTTTAAAAGTTGATAAATTAGCTAATGTTGTTATGAAAGCAAATGAACCTCAAATGGTATTATTCAATTTATATGATGATTGGTTAAAATCTATATCAGCCTACACTGCATTTTCAAGAGTCATCTTAATTTTAAGAGCTATTGGTATAAATCAAGAAAGGGCTAGACTTATATTAAGACCAGATATTAGTATAATAACTCAAGATCACCATTTATGGCCAACATTATCCGATGAAGGATGGATAGATGCTGAAACTCAATTACGAGATTTGATTTTAGCTGATTATTCTAAAAAGAATAATGTTAATATCCAATCTTTAACCCAAAGTGAAATCCGTGATTTGATATTAGGACAAGAGATAAAAGCACCTTCTATTAAAAGACAAGAGATTTCTCAAATCGAATCTAAACCTGAAACTAATGATCAGTTGACGGCTTTAAAAACAACCACCACTAATGTTAATGGTGAAGAAATTGTGGCAGTTACAACATCAAATTATGAACAACTGACATTTTCTTCAAAAAATGAATGGAGATCTCGTGCTATAGCTTCAAATAATTTACATTTACGTGCTAAGAATATATTTGTTTCATCAGATGACTTTGTTGATGATGATAGTTTTACATTTGTTATGCCTCAAAATCTTTTAAAGAAATTTATTCAGATTTCAGATTTAAGAACTCAAGTTGGTGGGTTTATATATGGGAAATCACCTGATGATAATGAATTTGTCAAAGAGATTAAAGTGATTACATTAGTACCACAAATATCCAATTCTCATTCTATCAAGTTCCCATCCAATCTACCACAAAATGAAGGTGATATTGAAAATTTGGAATTATTAGGTTGGATTCATACACAATCACAAGAATCCCAATCTTTATTACCAGGAGATATTTCAACCTTGGCTGAATTCAAAAAGATAAATCCAAATGTATGGAATTCTGAAAAAACTACTCTTACAGTTGTATTTACTCCAGGTTCTGTAACTTTAACAGCATATTCTTTAAATCAAGAAGGATATGATTGGGGAGGTGAAAACAAAGATTTGAGTTCATTAACTCCACAAGGTTATGATACTAAATTTAGTAAGAAAAACCAATTGATTTTATCTGATCATATAGTTGGTTCTTTTATGGTTCCAGATGATAATATATGGAACTATTCATTTATTGGACCAATTTGGGATATCTCAAGTGAATACTATTTGAAAACTGATATACCATTACCATTCTATCATGCTTTACATCGTCCACTCCATTTTTCAACCTTTAATGAAATCGAGGGTGATGTTTTAGAAGCAAATCAACAAGATAGTTTAGGTTAATCACCAATGTCTAACTGATATAATATGATCTTCAATTTCAAATAACAACTTTCTCAAGTCTTGTCTGGAGATATTCTCCTTTAATAATAACACTTCAAGAGAATTCTTACCATTCATATATTTCAAAAGTTTATAGAATACTGAAGCTAATTCAGTAGATAATTTACATTCTTCTGTTATAATTTTATTTATCCATTTTCTTTCTAAAGTAGAAGCTCTATCAGGATCAATAATAATACTATCACCATCTTCATCCATTATGATATCAGGTAAAGGTGTTCTAATTTTTTCTATATTAAAGTCTGTCAAGGTGGGTGAGTTTGTTATAATTTTATCTTTAATCTGTAATTTATCTAATTTTGAAGTAGTTTCAGTGACTTTTGATGAGTTATCAGTTGAAGTTTTACTTTGTTTTTTAGAGGAAGAGTTTTTCCTTATTATACCATGAATATCATCTTTTTCTAAATCTTCTTCTACTTTCATTTTCACTTTTCTTGAAATTTTTAACCATATAAAAGTATGTAATTGGGTGATATAACCAGATTTTATGAGCCAACCTAATGCTTCTAAATAATTTTCTCTATGATCTTTTGATGGTATAATACTTGCAAATTGTTGTAATTTTCTATGAGGTGAAGATAACAATTTTAGGAAATGGGGTAATGAAGGTAAAGCTGGGAATGATTGTCTAAAAGTTTTTATATCTTTATAAAGATTATGAATAATTGGTGCCATTGGAGATACTAAATAAGTTGATCTTGTACTTAAAGGTGGGATTACTCTTGCTCTTCTCCAATATATCAAATGAAAGGCAAATGATTTTATTTGAGCTATTCTCAGTTTAGAAGTAGAAGCAAAATGAGAACCTGATAATTTTAACTTACTTTCTAGCTTTAATAAAGATTCAGTTGGTTTGATCATTCTTATAAAACTTGCTAAAGTTCCCTTTGAATCAGCTTGAATATCTCTTATAATTGTTTCTGGATCATCCAATAATAACAATGCGAAATGAACGATATCATCAGATCCACCACTATCTTCTTCATTTGGGATTTCATCTATCAGATTTGGTAAAATTGTCAGCAAATTTGATACACCATATCTTGTTGTTTCACCAAAATTAACTAATCCAGTATTACTTAATAATTTGATTGTTGATGATAAATGAGATCCAGGAATATAAGGAACTGTTGTTTCAGGTAATGAACCAAACTCTGTTTTAATTGGGATTTGAAATGATCGTAGTTTATTGTTGATAGAAAGATTTGCTATTCTAGATTTTGATATATCTAAATAACATTGCATTATTAATTTACATAAAGAAGATTTTGATACTAAAGAATTTGTAGTTATTAAAGGATCTTCTTCTTTTAATTTCGATATTAATCTGACTTGTTTCCATACATAATCATTTTTCAGCTGTTCATAACGTAATACTAATGATAATCTTGAAGTTACATATTGAAACATTTCATCAATTCTATAATTACATTCGATTAAAGGAGGATTCATTACAAACACAAGATGAAACATATTCATATTTGATTTTTCCTTTGGTTCATCTTTTTGATTTTTCTTCTTTTTATTACTTCTCCAAACCCCATTTTCACCACAATGTATTGGTAAACCTAGAAATACATAATCTTCGATGGCAAGTTCAAATCTAGAATTACACATTTGACGAGGAGGACATAACATTTCACAAAGATAATCTTTCTCAAAAGACAATAAAGTCGAATTTGTGGTAGAGTTGATTATCAGATCATCTTTTGGTTCTTTTATATCTTGTTTTCTTAATTGTTGTTGAAGTTTTAGAAATTCAGATAATTCCTTTTTAGGACCAATATAATATTGAGCTTCATTAGCACTTACAATTGATTGTTTTAAATCATTTGGATTTATACTTCTATATTCATTTTCATCCTCATCTTCTGAACCATCAACATCATTATAATCATCATCAGATCCTATATCTAAAGCATTTGATTGTTTTATTTTAGTTGAGAATTCTTTTGGATCAGGTGGGTAATTGAATACGAATTGTGGTCCACTATGAGTTGATACAACTAGGAGGATGTCTAGTAGACTTGGATTTGGTATATTGTAGCTCATGCGAACTATAGCGAACTATGAGCAAAGCGAATACTAGTGAGCCAGTGCGAGCTAGCGAGCGAAGCGATATTGAGTACTAATGCGAACTGGTATAAGCGCTGATAAGCCAAGCTTAGAAAAGAAGCGAATTCAGATGTAGAACTGATGCTAACTAGTATGAGCTAGTAATAGTAATCCAATGGTTAGTATGACCTATTAACGAACTAATGCTAGTGTAAGCTGCGCCGTAGAGTACAATTTTAGTGCGAATTAAGTCTAGAGGCTAGTGAAAAGCGATTTCTTTTCAACATACATCACAATAAAGGTCATATTTATAAATAAGTATTTAAAACTTCAATATACTCGCACAGCAAGTTTACATTTTATGTTTAATTTCCTTTTGGACGATTTGAGCAAATCTTGATTGAGGTACACCTTCAATCCATTTATTAAACCCTTTAATAATTTCTCTTGAATTTGCAGAGTTAATTAATGTATCTCTGTTTGCAATTAACAACTTCTTATTTTGAAAGATTGAATCTTCGTGTAAGTTTGCAAATTGTCCAACTAAATCATCATGAACCTTTTGATTAAATTCTTCAGTAGAAGCAAATTTCTCTTCATGATATGATTTATTTATAAAACCTAATTTATTCAATTCAGTACCTGGAATTGGTCTTGCTAATAACAAAGCCTCGGAAGCTTTTGACCAACCCAATCTTAAAAATAAAGTAGCAGATGCTGTACCTTCAGCAACTAAACCCAAATTTGAAAATGGACATAATAAAAATACTTTTGAATCATCAATTGTGTAAATTAAATCACACAAAGCAACCAAAGCTGCAGATAATCCAATTACTGGACCATTTAATAATGCAACTAAAATCTTTGAATGATTATGTAATAAATCAGCTAAATAGATATTTCTAGCAACAAAATGCTCTAACCAATATTCATGTGAAAATAACGCTTCCATGGAAACATTATCTTTACCTAAATCACTAATATTTGCACCTGCACTAAAATATCTACCAGTTGATTGTAAAATTGTCATTGTTGTATCTTCAGTTTCTGCCCTTTCGATTAATTTTGCTAATAAAAGATATTGAGGTCCATTCAAAGCATTTAATTTATTTGGTAAATTTAATGTAATGATAGTAACACGATCTCTAACTTCATATAAAATATCTTGACCTTCCATGATTGACTTGTTTTTTTGGTTAGGTTTATCAAAAGATATCTCACCTTATTTATACAGTTCCAAAATGATTTTTCAAACCGAGGAATTGTGGGGTACATTTACCAATTTTTGAGAATTTGAAGCTTAACAATTGTTTTCGGTTGTAGCGAATTAAGGTTACTGTACACTGTGGAGATATAGAAACCACAAGCCAGATTCTTTTAACAATAACTCCACTTAAGAAGAAGGTTAAATGGGTAGTTACATAGTCAATTTCAGTATTGGATTGTAAAGGTCTATTGTTAAATATTGTATATTAGAGTTTCTTATGGGTGGGTAGATATCAAAGGGTTCGCATATACAGAGTTTGGTAATTCCCGGATTATCACCAAGTTGATTATGTTTCCGTTATGAGGGGTAGGTTATGAACTATCCGAACCTATAACAAGAAGCGATTTTAGTAAAGATGTACAAGGCCGTTCCTGAAATGTACTACTCCTCTTCCCTCATATCATCTCATCGCTGCGCGCACATGAATTAGACCGAGATAATACTTCAACCACATGCCAGAATTAACTAAGACTTGTAACTAAAAACCTTTTTTAAAGTTTAACTCATACTAGTCAAATCGTTAACCTTTCTAAGTCAATATTTATTTTAGGATTTAATGCACAAGCAAGTTTAAATTCAAATTATCGGTTAACTGTTTGTAGATTAGGTTGAAAATATACTAGTTCTGTATATATATATATATATCTTATGTAATCAATTCTTATCAAACTCTTATAAAATCTTCATAATGAGTAAAAATCAAGCAACACAATTACAACCTCTTATCACCAAAATCAAAAATGGTAATAAAATAACATTTTTTCTTGGTGCTGGGATTTCTACTCTGGCTGGTATTCCAGATTTTAGATCTCCTGAGACTGGGCTATATGCGAATTTAGCAAGATTGAATTTACCATTTGCTGAAGCAGTGTTTGATATTGATTATTTTGAAGAAAATCCAAAACCATTTTATACTTTAGCCGAAGAACTTTATCCTGGGAAATTTTCACCAACAAAATTTCATTATTTATTGAAATTACTACAAGATGATGATTTGATTCAAAGAGTTTATACACAAAATATAGATACATTAGAACGTATTGCTGGTATTAAAGATGAATATATAGTTGAAGCTCATGGTTCATTTGCTAAGAATCGTTGTATTAAATGTAATGATGAAGCTTCAATGGAATTTTTAAAACAACAAATGAAGGAGAAGAAAATACCAATTTGTAAGAATTGTAAAGGTTATATAAAACCAGATATTGTGTTTTTTGGTGAAGGTTTACCAAAGAGATTCTTTGATACTTGGGAAGAAGATGAGGAGAAAGTTGAAATTGCAATTGTAGCAGGAACTTCATTAACTGTTCATCCATTTGCATCTTTACCATCGAAAGTCAATACAAAAACGTTGAGAGTTTTGGTTAATAATGAAATTGTTGGTGATTTTAAACAAAACAAAAGAAAATCTGATATGATAATTCTTAAAGATTGTGATGAATTTGCAGAGATTCTAGCTTCATTATTAGGATACGAGGAAAAATTATCAAAACTATTGTTGAAATCTAAGACCATAGATGAATCTGAATCTAAAGATCTGGTGGATACTAATGAATTGATAGATAAGATTGATAAAATTGCATTGACTGATGAATCAGATGAACCTAAGAAATCCACTACAAAAACAACATAAACCCAAATAATCTATTTACTTTTTCTCATATAATCTATAGAAAAATCTCATATTCTCCAATTTATTCTGATAGCTTACTTGAGATGTATCTACTCTATACCAACAACTTTCACTTGATTTCACAATTTTCCAAGCTCCTGAATCTTCTCCAGGTTTTCCAGTCAAAATAGTATCAATTAAAAATTGTACTGGGAATTTCTTTGTACCTATAGCAATATGTGAATAAGAACCAGCACTTTCGACAATTAATAGTAGAGCACCTTTATTACTAGTATTACTTAATCTTTGTAAAAGTTGCACAGTTTCAGAACGTTTAGCACAAAAAAGTTCATTTGTAGTAAACATCAAGGTAATCAAATCCAAATTAGAAAAACTCCTATCAATAGACAAAATATCACCATGGTAAAATTCAGTATTTAGTTTTGAAGAATTATATATCCAATTCTCTTTTATATGTGAAGTTAAACTGTTAACAACAGTTGACCAGTCAGCAATATCAACAATTTCCATAGTTAAACATGAATCTGATGTTGAAAAAAACTCCTTTTGTCTACAATAAACTGTAGCAAGTCCAACCAATTCAGAACATGCTCCACCACCAATACAAAGTGTTCTAACTTGTTTTTCACTATCTTTAAATAAATTTCGTATAGGATCTAAGGATGCAAATAAAGATGAATATGCTAATGATCTTGCAGGACTCCATCTAGAAGCATAAGCAAAACGTTTATCACTTGACTCAAATGCTTTTAAATAATCTCTATTATAAAGATCTCCTTTGATTTCTTGAATTATTTCTTGTAAAGAAGGAGAATCAAGGATATGCTCAAATTTGATTTCAAATAAATCTATAATCTTTCTTGGATTTAAAGCATATTCTGAAGAGAATGGAATCAGATCACTCATCAATTGACTTGTTTTGTTATATGTGATAAACCTAGTCTGGTTAAGCCGGGTAACGGCATCTCGATATTTTGTAACTGGTGCGAATATAAATAGGAAGCGATCGCATTCATTCTCAGTATAATTTTTTAGATCAATCTGTGTTACGGTGGAATCCCAGTATGAAATTGATTAAATTTTCGGATTGTCTTTTAAATGTTGTGGATGAGTTCGTAGCAGTTCGGCGCTAGCGAAGCAAGTTTAATACTAAATCACTGATTTGATTGTTAATCTGATTAAGAAGATTCTTTTTAATCGTTCAACATGGTTGTTTTAACGTTTTAATTTCAATATTGGTCCTTCTTCGGGGGTTGAGCGATATTTAAATTAAGGCTAGATCATTGTTGAATTTTGATGATTAAATTATTATTTGGTATCATTTTTAGGAATGTTTAGACAGAGTGGCTCCGTCGACAGATTGTAGAATGAGCAGGTGGGTCTTGAACTCTCAAGAATTGAATAGTTTAGGCTAATTAATTTTTGGTTGTAGTTCGACCATATCGCTTGTAGCAACATATTCCTGGACTCTGCGTAGGTCATTTGACTTATGACGATTTGAGTAAAACCATGTTGCAAACATTTTGTAGAAATCTATTTAAGCCCTTTTTCTCTTGTCTTTTAACCTAAATCAGATCATCTTTGTTCCAGGTCGTGTAATAACTATAAGCTTAGTCTACCTCAGGTACAAACTACTAACTACATGGAATGTCAAATAACACCAATACTGGAATTAAAGATTCCGGTGAACATAATTTGCATTCGGTTTATAAAACAACTCTGCATTCGGACTCAAAATTAGATTTTGGTTCAAAATCATCAGTAGGTCATTTACCTAGTTTACCTGACATTCATCTCCCGAGTGATGATGAAGAGCAACCACGATTCTTATCAGAAATAAGACAAGATGATTCTTTTGTAGAATTCGATTTAAGTAAAGATGGAGGTAGATTAAGTTCTGATATTATATCTCATCGTGTTATCTCATCTAGTGAGATTGATAAATTAACTGAACCTAAAGTATCACAACCACAGATTTTAGAAGTAAAAGAAGAGGAAAGTTTCTTTGATATGAATACAACAAATTGGAAAGAAGCAAAGAAAATTACTGAAACTGATTACTATGATGAAAGAGGTAATTTAGAATTTGCATCTGCCCCAATATTAGATTCGGAGTTACCACCATCAACAAGAGGATATACAAAAATTGATACCGAAGAACAAGTTGCAAAGTATGAGAAAATGGATAAGAAAACTGATTTCCTATTTAACGCAAAGAATAATATTGAAAAGGAAGCTCATTATAGAAAAGATGAGAATTTATCAGATTCAGAATCAGATTTTGGCGAGGATGATGAATTGGATTCTGGTGATACTTTGGAAGCAACTAAAAATATGTTGAGTGATTCTCAAAAGTTTGCTTACTTGGGAATTGCAAAATTGATTATGGTAGAGATGGCAACCGAATTAGCTAAATTGAAAGAACCAACCTCAAGAAAAGTAGCAAAAGAATTAAGTAATGGACAACGTAATTTTGCAAACTGGACAATGTATATTGGATCTAAATTATATGACCACTTAGACGTAAGTGAAGAAGAAAAGAAGATGATTGAGAATTTGAGTATACATGGCTTGGAAGTTTCAGATTTAGCTTCTAGTCTTGATACAACCAATGATTCTGATGAACTTAGCTGGACTTTAATTTGTGATTTATTTTTACTTTTGTTAAGTGATGGATATTATGATAGCAGGTCTAGAACATTATTAGTACAATTTGCAAAATATCTTAAAACAACGCCATTAGAACTTTTACAATTTGAACGTCGTTTAATAGGGAGTCTTCAACTTGATACAAATGGGAAATCAATTGAAAATAAGGATGAATTATTAAATGACAAAAGTATAGTGAACAAGTATATTAAAAGGAATAAGAGGAGAAAGATGGCATATATAGGTCTAGCTACAATTGGTGGATCTTTAGCAATTGGTTTATCAGCAGGATTATTAGCACCAGTAATTGGAGCTGGTATTGCAGCTGGTTTAACGACAGTTGGAATTGGAGGAACTGGTGGATTTCTTGCAGGAGTTGGTGGAAGTGCGATTATAACATCTGGAGGTGTACTTGCTGGATCTAAAGTTGGATTTCAAGCTGGTTCTAAAAGATTAGGAGATGTGAATACATTTGAATTAATACCTTTACATAATAACAAGAGAACAAATTTAATCATAACTGTAAGTGGATGGATGAATGGTCAAATGGATGATGTTAGATTACCTTTTAGTACTGTTGATCCCGTAATGGGAGATATGTTTTCATTATTATGGGAACCTGCAATGTTACAATCTATGGGTCAGACGATAAATATTTTAGCAAGTGAAGCATTAAGTACTTCTATTCAACAAATTTTAGGGGCTACAATTTTGACATCATTAATGGCTGCTATACAATTACCAATGGTTTTATCTAAATTATCTTATATATTGGATAATCCATGGAATGTATCATTAGATAGAGCATGGAAAGCAGGTAAGATCTTAGCTGACACTTTGATTTCCGGAAATATGGGAGTAAGACCAATCACTTTAGTTGGATTTTCATTAGGAGCTCGTTTAATTTATTCTTGTCTTATTGAATTAGCTAAGAAAGGAGGTTATGGATTGATTGAAAATGTCATTATATTAGGATCACCAGTATCAGTTAATATTGATCATCTTGCTTTAACTAGATCAGTTGTTACTGGAAGATTTGTTAATGGATATTCCAAAAAAGATTGGATTTTAGGATATCTTTTCAGAGCCACCTCAGGAGGTTTAGGAGCTGTTGCTGGATTATCACCAATTGAAATTGTACCAGGAATTGAAAACATTGATTGTACTGAACTTGTTAGTGGACATATGTCATATAGACAAGCAATTCCAAAAATTTTAAAAGCATTAAAATGGGAAGTTTTAAGTGAAGAATTTGCTGAAATTGAAGAACCAGATCCCGAACAAAAAGAACGTACAAGGAAATTAATACACGAATTTGATGAGGCCAGGGCTAAAATGATTGATGAACAAGCTGAAGAGGTAGATAAAAAGAAAACTTGGAAAGATTGGTTTAAACCAAAACAGAAAGTTTGGTGGAAAATGGCAAGAGATGATCCTAAAACTGAAAATTTAGAAGCGGCTGAATATCATGAAAATACAGTTTTTGATGTAAATGCTTTATTAGATGAAGTTAAAGAGATTGAACAAGTAGCTGATACTAATGAAGAGAATTTAAAAGATTTAAGAAAAGATGTTGGTATAGCGAACAAGATGATTGTTAATGAAGAAAGTGATTTTGAAGAATCAAAAGGTATAATGAATGGTGTTAATGATATAGCAAACAAAATGTCCTCACCTTTTAAAGGCATAGGAAAAGACTAGGTATATATAGAGTAATGTAACATAGTGATAGTCGAGGTATGTGAAGATTTTGATTTTGTGTAATTTTTGAAATATCAAAAAATTTTCAACTCGATTATAAGTACAAAGTATGCCTACTATCCCAGTTGACAAAGCAGATCTTTACGCTTTATTAGGTAAAGAATATACTACAGAAGAATTCGATGAATTGTGTTTTAGATTTGGAGTCGAATTAGATGAAGATACAACTAATGAATGTAGTGGTGATGAAAGACCACAATTAAAAATTGAAGTACCAGCAAATAGATATGATATGTTATGTATCGAAGGGATTGCTCAAGCTTTAAACGAATTTTTGGGTAGAAGTGAAACCCCAAATTTCAAATTAAATCCATCAAAACCTCAAGTTACAATGACAATTAAAGAATCAACTTCAAGTATTCGTCCATATGCTGCAGCTGCCATTTTACGTAATATCAAATTTACTCAAAGAGGTTATGATTCTTTTATTGCATTACAAGATAAGTTACATACAAATTTATGTCGTAATAGAAGTTTAGTAGCTATGGGTACTCATGATCTCGATACTATTGAAGGTCCATTTACTTATGAAGCCTTATCACCAAAAGATATTGCATTTGCTCCTTTAAACCAAGAGAAGGTTATGAATGGAGAAGAGATGATGGAATTTTATGAGAAAGATAAAAATTTAGGGAAATATTTACACATCATTAGAGATTCACCAGTTTATCCAGTTATTTTGGATTCAAATAGAAACGTTTGTTCAATGCCACCAATAATCAATTCTAACAAATCCAAAATATCTCTAAATACTAAGAATGTATTTATTGATGTTACAGGTACTGATAAAACCAAAACCGAAATTGTTGTTAATCAATTAGTTGCAATGTTTTCTGGTTATTGTTCTGAACCATTTGAAGTTGAACCCGTACAAATTATTTCTGAACACAATGGAGAATCCAGAATTTGTCCTGATGTCTCACCTAGAAAGACTGAAGCAGAAATTTCTTATATCAATTCATGTTTAGGATTAGATTTATCAGGTGATGAGATTTGTAAATTATTAAAGAAATTGTCATTAAAAGCAACGACAAATGGTGACAAATTAGATGTTTTAGTTCCAATCACAAGATCTGATATTTTACATCAATGTGATATTATGGAAGATGCTGCAATTGCATATGAATATGATAATTTGAAAAAGACAACACCAAAAGCACAATCTATGGTTGCCGCTCCTTTACCTGTTAATAAAATTGCAGATATTTTAAGATTAGCTTCATCTCAAGCTGGATATTCTGAAGTATTACCATTAACATTATGTTCTCATGATGAAAATTTCAAGTTTTTAAGAACCAAAGATGATGATAAAACAGCAGTAAAATTAGAAAATCCAAAAACTATAGAATATCAAGTTGTCAGAACTACTTTAATACCAGGTATTTTAAAAACAATTAAAGAAAATAGAAAACATTCATTACCAATTCGAGTTTTTGAGGCAGGTGATATTGTATTAAAGAATCCAGAGTTAGAAAGAGGAGCATTCAATCAAAGAAATTGGTGTGCTGTTTATGCTGGTAAAACCTCAGGGTTTGAACTTGTTCAAGGTCTTTTAGGTAAAATCATGCAAACAATGAGAACACCATGGATAGAAAATCCAAAAGAAAATCAAATAAAAGGTTATTGGATTGAAGAAGATAAAGAGAATCCAACTTTTTTCACTGGTAGAGGAGCTAAAGTTTTTTATAGAGGTATTGATGGTGGTGAAATTCAACATATTGGAGCAATTGGTGTTTTACATCCTGAAGTAATGGGATTTTTCGAAATTCCATATGCTGCTTCAGTTGTAGAAATTAATGCAGAAGTATTTTTATAATTGAATTGATATGATAGGGAGATATAGCGAAATGTAGGGGATGTAGAGGGGATGTAGATATAGATTGTACTTTGTTATTAGTATGCGCAGTGAAATCACCCTCACACTACCAAAAGGATATATTCACCACCGCCTACCAAAAACTATAGTAGCAAGAATGACAGGTAGAGCACCATCAAGAGCATATGATATGATAATGAAACTTTTATTAGTTGGGGATTCTGGTGTAGGTAAATCATGTCTTCTACTTAGATTTGTTGAAGATAAATTTAATCCATCTTTTATCACAACAATTGGTATTGATTTCAAGATTAGAACAATTGAATCTAAAGGGAAAAAGATTAAATTACAAGTATGGGATACCGCTGGTCAAGAAAGATTTAGAACTATTACAACTGCTTATTATAGAGGTGCTATGGGTATTGTTTTAATTTATGATGTTACTGATGCTAGAAGTTTTGAAAATGTTGATAATTGGTTTCAAACTGTTACTCAACATGCCAATGAAGATGCTCAAATCTTTTTAGTTGGTAATAAATGTGATGATGAGTCTAGTAGACAAGTTACAAAAGAACAAGGTGAAGAATTAGCACTGAAATTAAACGTACCATTTTTAGAGGCATCTGCTAAAAGTAATGAAAATGTTGATTCTATATTTTATGAATTAGCAAGTATTATTCAAGATAAGACAGTTGAAACAACACCAACTACACAAGGTATCGACGTTTCGAAAAATGGTGGTGTCGCTAAACAAAATTGTTGTTAAGTTGGAATTTATAATGTATGTTTGATTTTAGATATTTCGAAAGAATATATAGGTAAGAAATTTATGTGTAATATTATAACGATGTTTCATCTTTATACTTTCTTTCCAAAGTATACCCATTGGTCTTCTAATGGCTTTTCTTCTAATTCCTCCCACACCTTTAAAGCACCTAATTCCTTTGCTAAAACCAATTCTTCATGAGCTTGTATTACGATTTCTTCGATTAAACCACCACCAATTTTATTTTCAATATTTTCAATTATTTCTTCCAGTTCAACAATTTGTAATCTACTTTTTGTTAAGGCTTCTACTGATTGTTTATACACTGATTCTTTTGGAAATTCTTTGTCTAAAAATTTTAAAGTGTGATTATATAATGCTATTAAAGCAGGTCTTGGATTTGGATGTTGATAAAGACCGGTTAAACCAGTTGGATTACCACTTGCTGATTTGACTAATACTTCTTGTACTTGTCTAAGTATTCTTGTTGATCTCATTATGTAAAATGTTTTCTCTGGTTGGTTGAATATATTGATAATGGTCGTGTGTAGGAGTTGAAATAAGATGGATGCAATGATAGTCAAAGATTGAGTTGGCGAGTCGTATTTAATTGTTTTTCTTTACTTACCCTTATATTTAGAATGTCATAATTTATTACTATATCCTATTTTCTACTTAAATTTAATCTTATCGACAAGAAATTGTTTTTTGATACATAGTAAATTCATCATACTTGTTTCATTTGGATCAACCATTTAAAAATCACCACCACCACCAAAATCACCACCTCCAAAATCACCACCACCTCCGTTATCAAAACTATTATCATATCCATTATCATATCCTTGTTCATAACCATTATGATCAGACATCATTTCTCCTAACATCATACCACCAAGTAAACCACCACCTACACCCATTGCCATACCTCCGGCACCAAAACTACGACCTGGACGTTGTTGTTGTGCAAATTGTTGTTGTTGATATGGATATCCTTGTTGAGGTGGGTATCCTTGTTGAAATCCTTGTGGTGGATAACCTTGTTGTGGATATCCACCATACCCAGGTTGAGTTGGATATTGTTGATAACCTTGAGGTTGATACCCAGGATAACCATTACCTCTATTTGTATTATTTCCACCTGAATAATTACCATCAGTACCACTACTTCTAGCATTACTGGCCCCAGTATTTGCCGGTTTGGAATTTCCATCGGGATATGGGGGTGGAGGAACATCATCAGCTGAATCAAATTTTGTACCAGAAGGTGCTTCCCATTGAGATTTTTTTGTAGCTAAATCAACATAGAAATAAGTATCGTATTTATCATCAAATTTTGCAACCCAACCGTTCGGTACAGTTGGTGGGTTATTCTTAGAAACACCCATTACGTTTGTCGAGGGAGAAATCTCTAGTTGGATTTTAATTGCGATTTCCGCGGAGTGCATAAAACAAGAGGCTGAAGAAGATCAATGATATCATACATGAGGGCCAGTATTTGACCTGATTGATTATTCGTATCTAAAGCTATAACACCTCTGGGAATAACTCACTTAGACAAATATCTAATAACTCCAAGAACAAATGTCGATTCAAAAAATCATTTTGTAACATTTCAAATACCATCTTATGAGCATACTTTGTATTCATCAGACCAAAAAGAGTTGAACAAGTTTCATTTAAAAATACTCCAAGCATTAATTTTGCTTCCTGTTTTGTCGCTTGTCTTTCATAAGTATTTCTTTCTATTGGAGGATCTTTAAACTTACCATTTGGAAAGATCAACTCTTTTAATAAAGACAACATTTCTAAAATTTTCTCTTCATTTCCAATTGTAGTATAAACCGTTTCATGGATTTTCTTTTCTATTGTTGTACCAAAAACTTGCTGTAAAATTACAACCAATGCTTTACCTCTTAACCAACTTTTAGAATTATTCAATCTGAAAATCGATACCAATAAATCACAAATTGGTTTGATAAAGGGAAGATTTTCACCATTTTTAGATTCGTCAAATTCCCGTAATTCTCTTTGCATCTCTCCAATATTTTTCATTTCTTTTGGTTGTGAATTTGAAGTTATTCTACTTGAGATTCCATAATATAACTTTAGAACAACAGAATCCATTTTTCTAGCTTTATTAGTTAAATCTTTACCTTCACCAAATGGTTGATTCTTTTTCAAATTGAAATTCTCTGATGATAGGAAAGATCTAAATGCCCAATCTGAACAAACTTCTGGAATCTTAACTAAGTTTTGTAAATATTCTTCAAGTGCTAATTTTCGTAATTCTATAGCTTGTCTTTGTTGAAATACAAGTACATTGACTGCTCTTTTCGGAAATTTGATATGATTTACTTTTGAATATCTTGTCTTTAGATATTCATGTAATGTGAAAAATTGACTAAATCTTCTTGCTACTATCCAACCAGCGGTTACAATAGATGTATCTTCTGTAGAATGTTTTTGAACTTCAATTATATATAAGGTAAATTCTCTTCCACCTTTTTCATTACCAGTGACAAAAGTTTGTATGGTTACTTTTGATTTCCCATATAAACTATTATCATTCTCTTGAACTATATATTGTTGTTTTTGCAACTCTTTTGAATTGATTTCTCTTTCTAAGCTGAATTTGGATTTTTTAAGAATTTTGAGTTCAACTATATTATTGGTAAGTTCAGCCTTTTTAAGCATTGGATCTAAAATTATAGATTGTTCTTTAAGTTTTTCGATATCTTCATCAAGTTTTGTAATAGCTTCTATAAGTCTAAGTTCTCCTGGAGGTGCAAGATATAATTCACTATCAACATCTTTATTAGATTCTAATTCGATTGAATTTTGCAATGACGAATCTAAATCTATACTCATTTCACTCTCTGTATCTGAGACATCACTTATATCATCAAATAATCTTGAGTTTCTTTGATTTCTGATATCTCCAAATAAATCAGATGAACTACCTTGAGGATTTATATAAGGAGATTCATTTCGTTTATCTTGTATAGATTCTGTTTTTCTGCTCTTACCTTCTTCCATAATTTTAGAAAACGCGTCTTCAACTGCTTTAATTGCATTTTCATCTATAGTTGAATTTTTATTTTGAACTGAAGTTGATGAAGACATCTTTCGAAGATTCCCTATAGAAGAAAATGAAGATTTCTTATAACTTATCAAATCTTCATTTGTCATTGTTATATATATATCATTCTGAATTTTGAATAATGATGTTCTGACTTTTTTTATCAACTCTATATTAAGTAAATCTGCTTGTAGATATTCTTTTATTGCTTCCAAATCAAAACAAAGCCCTTCTATCATCTTATAAATTCCAATTACACTATCATGATTTATAAATTCTAATGAAACTGTTGTGTTGTTTTCATCTTCAAGAGGTGCTTTGATCTTTTCAATCTCTATCCAAATATTTAATAGATCAATTCTATTTCTAAATAACATAAAATCTCGAAATTTCTTAAGTTCAATAGGACTTGTAAGTATATTAAATAAGGTCAAATCATCAGATGATTGTAGTTGATCTAATTCATTTTTCCGTTTAGCAAGAAATATTTTCAATTCTTCCAATTTACGCTTATTTTCATTTGGTAATAACAAAAGTTTGTTGATTTGTTGCTGGAATTTCATAACTTCAGATTTAGAATTGATAAGACTAATTTTTTTCAGTATTGAATCTAAATTTTCACTAGCAATAACATCATCAAATTTTTCAAATTTCATTGAAATTTTACGATCTAAAGTATGTTTTTCAAGTGCAGCTCTTAGTTCTTTTACTTGACTTCTATGTTTTAAATTATCTCCGATTAATTTTACAATTAAAAGATTGAAGAAATCACCTTCTCCAAACATCTTAACAACATTTGTCATTATAGTACAGGACAAAATCTCTCTTACAAGTACTTTACCAACTTTGAAACTACATTCTTCTGATAAATATGGAATTATCTTTCCAAATTTCTCTCTTAAATACTTTTTCTCATTGATATCATCAACTACTAAAGGTAAGCTTACACCAGGATGTAGATTTGGGAATTGATTTACTATGGCTATTTCATATAACTCAATGGATTTGAAATTACTTCTCTTTATAATATCTTGAGCTTTAACAAAATTTTGGAAATGGTCATTTAGAAGAGGTATCAATCTAAATACAATCAAATTAGAATAATCCAATTGTACTAACCTTTCTTTCAAATTCTTGAAAACCAAGATTAACTCATTCTTGATACTATTTTGAAATTCAGGATCATCTGTAATTTTTATAAACCATGTTTCTATGAACTCTTGAAGTATCAAGTCTATAAATTCTGATAAAACTTCAGATATAAGGAAGTTCTCTTCAATCACACAAGTTGGTTTTTCTAAGGACTTTGAGGTCCAATTTTTCAAAGACACAAGATGTCGACGCGATTCCCTAGTCTTCCTTATTGGTTTACCTTTTCGTATCGAAACATATATAATCCCACCAAGTATAAAGGGCCAAAACAAAACGCCAAATGAAAAGTAAATCCAATTTGAAATATGCAATCTAAACAAAACTAGCGATATCAAAAGATATTTGAAATTTGATTTGAGGATAGTGGTAAGATTATATAGTCGTGTTTCAATATTGTGTTTCATGATCAATATTATAGGGACTCTATGATGAGCTCATGAGTTGATAAATTGGTTTTTGATGCGAAACCTTAAACTGAGATTTAGACAGGTGATGCAAGTCTGTGATAGGAAGAGATCGAATTGGTATATAGAGTTGATTTATCTGGTATATTGGGCTTCTATAATCTATTCTACAAGGATATACAAGTAAATATTGTATTTTGGTGAGGTGTTTGAGTTGACTTAGCTGGGTTGGAGTCCTCTTTGGTCTCTATTTTCTATCTTATGCTATAACTTTGAGTTTTCTATGATGTTATTTGTTTCTTGTTTTTCTTGTCTTTCTTGTCTTTTCTGTCTTTTTCTTTCTTTTCCTTTTTAGCTTCATCATCTACTTTTACCTTCCGTTCCGTCTTCTCTTTCTTTTCTTTCTTCACCTTCTTTTCCTTCTTCTCTCCCTTCTCTCCCTTCTCCTTCACCTTCTTCTCTCCCTTCTCCTTATATATTAAATCATCCCCTGACTTTATCAATTTCAGCCTTTTTATCTTAACTTCATCCTCCGCCTCCCCAGGTTTTCTATCATTTTTATCATTTGTCTCATCACATCTCCTTTTCTTATTTGACTTCTCAGTTTTTAGTTCTTTCAGCTTGATCTTTACCTTTTCCTTCTTCTCTTTTTTCTCCTTCTTCTCTTTCTTCTCTTTCTTCTCCTTCTTCTCCTTCTTCTCATTCTTCTCATTCTTCTCATTCTTCTCATTCTTCTCATTCTTCTCATTCTTCTCATTCTTCTCATTCTTCTCATTCTTCTCCTTCTTCTCCTTCTTCTCCTTCTTCTCCGTCTTCTCCGTCTTCTCCTTCTTCTCCTTCTTCTCCTTCTTCTCCTTCTTCTCCTTCTTCTCCTTCTTCTCCTTATTCTCCTTATTCTCCTTATTCTCTTCGCCTACTGTTCCTGCTAAACCTTCTCCCTTAACAAACATTTTATATAATGGAGAATTTGCCTTTCTAACTGCATCCTCTACAGCTTTCTTATTTTGATCAAAACTCACTTCACCCCCTGTATTCTTTACATCTAAATTTTTCAATTGACCATCAAATAATCTCTCCCACCACATATCTGAATCATTTGTCCCATGCCCTAAACCCTTTGTATCCTTTTTATGTTTCACCAAAATCGGCTTTTTAAGACCTCCTGTCAGTAGAGCTTGTCCTTCTTTCCATCCATATGTCTCTAGGTAACCCTTTGCATCCATGCGAGTTTCCATCGCTATATTAATTCTGGTGATGCTCTTCGCGAGATAAGATTTTTTGAAATCTGCACTGAGTCAAATCTCATGAATAATGGTGTAGACGATGAACCATCAAATATCGAAATTGTCCCTATCTCAACCTTGATCGACAACCCAAATCTTTTCAAAAGGGACTTCCATGACAATTTGATCCATAAGTTGAGATTGAAAAATGCTGATACTTTTCAAGCTTATGAGACTAAACATGAATACTTTGGTTTATCACAAAGTGAAGTTAGCGATTGGCTAATTGATATCATGAAGATTAAAGACAAAATTAGACGTCTAGAAACACTACATGTATTCTATTCAAAAATTGTAAAAGACTCTCCAATTGTTGAGTATTGGTTACCATACTTAACTAATGCAAATTCAATTAGTTCTGAACTATCAACAAGTCTATTGCCTGAGGCAATTGAAGTATGTTGTCATGATTTCAAGAATTGTCGGTTGATCTTAAAAACCATCATTGAGTTTTATAATCCATCTTTAATTGGAGATCTATATTTGAAAGTTCTTGGATTTTGTCATCAAAACATTGAAGAAACTTTCTCTGAATATTCAGCTTTTGTCTCTAAGAATAGCTCGGGTCAATACAACAAATTTATGAGCCAAGCCAACAAAATCTATTCAAGAACAAAATCAAGAATGCGTTACTTTGAACAACATGAATTCCCTTTGAATAATTCTCCTGATGATGAGAATCGTTGGATTTTATATCTTGAAAGTGTTGGGAAATATTCAAAAGATTTAAAGTCAGTGCTATCAGTTTTCTATAGAGCACTCGCCTATGTTTCTTCAACCAGAATTTGGCTTGTGTTCTTAGGTATACTCAAAAATTTCCAAAATTCTAATGAGATAGAGGTAACAAACTTGAAACTTGAAATGTTGAGTAAATTTATAAGGTTCAATTCAGACTCACCTATATCATATGCTGAGATGATTTTAGAAGCAAACGACTTAGACTTGATAGAATATTCTATACAAAGATCAGAAATTATTGAGTTGATCAAAGTTGCTGATTATGATGAATGGAAATTTCTAGCTTGTGTTATATTACAATCTACATCAGAGAAACAAATGGAAAGGTTTTCAAAGCTTGCTGAAAAGTATTTAGATTATGCTTTATCTATTAATGATGAATCACATATGGTAGAAAAGGCAATTCTAGAGATTTTTCAAAGAGCCGGCAACTTCAATGAGATCTTGAGAATACTTGGTATTATTACTCAAGCTTTCAAGGAAGACACGAATATATGGTTAATAGCCATACATTATCTTAAGGTTTGTCGAATGAACATTAGCCTTGGCTCGTTTGATTTGAATAATGAGATCAACAAATCATATTCTTCGGCAATATTAACCTCTCCAAACCACGAAGTCTTGAAAAAGTTGTATAATGATTGGATTTTCTATGATCTTCATACTGATTTTGCTCGAAATAAATTGAAAATAATGAAGAGCTACGAAGATAAATTAAAGTCCTTAATAGAGAATGAGTCGTTGAAAAGAGAAGCAGATGATACTGATATAATAGAACCATCTAAAAGACAAAAAATTAATGAGCCTCCAATCCAAAGAAATAGAGAAGAATATCTTATTAAAGTGGGTAATCTTTCGTTTGATACAACCGAACCTCAATTACAAAGCTTTTTTGCTGATTGTGGTAATATTCGTGATATAAATATACTAAAAGTTGACAATGAAAACTCTGCTAGAATAGAATTTAGTAGTGATAATGAAGTATTTTCTGCATTAACAAAACATTTGAAAATCTTCAATGGTCAAATAATCACAGTAGAAAGGTTATTAGCTTCTACTATCTTTGTGACAAACTATCCTCCAAGCTCTAGTGAAGAGTTTTTACGAGGAATTTTCGAATCTTGTGGTGAAATTCTAAGTATTCGCTTTCCTTCTTTGAAATTTAAAACAGAAAGACGTTTTTGTTATATTGAGTTTTTAAGGCCAGAATATGCAAAAGAAGCGGTTTTGAAGTATCATTGCAAGAAGTTTAGGGATGAAACAGATAATAAAGAGTATTCAATTAAAGTACAAATTTCAAGACCTATAAGAAAGGAGAAGAATTCAGAAAATCAAATTATTGTGAAAAATCTTAATTTTGGTGTTGATGAAACCACATTACGTGATTTCTTTGGTGATTGTGGTAAGATAATGACTATTATATTTCCCCAAGGTAAGAATAAAAGAGATGAAACTGATAAAAATTCAGGTTATTCGTTTATAAATTTTGAATCCAATTTAAGTGTAATTAAAGCATTACAGAAGAATGGAGAAATATTACATAATCGTAAACTAATAGTATCAAAAGTTTCTCAAAAGAAACCTGATTTGTTAGATTCAACCATTGACTTTGCTTTAGATAGAAGTATTGGACTTATCAATATACCAGATAAAATCAATTCTGAAAGACTTAAAGTATTCATTCAAGAGATAGCTCCGGTTTCAAAAGTTCAAGTTTATCCAGGAATAGAAGCAGCTTTAGTTGAGTTTAAAACTGTTGGTGATAGTGGTTTAAAGAGTTTAGAATTAGAGAATAAAGAAATTAATGGTAGACAATTGAAAATAGTTTCAAAAATTGAAATTATTGAAAAGTTGAAAACATTGAAAGCTTCTAAAAGTCATAGAAACACCGAAGTTTCCGGGAAATCATCAAAAGATGAAATTCTGGTTGGTACTAAATCAAATATGATGATACCTCCAAGTTTACTTCGAAAGAAGAAATAGGTTTATATACACACTAAATAAACGTGATCCATATGCAAAATTTTTCAAATCTTTAACTATTACTCACAAGTCTTACAAATATCAGTAAAATGAGTTCTACGATCAAGTTAGAAAACACTGTTCGTAGAGATACCTTGATTGATATTGAGAAGAAGTATCAAAAAATTTGGGCGGAAAATAAATTTTTTGAAGTCAATGCTCCTACTTTAGAAGAAGATTCAGAAGATGATCCAGAAGAATTAAGAAGAAAACATCCAAAATATTTCACGACAATGGCATATCCTTATATGAATGGTGTTTTACATGCTGGACATTCTTTTAGTTTATCCAAATGTGAATTTTCAACCGGGTTTGAAAGAATGAATGGTAAGACTGCTTTGTTCCCTTTAGGATTCCATTGTACTGGTATGCCAATTAAATCTGCAGCAGATAAAATCAAAAGAGAAGTTGAACTCTTTGGAAGTGATTTTTCTGGTGTTCCTACAGAGGAAGAAGAAGAAATTCCTAAAGAAAAGGCTAAAAAGGAAGATGTTACCAAATTTACAGCTAAAAGATCAAAAGCTGTAGCAAAACAAGGTAGAGGTAAATATCAATTTGAAATCATGATGCAACTTGGAATTTCAAAAGAAGAAGTTACTAAATTTGCTAATCCTCAACATTGGTTAAAATTCTTCCCACCATTAGTTGAAAAAGATGTAACAGCTATTGGATTTAGAGTTGATTGGAGACGTTCTTTTGTTACAACTGATGCAAATCCATATTATGATGCTTTCATTAGATGGCAAATGAATAGATTAAGAGATTGTGGAAAGATTAAATTTGGTGAAAGATATACGATTTATTCTGAAAAAGATGGTCAAGCATGTTTAGATCATGATAGATCTTCTGGAGAAGGTGTCAATCCTCAAGAATATACTGGTATCAAGATTAAAGTAACATCATTTACTGAAGAAGCACAAAAAGTTTTAAATGATAGTGAATTTGACTTTGAACACAAGAATATTTACTTTGTAGCCGCAACTTTAAGACCAGAAACTATGTATGGTCAAACATGTTGTTTTGTATCACCAAAAATTGATTATGGTATTTTTGATGCTGGTGATAATAACTATTATATATGTACTGAACGTGCTTTTAAAAACATGTCATATCAAAATTTGACACCAAAGAGAGGTTATTATAAGCCAGAAGTTGTTATTAATGGTAAAGTTTTAATTGGTTCTGAAATTGATGCACCATTATCTATTGCTAAAAATTTAAGAATTTTACCTATGGAAACTGTTTTAGCAACTAAAGGTACTGGAGTTGTTACTTGTGTTCCATCTGATTCTCCTGATGATTATATCACAACCAAAGATTTAGCTAATAAAGCAGATTATTATCAAATCAAAAAAGAATGGGTTATTACTGAAATTACCCCAATTATCAAAACTGAAAAATATGGTGATAAATGTGCTGAAAGTTTAGTTGAAGAATTAAAAATTCAATCTCCAAAAGATTCAGTCCAATTAGGTATTGCTAAAGAATTAGCTTATAAAGAAGGATTTTATAATGGTACTATGATAATTGGGAAATATAAAGGAGAAAAAGTTGAAGATGCCAAAGCTAAGTGTAAAGCTGATTTGATTAGCTCTGGTGATGCTTTTGTTTATAGTGAACCAGAAGGTGTTGTTGTTTCTAGATCCGGTGATGATTGTGTTGTTTCATTAGAAGATCAATGGTATATTGATTATGGTGAAGAATCATGGAAAAACCAAGCATTGGAATGTTTAGCAGATATGCAAACATTTACAAAAGAAACTAGAAATGGATTTGAAAGTGTTTTAGATTGGCTTAAAAATTGGGCTGTTACTAGAAATTTTGGTTTAGGTACTAGATTACCTTGGGATCAAAAATATTTGGTGGAATCTTTATCTGATTCTACAATTTATATGGCTTATTATACTATATGTCATTTCTTACATAAGGATTATTATGGTCAAGAGAAAGGATTATTTGATATATCATCTGATCAAATGACTGATGAAGTTTTTGATTACATCTTTTCACGTCGTGAAAATATTCAAACTGATATTCCAGAAAGTAAATTAAAAGCTATGAGAAGAGAATTTGAATACTTTTATCCATTAGATGTTAGAGTTTCTGGTAAAGATTTGATTCCAAATCATTTAACATTTTTCATTTATACTCATGTTTGTTTATTCCCAAAGAAACTTTGGCCAAGAGGTGTTAGAGGTAATGGACACTTGATGTTGAATAATGCCAAAATGGCAAAATCTACTGGTAATTTTATGACATTAGAACAAATTGTAGAGAAATTTGGTGCGGATGCTTCAAGAATTGCACTTGCTGATGCAGGTGATGGGGTTGAAGATGCTAATTTTGATGAATCAAATGCTAATGCTGCTATCTTACGTTTGACTACATTAAAAGAATGGTGTGAAGATAATGTGAAGAATATCAATAACTTAAGAACTGGTCCATTGGATTCATTTTTTGATATTGCATTTGAAAATGAATTAAACTCATTAATAGAACAAACTTATGAACATTTCGAAGCAACAAACTTCAAAGCTGGTTTGAAAACTGGTTTATTTGATTTCCAAACTGCTAGAGATTATTATAGAGATTCTGTTGCATCAAATATTGGTATGCATAAAGATTTAGTACTTAGATACATTGAAACACAAATTTTGATTTTAGCACCAATTGCACCACATTTTGCTGAGTATATTAATCTTGAAGTCTTGGGTAATTCTAAATCAATCCAAAAAGTCCAATTCCCAAGAGCATCAAAACCTATTTCAAAATCTATTTCTGATGGTCTTGATTATGTTAGAAGTTTATCAAGATCAATTCGTGAATCAGAATTTAATGTTTTAAAGAAGAAAAAGGGTAAACCAAGTGAAATTGATGCTTCTAAACCTGGTAAATTGACTTTATATATTGCATCTTCATTCCCTGAATGGCAAGATAATTATATTGAACTTGCAAGAGAATTGTATGAAAATCAGAATTTAAATGATAACAAGTTAATTAAAGAGAAAGTTGGTAAAGACATGAAACGTGCTATGCCATATATTTCTTTGTTAAAGCAAAGACTTAGTACTGAAGATCCTACTACTGTTTTCAATAGAAAACTTACATTTAATGAAGGTGAGGTTGCAAAATCAGTTATGGCAAATATTCAAAAAGCTCCAGCTCAAATTACCATTCAAGAAGTTGATTTGATTGAATTTAACGTTGGAAGTAAAATTGGTAGAAATGTTGAAACTGGAGAAGAAGTAGAAATTAAAGTTACTGGTAAAATAGTTGATGGTGCTCTTCCTGGTGAACCAGGTATTTTAATTGAAAATATCTAAGAAGTGGTGAGATATAGATAATGTACTTATTTAGATAGGTCCTTATATATTGAATGACAATAAACGTTTAGAACTTTGAACACAAGGTAAGCTGATTGCAACTTCCTATCTTTATCAGCTGAGTCATATGTCTTCTGTAGTTAATGACCTGCATGGTTATGTATTACACAAAACAAAAATGTTTTAAGTGAGAGAATATCAACATCAAGGACACATACCCAACAAAGCTCTATATTAAAGGCTTTTCAAAAGTTCTTAGAGAGAAATACTGGTCATTTTATTCTTAGTTAATCGTGATTTTGTTTGTAGTTTTCAAAGAAGAAAAAAAAGATTAGGTACGAAGTCAATAAGTAATACTAAAATCAGATGAGTTCACCTCCCTTATACCCCCTTAAATATACTCAAGCCAACTTTGATTGTAAATTAGTTGATCCTCATGATAAATTAGTAAATAGATGGCATGATTTCCGGAAAACTCCCATCACTTCTCCAATTGTAAGAGAGAATAGGAAAAGAAGAACTAATGATGACTTTGAAATCGAAACTACTGATTCCTGTGAAGAAATGATTTTATCTGATACTGATTGTAATAGTCAAATTTCCGTACAATCTGGTATTCATCCACCAAAACGGCGATTAATGAGTGCCTTAGCTGTTGTTTCTGAACCTACAACTGAAACAAATACTTCATTACCAGAATTAACAAACACTCCAGCTTCAAATACTCCAGTCTCAGATATGGAAGAACCTCAACAACTTCCTTTACCTTCTCCATCTGCTTCACCTATACAATCAGAAAAATTATTGGTATCCGATATTGATACCCAATTATCAGTTGCACCAGCTACACAAACAGAATTAATAGACTTGATAACAAATCTATCACACTACCTAACCGAAAGAAACCAAAATAATCTTATATTTAAACTACTCCAAAATGTCAATAGATCTTCTTTAAGTTCATTTGGCAATTTATTACATGAAAATCTTAAACGTGATTTAATAGGAAATTTACCGTTGGAGATAACTTATAGGATTTTGTTTCATTTAGATTATCAGACTCTTTTATCATTATCACTGGTTTGTACTTCTTGGTATAAAATTATAAATAATTCAACTATTTGGACCGAATTACTAAAAAGAGATAAACTTGCTATGAATAAACAAAATCAAACAGCTAGTCCGCAAAATGTTGTTTCTAGCGAAACCACTAGAGACTTGGCAAGAAAAGAATACAAAGAAAATCGTATTATCTTAAATCGTTGGATGAATCCTAAATTTGAACCAAAAAGAATCAGCGTAGCTGCTCATGGAAGTAAAGTTGTAACATGTTTACAACATGATGATGAGAAAATTATTACATCTGCAGAAGATAGATTTATCAATCTTTTCAGTACTAAAACTGGAGAACTTCTCAAAGTTTTCAAAGGTCATGATGGTGGTGTTTGGGCACTAAAATATACTGGGAATACTCTTGTGAGTGGTTCAATAGATAGAACAGTTCGTATTTGGAATATAAAAACAGGACAATGTACTCATGTTTTTAGAGGACATACTTCAACTGTTAGATGTCTAGATATTTTACAACCTACCAAAATTGGTAAGGATGAAAATGGGGATGATATTATATTTCCAAAAGTTCCTTTACTAGTAACAGGTTCAAGAGATCATAACTTATGTGTATGGAAACTTCCTTTAGTACCAGAAGATGAAACTGCAGAACTACCAACGGTTACATATGATAGTAATGAATCAGATAATTCTTATCTAGTTACTGTTTTGACTGGACATACTCAATCTGTTCGTTCTGTTATAGGTCATGGAAACATTATAATTTCAGGTTCTTATGATACCACTGCAAGAGTTTGGGATCTATTAGATAATGGAATGTGCAAGCACGTTCTAAGAGGACATGGGGATAAAATATATTCAACTGCTATGAATTTCAATACTAAAAAGTGTTATACTGGATCTCTTGATTCCACTATCTTAGTGTGGAATTTTGAGACTGGTAAATATTTAGATACTTTAGAAGGACACAATTCTCTAGTCGGGTTACTAGAATTGTCGGATGATTATTTAGTTTCAGCTGCTGCTGATGCAACATTAAGGATATGGGATCCAAACACTGATGAAAACTTGAGTAAATTAAAAGGTCATAGTGGTCCTATAACGTGTTTTCAACATGATAGTCACAGAGTTATCAGTGGTAGTGAAAAAATGTTAAAGCTTTGGAATACTAAGACAGGTAAATTTGTAAGAGATTTGATACCAAATATTTCAGGTAACATATGGCAGGTTAAGTTTGATAGTAAAAGGTGTGTAACTGCCGTTCAAAGAAATAGAGAAAATGGTTCTGATTCATTTATTGAAATATTAGACTTTAGTGAGCCAGCAAATACCGAGTAGTACTCAGTGAGTCTAGTCTATGAACTTCTCTAGGTATCTAATATCTTATACCTGGTTACTTACAAAAAAATTTGTAATATAAATATGTACAGTTTAATTCGTCTCTAAATATAACTTTTTTAATTTTACAAACTTATCAATAGTCTCTTTGACATCAAAAGACAACTTTCGTTTTGGAGTATTTTGATTACTTCTTTGAGTGAAGCTAGTTTCGATATCAAAATCCTCTTTTAGCGACTCTTTTGAATTCAAAAACATTTCAATAAAGTAGTTTTGATAGTCTCCAGTTTTATAATAACACCAATCTTTATGTTCATCTAAGGTATTGAAATCTATCAAATCCATTGAGATTAGGATTTTCGAGTTGCACTTGTCACATACAAGTTGTGACATCTTTGAAATTTGATGTAAGTTCCAGCCTAACATCGCTAATTCACAAGTTTGGATTGTAATGTTTTCAATATTTATATTTTCAGGGTTATACTTATTTGTAAGCCACTTGTTACTTAGATCGAGAAAAGTAGCTATATCAATATGAGCCCAATCAACACCAACTATCTTTATTTTAGATATGTAACCTTGATTTGACATTAGGTGTTGTAATTTCGATAGATAATCATCCATATATATCTTCTTAGTTGTATGAATATAAGGCTTTAAATAGTATACTTGCTTTGGTGTTGAATAAGATACCCAAGAACAGGTAGGTTTATGACCAGTTTTCTCTATTTGAGGTATATACAGCTGAACAAGAGCTGAGTTTAATTCTTCAAAATCCTCAAGATCAAATTCATAAGGGAAATCAATAAGCTCATCATTGAACTTTAAAAGTAACAGCTGGTAACAAACAGAACAGAAGATATGATTTATATAAGGATTTGAAGATGAAATGTCTTTGCAATTCCATCCATTACGAGCACAAAAAAGCTCATTTAGTGTCGAATTTTGAACTGGAATACTCCAATTCATTAACAGAAATGATTGAATTCTTTGCAATAATTGATCTCTATCAAAAGGGTCAAATTTTGCCTTTCCAATGGCTAAAAGTGGTTGTTTTTCAGCTGATTTACATTTAAGATGATAATATCTATTTTTTGATTTTATCAGTCTAAAAAATTGAACATCAGGATGGTTCTGATACTTCTCATAATCAACACTACTCAAAATTGTTGGACTTTGAATTACTTCTAAACATTCTTTCAAAATTCTTGGAGTTTGACATAATTGATCCTCCATCGATCTTAAAAGAGTAGAGACTACCCGGACTTTTATATAAATAGCGTGTATATACCAACTACTACTTTATAGCGAGCGAACTATATCAACACCTCTCTAAAACCTTCAATATGAGTAAACGACCTATAATTGAAGAGATCGTAGATGATGATATTGATAATATGGATATGGATATTGCACAATTTGATCCAAATCTAAAAACACCGATTGCACCATTAATACCAGCACCTAGTGTAGTTAGATCACAAGATGAATTTAGTGGTCCATCATTTACTCCACAACCAACATCACAACAATCAAAGCAGACTAATAAAGATATTCTTGATCCTAATAAATTTAGTCCACAAGATTTAGCTGAATTAAAAACTTACCAAATCCTTTATCCATGTTATTTTGATAAGAATCGTTCACATAAAGATGGAAGAAGAGTTAGTATTGAAAATGCTGTTGAAAACCCTTTAGCTAAAACTATTAGTACAGCTTGTAGCTTACTTAACTTACCTGTATTATTAGAATTAGATAAAACTCATCCACAAGATTATGGTAATCCAGGTAGAGTAAGAGTTTTAATCAAAGAAGATGGAACACCTACACAAAAAATTAAAAATAAAAGATACCTTTTAAATATTGTTGCTGATTATTTGAAATCACATCCAACTACTTTAGAAAGTATTGGAAGAAATTCAGGTATACCATTACCTCGTGATTATGAAGATACACCTAATTTTGAACCTGAAAAGGTACCAAAAGTTAAAGGATTTAAACAAAATACAATTGTTCCAGTGTATTCAAACTTGACAGTAAAACATCCAATGACAAAGAGTATTTATAATCCCGAACCTGAAACACCAGCAATAAAGCCAAATGCAACAAAACAACCAAAGAAAAAGGTAATGAGAGTAAGGGGTTAACGAATCTAAATGTATATAATATAAACATTAGTAAGGAAATTTTGCTCTGTCTACTCTCTCGTAGTATTTACTTTGGAGCATACTCATCTCTATATTTTTCAATTGAAGCTTTCTCCTCTGTTGTGATTTTTGATCCTAAATGAGAAACAATATCAGTTAAGCTAACAATATTAATAACTGGAATCCCATATCTTTTAGATACAGCTTGAGTAGCAGAAAGTTCTGAATCTTTAGTTGTTTCTTGTCTATCTAAAGCAATAATACAACCAACTACATTACCATTTTCATTATTGATAATTTCAAAAGCTTCATTTATAGCAGTTCCAGCAGTCATGACATCATCGATAATAAGAATGTCTTTTCCTTTTAATTGTGAACCTACAATAGATCCACCTTCACCATGATCTTTCTTTTCTTTTCTATTAAATGAATATGCAACATTTGAATAATTCTCTGGATCTAATTCTGCTAATTTTGCAACTGTAATTGCAGCTAAAGGAATCCCTTTATAAGCTGGACCAAAAAGAACATCAAATTTAATACCAGATTCAATTATTGCATTTGCATAAGAAGATGCTAATGATGAGAGCAAACTACCAGTATTGAAAAGTCCCAAATTGAAAAAATATGGTGATTGACGACCAGATTTAAGAGTGAAGGAACCAAATTTTAAAGCTTGAGATTCAAATGCAATATCTAAAAAGTTGGTTTGAAAGGATTTCATGTCTACAAGGAGAGAGAAAGAGAGAGAAGAGAGGGAATAAAGACCGGATTTTATCAGGTTTATATATTAAAATTATATGCAGGTGGTGATGACAATCTCTGCACAATCAATCTTCTTTAGATCTTAGAAGTCCAAATGACATCAAAATCTGAAAGAGATAAGATTATAGATTCAATTGAAGAGGAATATTGTCAAGATTTAGGAATTCATTTATATTCAACGTTTCTACTACATAAAATTAATCCAAGATTTCCAACAAAAAATTGGTCACTTTGGCCATTACCAATTGATAAAGTTCCTGATCCACAAACCTCAAACAAGTATGAAAGTGATTTGGGGAATTTTAAAGAAGACGTGGATGAAATCGTTAGGAAACGTAGATTTAGTGAAGTTGAATCGGAATCAATGGAAAGTTCTGATTTAGAACCCGAAGAAATACAATTACCAATAAATAAGATATCTTATGAAGAGACATCTTCAAATAGTAAATCTGATCTTATAATTGAAATCATAGGGTTAATAGAACTGAAAATACACCAAAGACTTAAGCGTTTAAGGTATTATGAAAGCCCTAGTTTTACAATCTGTACTGATCTTGTTAATGATGCTACTATAGAATTGACATATACCATTGCAAATAAAGTTGATAAACTAATAGAAACTCTTATTGGATATAGAAATCTGGTAAGACTGAAATTTGATTCATCAAGAGGATCAAAAAGATATTTAAATTGGCAAGATGTTGCTTTGGCATCACAAGATGTAGAAGAATCAGAAGGAAAATTGAAAATTCCACTGAATTTACAATTATATTCGAAATTGGAATATCTCTTTAAATCTGATTTTACGTTTGAATATAATGATATGATTGAAGGAGAAGAATTTGATCTAGAATCACATTTAGAATTTATAGAACAAACTCATGGCAAGCTCTATGAGAATTACAAACAAAAGACTTTGACAAATAAAGAGAATGAAAAAACAGTTGAAAACACTAAAAAGGAAATCTTTATGAGGAAACTTCAAATACAAGAAAACTACGGGTTAGTTGATTGGTTAGCTAAAGGGAAACCTGAAAAGTCAAAACGAGTTTTAAGACAAACATTAGGACTGAAAGATTACATAATCAATTTTTAAAACTAAACCAAACATTAAATTAATCTCCATATATACAGCCTTTAGACAGCATTAAAATATCCCATTACCTCAATTAAGAGGAGTTTCCTTCTTATTTTCATAATCTCATTCAAGAGGTGTTTCCTACTTATTTCCGTATCCTCATACAAGAGGAGAATCCATTATGAGGAGGTACCATAATGAGGAGTTCCCTACTTCTTCTTTGGATGGTATGCTTCAGTAATCTCAGTATTAAAAATTACATCCCAAAATCTACTTGTAACACCAAATCCCATTTCATAATTTTTATAATGATGTTCCAAATGATACGTCTTTAATTCTTGTAAATACTTTGGGAGTTTCGAATGATGTAAAACATAATGGGTAACATCATAACAAATGTAACCTAAAGTACCACCAGCAAAACCTGAACATGCCATATAAAATGGTAAAAGACTAAATACTATTTTATAAATAGGATAAGCTAATACAATAAATAATGTAGGTGGTAAAACCAATCTATAACCATCCATTGGTAAATAATGATGTATACCATGTAATGTAAAATGTAATGTAAGTGCAATTGGATGATCAGGTAAATATTGGTCTAAGTGGAATAAAAATCTATGTAAGACATATTCAATTAATGTCCAAACAAAAAATCCAAAACTCCATAGACTAAGAGAATTTAATGGACTTTGACCAGACCATCCGATATAAAAGATATAAAAATTTGGTGGTAACCATATTAAGGGTACAACCCACCAAGGAGTTAATGATAAAGGTTCTAAGAAATTTCCAAATAAAGGTGCTGATCCTTTACCATAATGTCTTGGTCTATGAACTTGATCCAAATAGAATTCTTTAGTGAAACTACCAAATAAAACCTGTGGGATTAATGGTCTATTTAAATCCAAAAATTTGTGCTTTTTTATATCATCCAGAAAATCAGTTTGAATGTTTAATTTTTCCAAAGTTGGTAACTCTTCATGGAATTCATACATATCATAATCTTTTGATAATTTTACTTCTACTGGTGTTTTGTTCTTATTATTTAATAATTCATCTTCTTCAATTTCGGTGGCAAGATATCCAATTAACATTTCATCATCTAACATTTCATAAGCAGATTCAGAGTGCTCATGTGACATAATATCCGCCATTATATTTGTGATATCTTTACCAGCATATTCAAGTATGACATCTGCTCCAGCTGGATGTTGATCTAAAAATTCTGTAACATCATATACTTTTCTTGAATAAAGTGTAACCCAACAATCCTTTTCAGTATTATGTATAGCAACATCAGACTCCCTTAATAGTGGAAGTGTCAGTGGCATCTTTTTTGGTGATGTTTGTTTTTATTTGTACTTTGGGCTGAGTTTGTCTCTGCTATATATATGTATTATTTGAAATCATCAGATCCTTGGTCGTGTTTGGGTGAATTACCGCGACTTTTATATTATGAATGGAATACCGATATGAAAAGAGAACTCAGTACACGATTCTCAATGCACACCGATTCGCTTACCCTGCGTGTTGACAGCTTAACACGGATTAATTCATATACACGAGATGAGTTCTAGATGGTTTGAGTATAGAGTTTGAGAAAGTGAATAGAGATAATCGTTTACTAATCTTTGCTTTCATGTCTCTATATATTCTAAATAGATCCCTCTAGTTTAAGCATTAGCACCTCTTGCTTTAGTGAACTTGTAGTGACATCTTGGAAATCAGATGATCTAAGATTTGAATTTCTTCACTAAGCCACATAATTTCATTTGGATAGTCTCAAATAGTATAAACACTTTTGGGTCCTGGAAATTTGACATTTCTGTTTAGATAATTAAATCTCTATGTAGTTTTGCATCTCGCTAGCATGTCTGCTATTTTATAAGGAAGTTTGAAGTTGCCAGCAACATAAGTATGAATCTCTTGGTTGTTACCTTTTGATATCTGCAAAATCAAAGTTACCATCCACATCATGAGAACCACTTCGGATTTGCCCGAGCATCTTCACAAATGTAATAAACACCAGTAGCGATATTATTTACCGTTTGAAGTTATAAGATCATCATAAAGTGCAAGTAATATAACTTCATCCTTCATTAGCACACTTGTGAATGTAAATTGAACCAATCATATCTTTGCTTTTGAAGTTGAATTTCCTAAAACTTGGGTAAGCCATTGATTATCAGAGTTGGGTTCATAGCGAATCGCTCAAGAAAATTATGATAATTGATATATTGATGGCATTTGATGTAGAGCTGAATATTTAAGGTAACAGCTATTGTGTAATCTATATAGACCGGGTTTCTGAGCCACACGCCATTTAACGATAAATCCATATAGCTTGTAGTGCTATAAAACTTATAGAGCAAATTCTAAATCATCATCAACAACATGAGTACCAAATTCCATTTTTTCCAGTTGTATAACCTCTGTATCACTATCTGTACATATTTCATCTATATCATCTATAGATTCTAATAAATTATCAGTATCAATATAGTCAGTTGCAACTTCAACATCCTCTTCCTCATCAATCGTACTATTCATTTGTTGTTCTAAATGCAATGTATGATCCACAAGATTAAGATATGCATACATGAAATTAGATAGAAGAACTTGTTCTCGAAGAGTTCTCTTTGGATTTGCTAATTTCAAATGACTTAGTCTATAGATTGCCCTTTCAATATTAACAGGGAATCTATAGTCTAACATAACAAGTGTTGAAGGTGATGGTGGAGGTAATGGGAATCCAAAAGCAGAGTCAGAGAATTCCCTTGGTTGATTAGCTCTTGAAGTACGTTTTATAGATTTCTTTAATTTCTCTTGAACTTCTTCAGCAGTTTTAACTGGTGTGTCTTCTTCTTTCCCTGTAGTTGATTTTATCGCTTCTGTTGCTTCTTTTTCTTTATTTTCAACTCTTTTGATTTCTTGTGCAATTTCTCCAATTTGACCTTCTCCAGATTGATTACCTAAAGTTCCTCCCTTTGCATCAGAAGCGGTTTTCTTCTTTCTCATTTTAAAACTTATTTTACTACTTGAAGAATCATCAGATTCGTAGTCTGAAACATCATTCTCGTGCGATTTTTTGTTCTTCTTCAACTTGTAACTAAGTTTTGAAGAATTGGAGTCTTCTGATTCATTTTCAGAATGAACTTCGTCAAACAGTTTCTTCTTGTTTCCATTCGAAGTCATTGAATTTGACCTCTTCTTCTTAAATAACTTTGTAATCATATTTTCTTTACCTAAATCTTTCACGGCATTCTTTTTAGAACTAGATTGAGCTTTTCGATTTTTTTCAGAATAAAGCTCTGGATTAGAAACTGAACGTTTATAATTACTTTCAATCGGTGTTGAAGTTTGTTCACTTGCTTCTGTGGAACTACTGGACCTATCCCGTAACCATTGCCAAGATGCTTTCTTTTTCAAAGTCTTTTTCTCTATTGTATCTTCATTCTTTTTCTCTGGTAATTCACCAAGAGTATCTTTTGTTTTATTGACAAGGCTAGGTCTCTTTTTAATTTTAATCTCCGGATGTTTTTCAACATCGTCAATCTCTTTCCTATGTTTCGTACTACTTGCTCGTTTTATTTCCTGTTTTGGTTCTGATTCAATTGCCATCTCCATCACTTCAGATGTATTGAACTTGAATCCATGAGACTTTTCCGGTTTTTCTGATATTAGATTTCTTCCTGAAATGTCAGAATCAAGACCTTGATCCACTCTTTTAGGAACTTCAGATTCCTTTCTCTCGGTTTCCTTTTTCTCAATTTCATTAGGTCTACTTGGTAATGGTCTTTCTTGACTATATTCAAATCTGAACCCGTCAACGATAATTTGTGATGTTTTCAGATTAGATCTCTTAATTGGTTTAATGATTTCTTTTGGTTCTCTTGGTAAAATTTCTTTCTCGATACCTAAAGTATCTTCATAACTTATGTCTTGAGTTGATATATCAAAACTCTCATCAGGATTAATCAAAACCTCCTCATTCTTACCATCTTCAATAAGATTATCAGTCTTTATCAAACTATCTTTAAATTCATTAATTTCATTTCTTAATAAATCCAAGTTTTGATGTAGCTGAGTAGATTTATTTTGTGGTTTGACCAAAGGTTTTGCTTTCTGGGGTAATTCCATCCTTGGTTTTGGACTTAATGCTTCTACTGACAGATAAGTACGATGAATGTCAATTTTACTATCAAGGGTATGTTTTGATCTTGTATGATGTTTATGCTTACCATTATAAGATTTGGTGGCATGAGGTAAATGAGAATCACTTTTATTACGACTTGTGGTTTCTTGTAAAGACTCGTGATCATGCTTTGGTAGAAGTTTGTTATAATGTTTATTTTGTAGATGATCAAAATTCAAATTTGAAGATGCGGAGGTTGGATATGGTGATTCATGAGATTGAGAAGGAGAACTTGAAATCCTCCTATAACTAAATAAAAGTTGTGAATCTCTTGGATTATATTGTCGCACCGAAGGTTTTGCTGGGAGTTTTTGTGAAGGTCTTTTAGAAGAAACTGGTGATGATGTAAGATTATTTCTTAATTCAGCTAATTTCTCAGCTTTACTACTTTGAAGATAAGAACCAAAATGGTTTGAATTTGATGGTGAACCATGATGTTTTGCATAATCCATTCTTCTACTTCTTTTAAGTGGGAAATTACTAAAAGTTGGCAGTGGTATTGGTTGATGTTTTGGATAATCTGATTTGGTTTTGTTAATTGGAGAAGATGTTCTCAGAGGTGTTTGGACAATATCCTCCTCAGTCTCTTGATCTATGGATTCTTCAGTTTTTGAATTATGAGGTGGTGATGTTAAATTATCAAATGCTTGTCTTTCAACATCAGTATAACCTAATGAATTTGAAGATAAAGTCTTTGCTAATGTCAATGCATTATTAGAATCCATTCCTGCTAGTTTAGATAACGTTTCCAATTCATTTGTTAAATCACGTAATGATGGTTTATAATTTTCTTCTTTTAATTGAGATAATGTACTTTGTTGTTCTAAATCATTTGGTTCTTCTTCATCTATAGATAAAGCTAAAGAAGATCTTTTTGAGATAGATTTCTTTGATGATTGTCTTTGCATAATCTCTTCTACTGAATGTTTTAAATGGTGTTTAAATTGTTCAGGATCGATTTCTGGATGTAAATTGGCAGGTAACCATAATAAGGAATTTGTATCTAAAGGAGTATCAGATTCTTCAGCATCATAAAAGATTTCATTCTTTTGATTTTGATTTTTGGTTGGACTTTTAACTGATGATGAACGAGATAGACTCGATTGTTTCTTTGGTGATCCAGAACTTGATTTCGAGTTATACGACTTGACAGAACTTTTGGTTGGTGATGTATCTATATCATCTTGATATTTTTGTTGATGATAATTCATTTGATTATCTAAATCTTCCATTGGTAAGTCAGGATCAAAATTCATCATATTACCTATTGAAAGCCTTTTAAGAGCTTTCACCATCAACTTTTCTTGTTCAATATCTTTTGCTGCTTCTTCATAATTATTACTGACATCAGCATTAAAGCTGGAATTATTTGACATCATTAATAGATGGTTTTTAGATCTTTATTCTTCATAAAAAATGGTGATTTAAAATTGATGAAAGAGAGATTTCTTTACAATAGATTATTTCAAAACCGATAGATTTATTTTAAGCTTACAATTTTATTGTACGCGTTCAAGATCAATCAAAATTGAAATCACCTCAGTATCTGAATATCGTATACTATTTACGATTTGTTCCTTGCCTTAACACGTCAAGAATTGAGAAATTGAAAAGTTACACAAAACTACAGGGTAACGAAAGCTTAAACGATTTGATAGATAATGTAATTGATCATTGTATTATAGTATAGAAGTAATAACTGGAAATCTTGTATTGAAGTGGTTTCTATTTGATTCTGTGGTTCTTTGTCGTTCTATTGTACTTTACTTTTAAACTTACGTTACAATTGAGTTGCAAATTTTTAATGATAAGAATGTGACTAAGTCATAGATAATGTCTCTATTCCATAACACCAGAAATATACTAAACCTCCAACTAATGACATCAGGTAAAGAATTTGATATAAACCTTTTGAAACGACAAGTTCAGGAAATGAAATCAAATTACATATCATATGTAGTATAATTGGACTCCAGATTGTATTTGTATTAAGAAATGATAGGTTAGCTATTATTCCAAAAATTGTAGTATAAATCAATTGGAAAGTTATTGATATTAGAATATTTTGTAATGATATCCCTTCTTTATATAATCCATAACCATGATGAAGATGAGCAATGCCAAAGAATAAAGGAGTTAGATAAATCAAAGGAAATCTAGGGATATGAGATCTTAATATAGATAGTATAACTGCTCTATATATGAATTCTTCTGTTATTGGAGCAAATATATAATTTCTAAATCCCCATATATTACATTCATCTTTAAAGTCAATCCATAATTGTGATGATGAAAATTTGATTGAAGTAAGATATTTGATAATAGGACCATTATATAGTATAAGAATGTTACCAAAGGTTGAAACAAGTGTTTTATTAGGAATTAAACCTAATATTAGATAACTTTCATTTAGTAAATATGGTATTGAAAAAAGACATAAACATAGGAATAAAACTCTTTTAATACGAAATTTGATTACTAATGGATCATTTCTATCAGATGGTAAATTTGGTTTGAAAATTTGGAAGCATAAAGGGTAAAACGATGCAATTGAAGTAGCTAGAAGTAATCTAAACATTGTGATATTAGGAAGTGAGGTGTAGGGGGAAAACCAAGTTCATTTTTGTGAAGGTTTAGTGTAATTTAGTGAGAATTAGGGAGAAATGCTAGGAAACGACGCTACAAATTATAAGAATTGCAAAATATTGCAATTCTTTCAAATAATTAAAATTCTGGAATTTATATATAAGTATGCCTTTGGATCTCTCTATATCCTTTCTTCACCTTTTCTATAACACCTCCCGACTCTCTACACCACCTCCACTCTCTACATCCACTCCTCATTCTCACTTCTCTATGACTGAATACCAATCAACGCCGTGTATTATAGCTGACTCATATACATCATCACATTATATGCAATCTCATTGCGATAACGGCGGATCCATCAAATAATTCATACTTCAATTCTTTATTCATACAACTTCAATGAGATACTTTTCAACTTGTTCTTCCCTTCGAAAAGGTCAAAATCTTACTGAAAAGATTGTACAAAAATATGCCGTTGGTTTATCAAAAGGTAAAAAAGTTTACTCTGGTGATTATGTTACAATCAAACCAGCTCATTGTATGTCTCATGATAATTCATGGCCTGTTGCAACTAAATTTATGGGATTAGGTGCAACAAAAGTTAAAGATAATCGTCAAATTGTTTGTACTTTAGATCATGATGTTCAAAACAAAACTGAAAAAAATTTGACAAAGTATTCAAATATTGAACAATTTGCTAAAGATCATGGTATAGATTTTTACCCCGCCGGTAGGGGAATTGGCCATCAAATTATGATAGAAGAAGGTTATGCATTCCCACTAAATTTAACCGTTGCAAGTGATTCTCATTCAAATACTTATGGTGGTGTTGGTTCATTAGGTACACCAATTGTTAGAACTGATGCAGCATCAATTTGGGCAACTGGTCAAACTTGGTGGCAAATCCCACCTGTTGCAAAAGTTGAATTAGTTGGAAATTTACAAAAAGGTGTTACTGGTAAAGATGTTATAGTTGCACTTTGTGGTATATTTAATAATGATGAAGTTTTAAATCATGCAATTGAGTTTGTTGGTGATGGTGTTAAAAATTTACCCGTTGATTATAGACTTACTATTGCAAATATGACAACTGAATGGGGTGCACTTTCTGGTTTATTTCCTGTTGATGATGTTTTAATTGATTTTTATAACTCAAGAATATCGAAATTACCCCAACCTCATGCTAGAGTTAATCAAGAAACCATACAAAACTTGATTGATAACAAATTAGAAGCTGATGAAAATTCAAGTTATGCAAAACATTTAAAAATTGATCTTTCATCATTATCACCATCAATCTCAGGTCCAAATTCTGTTAAAGTATCAACAACACTTTATGAATTATCAAATCAAAATATTAAAATTAACAAAGCTTACCTTGTCTCTTGTACAAATTCACGTTTAAGTGATATTCAAGCAGCAGCTGATGTAATCAGAGGACATAAAGTTGCACCAGGAGTTGAATTTTATGTTGCAGCCGCATCATCAAATGTTCAAAAAGATGCAGAATCAATTGGAGCATGGCAAGATATTTTGGATGCAGGGGCAAAACCATTACCTGCTGGATGTGGACCATGTATTGGATTAGGTGCTGGATTGTTAGAAGATGGAGAAGTTGGAATTTCTGCAACAAATCGTAATTTTAAAGGTAGAATGGGTTCAAAAGATGCTTTAGCATATTTAGCATCACCAGAAGTTGTTGCAGCTTCAGCAGTTTTAGGTAAAATTGGTGGACCAGAAGAATTAAATGGGAGTTTAGTACCTCCAAGTTCTAATCTTGTAAAATCAATCAAACTTCAAGAATCTCAACCAATTGTTGAAGCACAAGGTTCAGTTGAAGTACTTGATGGATTCCCAAAATCTATTAAAGGTGAATTAATATTTTGTAATGCTGATAATATTAATACTGATGGTATTTATCCTGGTAAATATACTTATCAAGATGATATCACAAAGGATCAAATGGCACAAGTTTGTATGGAGAATTATGATTCTGAATTTAAATCAAAAACAAAATCAAGTGATATCATAGTATCAGGATTTAATTTTGGTACTGGATCGAGTAGAGAACAAGCAGCAACTTGTATTTTAGCAAGAGGTATGAAATTAGTTGTTGCTGGGTCATTTGGTAATATCTTCTTTAGAAATTCGATTAATAATGCTTTGTTGACATTAGAGATCCCAGATTTGATTAAGAAATTACGTGAAAAGTATAGTGAGTCAAATGAACTTACTATTAGAACTGGATGGTTTTTACAATGGGATGTTACAAAGGCAAAAGTTGTTGTTGTTGATGGTGAAGGTAATGAGATTTTATCACAAAAAGTTGGTGAATTAGGTACAAATTTACAGGATATTATAATTAAAAAGGGATTAGAAGGATGGGTCAAATCAGAATTGGAAAAGATGTAATTATTTATTCTAATGACAAAACTATTGATAGACAATAACAATTTAGTAAGTGTATGGGGGTAGTGTAGCATAAGCGACATTGTGCAATTATTTAATTGCGACATTCGAAAGTTCATAAGTTGTAAAAGCGGATCAAAATCGCGACATTGCACACGACAAGGTGCGGAATTGACACCTATTTTACAAAAAAAGGAATAATAATAAAGTGCGACATTTCGACTTTTTCATTAGCCTTTGCAAATCAATTTATATTATTATATAATTGATGCTTTAGTGATGTCGATATTATTTTATAATTATAAGTTATTTTATCAGCGACATTTGTAGCATGGTCAGCTGCTGTCATAATCAACATTACACCATTTATCGAATAATAAATAAATGTATCAAGTAACAATATCAGTGAGTCTAAAACAGAAAATTCCATTACGTAATTGATGCAAAATTTCAAAAAAGTTCGTAAAACCTTTAAAGAATTCCGAGTGTATAATTATCACCACCAGAAAATTTATTTTTGTTGGGTTCTGATTTCTTATATAAAAATTATATTTATACTCCGCTTCAACAAGAACTGTCATCTAACCCCGTAAGCGATAGTTTGATTCTGCCACTAAGGTTATATGCACTCTTCTAGCATATAAGATTAGTCAATTTTCCCCCCCTTTTTCATTTGCAAACCAAATATGAAATTTGTCTGGGGAAATTTACTAATATAGATGATTTATGACTTTAAACCTGTATTAAACAAGTTTAGAGGACATACTTAAAGTCTAGAACATTACATATAAAATACTTGAGAGAAGGAAAAATTTTATGGCACATGCAACTGAGAGGGGAATTTTTTGTCACGGTTAAAGCAAATCATAGTAATGACCATCTTTGAGACAAAATTGTTTGTTTATAAAACTTTGACTTTCATTGAAAACGCATACCGGAAATAACTTTAAATAAATCACCGACAATTTGTTGATGTTTTGTCAAGAAACAATTGAACGAGACGAGTTGAATTAGTGATATTGTTAAATGACGATAAGGAAGTCGTCAAATGAAACAATTATTGTGAAGGGGTTTATCTTTGAGTTGTTTTTGATTATGAATTCTTATACTTCGATGTGATCATTTATTAAACTTTATAATGATAAACGGTTCATAGTGATATGATGAGAATGTCGTGAGGGTGATTTGGTGTTGCATAAAGGGTATTTAGGGTCCAGTTGGTTTGAGAATGTCGCGATGCCTATATCTGACAGCTACAAATTGTATCAAGATTGAGTTATGTTAAGACAAGAAGTCATAATTAAACATGATGAAAGAACATCCTACAACAAACCTCAAGACAGTTATATTGTTACTGAGACTTTATGATATAATAGCTTTTCGTTCCTGCGCGATAGAACAAATAGGTTAACCAGACTTGACTCAAACCAGACCCTGAAATAGTTAAATTAGCCGCTGATCAGTAACAGGGTAATATTGCTTGTTTAGAATTTATTTGGAACTACAAATTTCTTGATGTATCATGACTTTAGAAATTGAAATATGAGAGCTAGCATTGTGAGACTCAAATTACGTTTAGTGTAATATAGATTGACATAACGATTTGAAAGTGCAACTTTGTAATATAACTTCATGTAATTCTTGAAGGCATTTGGGGTAAAGGTAAGTGTAAGCAATCTCATGAGCTTCCTCTTAACAGCAATTTTAAACAGCTTCACATGCTTACTCTCATAGCAACTTTGGGACCTGGCTAAAGAACTTACGCATCGTAGAAGACTAGCAACTTTTGGGATCCATAATAACTTTATGAGAATCCCCACTATACCGATTTCTAGGCATTAGAGGAAATTTTCCCAATGCAGCTTGAAATTCTGTATCGTAGTGTTATGCTCATTAGCTCCATAAGCAGCCTCACTAAAAGACCACTGCAGTTCCACTAACAATCCTCGCGAATATCCTCACTATAGCGAGTTGAGTAGCGAGTTGAGAATCAGTTAATGAGTATAATCCTGAATGTCACCATCTCCACCATAGCTCATAAAATCTAATCCATATCTTCATGAGCACAGCTCACGAATCTAACCCATATCTTCATAAGCACAGCCCTTGAAACTAATTAGATTCTATTCCAAATCGAAAAACCTACCATGAATACCCCTAACTTCAATATAAAATTCAACCCACTCATTAACTTCATTCCCTAACTTCAAATTCAATAACTTACATAATCTAATCAAACAGCCCAAGTTCTCGTTAAACAGTTCAATCTCTTGACTACTTGCTCTTGCTTTCAATTTCTTATTTATATTCAACTTCAATATTCCAATCAAATCAATCAACTTTTTATACTGATTCTTTTTCAAATCTTCAATGACTTTTGTATTTTTCTCAAATATCAAAATCAAATTTGATATTGCTATAATCGAAATATCAACCTCAGCATCATTGATTCCATTTTTAATCACTTCATCTGACATTTTTATAAAATCAATCTTATATCTAAAGAACTTCTTCTCATCATTTATAATTATATTGAGCAATTCATAACTAAGTTTCCTGATTTCAATCCCTTCATCAATAACATATTTGTATGGTCCCATTGGTATAATCTTCTTATAACAATCCTTTGATATAAGTTCATTATATATACATGGTAATACCTCGTGATTCAAAATTGGACCGATTGTTTTGATTTTATTATGTAAGCCATTTAACAAAATTCCTATAAATACCTGCTTGATCTCGAGATTATCGATTTTTGAAAATTTAAGGATCTTATGGAAAACTTGACTAAAGTAGTCATCTTCAACTTCTCCTTTTGATAAGAATGATATCAATTGTTTTATTATAGCAAGTAATGTATAGATTTGCTTGACATCTTCAACATTATCAATCTTGTTTATGATTTCTTCTATGTAAACATAATCAATACATGATATCTTTGATAAGATATCACCACACAATTTCAATTCAGTATCATCATTAAATTCTAAATTTCTCCATATTGTATTCCAAATCTGATTTGTTAAAGAATCTGATACTTTAGATTGATTCAAAATTTGTTTTAATGATATCAAGAAATATCTTGAGTTTGTATTATCTTCAAGTTGATCCAATATAAACTCAGGCAAATATCTGTTCAAATCTCTTTGTATAAATAATCCTAAAGATTTACTTGATGCTAACTTGATTACGTCATCTGGATGTTCAAGATACTTTAATAAAATTTGATCTAGATTTATATTCAAATCGATTTTAGATGAGATGTTCCCAAGAAATTGAATATTGAAAAGAGTAGAATTGGAATCGTTTAATAATTCGAATTCTGCTTGTTTTATCATATCAAGTTGATTTGTTTGTAGGACTATAATTGATAAGATTTTTGATGATATAAATAAATTGAGGTTTAAGTTGTCTTTAAATATATTAAACAGATTTTCTATTTGACTAAGGTTTATAATCAAGTTTTCAAATGATTTAAATGGAATCTCATCAATTTCTTCTGATTTGGAATTTATAATCTTGGTCAAATCTTGGATAAATTGTGGTTTAGAAACTGTTGATGTTTTAATTTTAAAAGATAAAATTTCAAATGATATATATAATTCTTTTTGATTTAATGGTCTTGAAATGAATGATAGTATAGTTTTAATGATATCATTTGCATCCCCTATATTAGAATTGGTTTGAAGTATTTGTAGTAATAATTCTAATGATATTTGGTTTAAGCTGTCATCAATTGAAGTTATAAATTTCAAAAGTTTGAGAATGAGTTCGGAAAGGATGATGTTTTTATTTTCGTCTATCCCTTCCATTCCAATTACCCTAATCAAACATTCAATAGCTACTTTCACAGTAACTTCATAATTCAAATTTTCATTAAATATCTCCAAAACATCATTACTTATTTCATGTCTTAAACAAATCATCTCACTCAAACTTATTAATGATAATTGTCTTAATTCACTTGAATATTGTTTATTTTGTGATTTCAATAATATGACTTTATAAAGCTTATCAAGAACATCAACATTGACATCATGATTAACTTCCATCCTTTTGAATAACAAATTACAATTGTTTAGACATTCAATGATAATATTATGATAAATGGAATTTTCATCAAGTGATATAGTTAAATCATTTATAATGTATTCAAGAACTTGAATCGGTATATCTGTTGAAGTTTTAAGTATGATCTTGTAAAGTTTCAAGTAATCATTATTAGTATTTGTAATAAGATTTAACAGTTGGAATCTATTGAAAAGATCAATCAAGAACTGTTTATCATCAACCAAAATTTCAATCAAGTTTAAGAATATTGGGAATCTTTCAATCTTGGTTGAGATTAACAAATCATCAAATAAAATCTGTTTAATCTGACTTAAATTCAGCTTTATAATAGTGGTATTGTCTTCAATTAATGTATGAATAGACTCATTTGATACAATGTCATTACGATCATTCAAACATCCTATAACATTATTTTGAATGTGTTTATTTATAATATCAGGTTCCCCCAGTTTAATCAAAGTTTTAACTAAACCTAATGATTTCAATCTTAATCTCCACGAACCATCATCTTCTAAATTATCATTTAAGTTCTCATCATCATCAGAAAATTCGATATCATCTTCAAAATCATCATGATCTATATTATTTGCTAATGGGTCATAATTCAAGAATTTCAAAAGAATTTGGGATACTTCTTGACTAAAATCTCGTCTTCCTCCTTTTATAACTTCATTTAATGTCTTTAAACTCTCTTCTCTTATAAAATTCAAGTTTACTTGATAATCAATATCATAATCTTCATTGTCAATTTCAAGTAAATCTAGATTTAAGTTCTTTTGGATTATATCAAAACATCTTTGTATAGTATTTAGATCAATATTCATGTCCTGTTTAACTCTTTTAAACACAATCGATATCAACTGAAGTATTAATTTTGAACTACCAGTTTGTATTAGGATCTTATCAATAATCATGTCTATCATTACCAAATTATTCTCAAATTCAATCATATAAATCATTAATTGATCTATTGCAATAAGACTTCTTCTACTTATAATTCCAGATTCCTTAAATGAAATTTCAATAAGAGAATTCGATAAATCCAAAATCTCCTCATCATTAAGTATATAGCCAAAATTCTTTATCAAGTCAATCAAAATATCAATAGAATCAATTGTGATGATATTGCTTAATATCTTTGGTATATACTCATGAACTAAATCATTAGATACTTCTTTTGATAAAGAATATTTGGAATTGAGTAAACTACGTAAAACAATACTTGGTATAGACGTTGTTATCTTTTTGTAATTATCGAAAGATAAGTTCGTAATTTGATTATATAAGTCTTTGAATATCTTTAATATCGTCTCCTTCTTTGTAAATTTGATGATAATAGGGAAACATTTGATAGCTTGTGATTGTACATTTGAATTTGTGTCTTTGAGTAAACCAAATAACAATGGTATAAATGATTCCACTGTTCTAATACTAGCATTTTGATTTGTCGTTGTATTTAAATACTTTATGAAATCTTCCAATGCCATAAATCTCAAATCTGGATCTACATCAAGTGCTTTGTCTTTAAGTGAATTGATGTTGATGTCATTCATGTTGATATGTTGTAAAGAAAATGAGGTTGAGATATGATTGGGAAGTACACGTATTTATCCATCGGTATTGTATATAGTTTTTCTAAATGTTTGACTTGCCTGACTTCAGTTTCAGCTTCTTCAGCTTCTTCAGTTCCTTCTTCAGTTCCTTCTTCAGTTCCTTCTTCAGTTCCTTCTTTTTTTCTTTAATTTTGATTCCTGTGACATCAACTTCATCAATTATAAGATTAGACTGGATTGAGTCTGTCTCTTCAGATTTAGCAATGGGATCTTTCTTTTCCTCATAAATTCCCTTTAATTCTAAATCTTCATCATTTAATCTCTTTATTAAATTTCTACATCTTATAGCATAATCATAATCAACATTGTCCTTTTCTACTTTTTCCTCTTTCTCTTTTTCCTCTTTCTCTTTTTCCTCTTTCTCCTCCCCATTAAGTTTCTCTTCTACCTTTCTTTCTACTTCTTCCGCTATCATATTCCACTTATTCACAACCTCTCTCAAATCAACCAAGAGTCTATCACGAGATCCTCCTTGCATACCTTCAAGATATAACTCTAATGAATTATCATAATCACTAGGTATATCTTTCAAATTTTTTAATATCCAATTTTGCTTTTGTTTACTAAATTTCCAATTATTCCTATCATTTTCATATTGACGTAAATAGCTTAATTGGTCTTTTTCAGGTGGTGGTCCTCTTTCTGATTTTGGTTTCTTCTCACGTTTTGCTTTCTTTTTTATTGAATCATTTGTTGTATCTTGTAGTCTTTTCTTATTCAATTTTTTTGCTTCTTTATTTGTTAATTTTGCAGATTCAATATGAGTTGTAAGTGCAAGTGGATCACTCTCTTCACGAACTTTAAGTCCAGCTCTTTTCCATGCTGGAATAGAAGTCATAGTTGTAGATGTTTTAGATGTGATTTAAGTACAGGCTCATCGCAAAATGAAGAAGACGGTATGAGAAAGAGAAAGGTGGCAAAATGGAAAACAGAGTAAAGAGTACAGCTAATATGACTTTTCTTAATAAAACAACTACAATTCAATTAAACTCATTTTCAATTATTCAAACTCTTTCATTTCTAATTCAAAAAAACAGTTGTCCGGGTAACTCAAATCATCATATATAAATCAAATCATACATCCTCATCTCATCAATGCGGAAGTGTCTAACAAAGTTAACCAATTCAATTTTTAACTCTATGATACATCCAGCTATAATAATAAATACATGGTTTGAGTCTGATGAAAGAACCAACTTTTATCGGATATAGAGATTGTATACATTTATTCCTTCTTTTCAATTTCTTTTTCTTTTTGTTCTAATTCTAAAGCCTTTTGTTCTAACCAATTCTTAGTCTTTTCTGCTAATTCCTCACCAATCTTTTCTGTCTCTTTATCTTTATCATCTGATTGTTCTAATCTAGTCATCATATTTTGAATGAAATTATTTGTTGTATCAATATATTCATCTGCATTAGTAGTACCATCCTTATTAAGTTCTGACTTAAGTTTTGTAAAGAATTCATTTACTTTCTCTTTATCAAGAGTTTCGCTTGGTTTAGACATGATTGTTAGAGATACTTCGAGGTTTATATATTCCCCACATTATATATATTTCATATTCACACTACTAAGTGAGACATTAATTTGATTTAGAGATATTTCCTTCAGTTTTACCGACATTTCCTTCAGTTTTACCGACATTTCCTTCCGTTTTACCAACATTTCCTTCAGTTTTACCTGGATTGGATTCTTGGAATTCCGTTTTTCCTTCTGTCTTTCCCTCTGTCTTTCCTTCTGTCTTTCCTAAATTTTCACCTTTACTCTCTGCATTCTCAGTCTTCCCTGGATTTTGTCCAATTTCTCCTTCAGTCTTTCCAAACCCTAAAACTTCTCCAGTTTCATAAATTGGTTGATCCTTTTTAGCTCCAGAAACGTCTCCTAATTCTCCTAAATGTGCCATTATAATCGTCAAGTGATTTAAATTTTCTTGAATTTAAAGGTTGTGTACTCTCTTTAAGTCACACTACTTTGCTGTGCGCCGGGTAAATTATTATCGTTACATTTGCTTTGCTTCTATACATCACAAACTTTCGCAATCAAAACCGTTTACGCTATAAAGCATCGGAATGCTTATAGTAAGTGATTGGGATGATACAATTACTTTAGGTGATACTATTGGAATTGTAGCTGAAACCTCTTATATATGTAAACAATTTAAACCTTCCTTCTCTCATTTTCAAAATATCTATTCTAATGCTTATAAGTTGTATGATAAACCAAGAATCACTTTATCTGATGAGTATGAATTTCAAAGAGGATTGTTAGATGTTGAACTTACTTCTATCAAAGAAATTGAACACTTACAACTCTTTAAAGGGTTATCACCTCTTCAATTCAAATCTCAATCTAAAAAGGTCAAACTTCGTCCCGATGTTATCAAATTTTTTCAAAATTGTAAATGTAAATGTATACCAATTATAATTCTAAGTATAAATTGGACTCTGACTTTAATAGAAGCTGTTCTTAATGATCATGGTTTACAACTTGATCAAAATCTTAAAATTATAACAAATGAGCTTGAATTTGTTGAAGATATCTGTACTGGGAAATTCATAGGACCTTCAATAAGAACAGGCTGGGATAAATTAGAAGTTATAAAGGCACTAGATAATAATGATATTACTTATATTGGTGATAGTTCAACAGATTTATTACCAATGTTAGCCTGTAAAAGAGGATTTGTTATGGAAAATGGACAAATTATAAGTAGTTTGGAAAGATTGAACTTGAAAGACAAATTCAAAGTATGTAATTGGAAAGAGATAGACCAGATTGTATTTAGAGATCAATATATTTAATTTCTTTTATTCATCTAAACGTACAGTATATGCTAATTTATCTTCTCCAGGTATTTACTTGAGGAACATATGGCAGTACATGTGTAAGTACATTACCTTGAAGTGGTACATATTGACCATATGTATAACCTGGAGGTGGTGGAGGAGGTGGTGGAGGTGGGTGTTGTGCTTGGGATTGTTGTGGTTGTTGACCTTGAGGTTGTTGACCTTGTTGAGATTGATTTGGTGGTGTTTGTTGCATTATTGGTGGTGGGGGTGGTGGTAATGGAAATTGACCAGCTGGTTGAACTTGAGGAGCAAATGGCGATCTCAGACTATTATTTTGTGATTGATTTGGTCCTTGTGGATATGGTAATGGTCCATTACCCTGATAGTAATATTGTGGATGTATTTGTTGACCATTTGGTGTCCAATGTTGACCATTTGATTGTGGTGGAATTGGTGGTGGGATTTGATGAAGTTGTCTTGGGCTTTTGTTTGATGGTTTGAAAGGTTGTGGTAATGGATAGTATTGTTGATGATTTTGTAAAGGAGTTTGTGATGGTGAAATACCTTGTGGGTGAGGTTGTTGAAGGTGTTGTTGATGTTGATGAGCTGCTGCTTGAGCATGTTGAGCTTGTGCATGAGCTTGGGCAGCTTGTGCTTGTGCTTGATGATGTGCTTGTGCTTGTGCTTGTTGTTGATGCTGCTGATGTTGCTGTTGTTGTTGATGTTGTTGCTGTTGTTGTTGTTGCTGTTGTTGTTGCTGGTGTTGTTGGTGTTGTTGGTGTTGCTGGTGTTGTTGGTGTTGTTGGTGTTGTTGTTGTTGATGGTGTTGTTGCTGTTGGTTTTGATGTTGTTGTTGAATTTGTTGATTGTGCTGTTTTAGAATTGGTTGAGGAGAATTTTGTTGTGATGTTTGACCAGGAGAAGGTTGTTGTGGAGGTTCCAGACCTTGAACTAATGAAATTCTTTCACTTGGTAATAATGCAACTAAATCTCTCAATAAATAACTACGAACATCAGTTGGATTTCTTAAAGGAGGTATTGGAGCTTCTTTCTTTGAAGCTGAAGCAAGAGTTATTGCTCTTTGTTCAAAAAATTGACAAACTTTTAAATCACCAATTGCTTTAAACGAAGCAGCAGCTCTTGAACAAGCATCTGAAGCATCCATTAACTGATCATCACATCTTTCATAAACACAACTTAAACCATCCCAAGCGGTTGCTGTACCTGGTGATGATTCATCAATTTGAAGTCGAAGTGCTTGTGAATAAGCAGCTAATGCATCTGGTAATTGACGTAATTCAAGATATAATTTACCAACTGCAAGCCAAGTTAATGGTGAGCTTGATGCTCTTTTCAAAGCAATTTGATAAGAGTCATAAGCTGCTCTAGGTTGATCTAAAATTGTATAAGCATTTCCAAGCAAATACCATGGTAAAAAATCACCATCATTAAGTGGTTCATCACTTTTAGTCTCCAACTTCTCTAAATGAATGATTTTGTTTAACAAATTTATGGCTAAATCTACATTTTGCTTATTACGATCAAGAAGCAACAAATAAGCATGAGTTAATAATATCCTTGGACTATCGCCAATTGCTCTTTTTGCTGATTCACAAGATTCAAGTGCACCTTGAATATCATTTGCACGTTCCTTTGCCGTTGCTAATGCACACCATAATGCAATATGTTCATCAACTCTTGATAATGATGGTGATGGTAATGATAAAGTTGCTTGTAATTCACTAATTGATAATTCAATATTACCATCAGCAGCAGCAATTGCTGCTAATTCTGCATGGGCTGCTCTACTAATCTCAATGTCTGATTTGGAGAGTTTGGAGATTGAATCAGGAAGTAAGCTTAAACAATAAGTCAAGGCATTTACAGCATAATTACGTACTCCCGCTCTGATCAATGTTTGAGCAGATAATAACCATAACATCGGATCACTTTGATTTAATTGGATAGCGTTTTGAATTGCTTGATGAGCTTGATCATTCAAACCAATAAGAAGGTAACATTCTGCCAATTCTTTAAAAATCAACGGATCCTTGAGTAAATGAGGAAAACTCTCTAATGATTTGTTTAATCTATCAATAGCAGTTTGTGATCCCACCGTTTCATTAAGATTGATATCATTTGATCTGAGACTACTTGATAAACCTACTAAAGCTTTTGAATTCCCCGGGTCATGATTTACAGCAAACTCGAATGATGTTATTGCAGGGAATATTAAACCCAAAGTTGTAGCACAATTCCCAACAGTTATCCAAGTTTCTGTCGCAGTTTCTTCATATATTTTATAACCTGAACTTGAATTACTTTCTAGTTTCTTTCGTTTTGTTTGTGGCAGTAACATTCTTTGATAGGGGGTTGTGTTGATGAGTTTAAAAATGAAAACGTTGGAGCAGAAAATCGTTTCACAGCAAGAAAAAATTTAAAAAAAAAAAAAAAAGAATAATAATTAAAGAAATAAAGGCCAAAAAATAAAAATAAAAATAAAAATAAAACTTTAAACATATAAATACTTTAAAAAATAAAATATTTAAAACTAAAATATAATTAAAAAAATAAAATCTTCTTGTTGAAGAAGGGGTGCTTTCAATTTAATATTTTAATTTGAAAATAAAGAAAGTGTTACATATAGGATGCAGGTTCAAGATGGTTTTACGAGACATTGCTAATGTCTCATGATAGTTAAAGGTGAAATTAACAAGGAGTTTAGACTTGAGGGAAAAATTATTTGGTAGAGATATTATTCAAGTATTAATTTTTTTATCAATCGCCTTATCTCCTTCCGTTTAACTTTATCGGTTCTCACGGACATTTATTTTTTAATGCAAGTCACATACATGGCGTTTAAATGCGTTACCTGTTTTATATTGCGGCGCTTCCAGATTACATCATAATGCAAATTTCGCTTATGCGATATTGATGTAATATTTTAATCGTTGCACAATCAAGAAATCAAATTGATTTAAGACTGCATATAATTGTGGCTTTGACTAGACCAAAACATGACAATCAGTAAGTAAGTAACAGAAAAAAAATTTGAAGATAAATGAAAAGATCAATGTAATATAGAAATTCATGAAAACATTTTTTATGATAATTTTAATATTCTATTGCTATTTCATCGATTATGTTATTCTTCTTTGCGACTAAAATAAATTCCTTGATATAAACTGCGTGTATCTTGCAGATGGCATAAAGTTTTAACAATTACCTAATACCATTTCAGACATCCTACAGATGACTGCAGTAAGTTGCATAAGTTAAAATCGAAAATAAATATAAAGTTTTCAAACGTCCGTTTTATATACACTCTAGTTTCATACCCAAATTTATACCACTTACGAAGTTTATACAAACAATCGCATTGCCAGCTGCTGCAGAAAAGCTTTGAATTTTTCTATTTATGGTATATCTCCATTTAATGTTATCGAATAGGTAATGTATTTGAAGGACACGTCAGCTAAACATGTGATATTGATCTTGTGATAATAAATAGTCATATGCATAATCACACATTTAAAATAAGTATTATGTAAGCAAGGTGGGGAAGTAATTACTGAAAATTCTAAAGTCATCGCGAATATATAATGAGACGACAACTACTACGGAAATTTAGTTTGACGCCATATTTGAAGAACAAATCAGTCGGACTAATATCACCGTTATTAAGTTTTGTACAAAAATGTAATTCTTGTGGAATAAAATTACAAAAATTAGAGCCAAATCAACTCGGGTTTTATATAGAACCAAAGCCATCAATAAAGAAAGTTAAAGATGTTGACTTATTATATGAAAAGAAGATGAGGGAGATCGGAGAAGAAGATAAGAAATTACTAATGAATCTAGAAGAGAATTCGATCAGATTAGCAAATACATCGGAAGAAGTCGTATCAACCACCACAAAGTCACACTCATCACCAATTTGTAAACGATGTAATGATGCCATATTCCGTTCCACTTATGATAAAGTTCAATTTCCAATCTTTAATATTGATTCTATAATGAATTTAATTCCATCAGATGGTCATATTGTTTATATTCTACTGACGGTTGATTTCCCAATGTCAATTGATTCTAGAATATTTCAATATAGAAATCCAAACGAAATCCTATTTGTACTTAACAAGGCGGATTTGTGGTTTCAAACTAAAGATCTAGCTAAAAGATACGGTGATGTCTTTATCAAAGATTACTTAAAGAGGAAGTATCAAATTCCTGAAGAACAAGTTTTAATCATAAGTAGTGAGAAAAATTGGTTTATAAATGATTTTTTAAAAAAGTTCAAGTCTGGTAGCTACCTTATAGGGTCAGCAAATTCAGGTAAATCATCTTTAATCAAGTCATGTCTTTATTTGAAAGAGCTTAATGACTTGAAGAAAAATTCCAAATTTTTTGATAATACTACAAAGAAAATTTTGAAAAAACTTGTTAAAGAAGGTTCCTCAAGTTCATTTATAGATCCAACATCATCAAGATTAAATTTCACAAAACATCTAAAGAAACAAGAAGAGAAGTTTCGTTTATTAAATGGTCCTGGTTCATCTTTGTTACCCGGATTTACAAGAGAACCTATAGAATTTGATATAGATTCCAAATATTTATATGATATGCCTGGATTCAATTTGAATTCTTCAAATGGTATATTTAATTATATTGATAAGGATGCAAAGACATTAATGAAAGGGTCAAAGGTGTTTAAATATGGTAGTTATAATTCAAAATATCATAGTTTGAAAAACGATCAGATTTTGAGTATTGGAGGGTTTTTCTATTTAAAAGGTCCACAAGGTTCTATAACACAAGTCAAAAGTTGTATAAATACTCCCATTACATTTTTTTCTAATTTTGAAAAGGCATTTGAATCTGTTGATAATGAAGCATTAAGACAATATTTCTTAGTAAAAGAAAAAGAAGAAAATTTGAAAAGATTTATAATCCCACCATTCTATGGATCAATTGATATTGTAATTAAAGACGTGGGCTTTATAAATTTAAAACCAACTGGTAAAAAAATGAGTAATGATCCCTTCATTGTCTATTTACCAAAAGGTATTGATGCTATAATAAGACAACCAATTTCAAAATATATAATGAAAACTCCAAGTGGTAGAGATAAAAAAGGAAATATACTTCGGAAAGAGAATATACTTAAAAGTGTTTTAACATTAGAAAGATATACTGGTAGAACTCCATTTTTCAGTCATTTAATACCATCTAAATCTAATGATGATTTTAAAGATATCAATGAATTTTTAAGGAAAAATGTTAAAGATAGTATAGAATTTACATCTGATTCAGACTTAAATCATGAATCAAAGTATGATTGGTGGTTTGAAATATAAGTTGCAAAATCAAAAATTGAGTTGTACTTTGCAACCATCTGTATATAATAAAATGACTGTATATAATCCCCCTCTAAAAACCTCGGATTCGATCATCAGATTCCCAATCATGTATATAAATTGAAATTAAAGAAAGGTACTGTACATATTATTTATGAACATAAACCATAATGTAAAAAAGCTTAAACAATTACGTAAATGGAAACAAGGAAGTTGTTTGTTTAAGCTTATTTATAACTATTTTTTAACTATAAAATTACAATGCACATATTCGAATTCTAGAGTCTTTTACTTTCCCTTTTGATAAAAAGCACAGATATCAAAATTTCTCTTTGGTTATTTATTTTTCAAATCGCGATCTGGAATCCTGTATATAACCAGAAATTCACGATCTATTTATTGCCATCAGCTCCTAATTAAGAACTCCTATTATATCAACACGAATTTAGCGTGTTCTTCATATATAAGAGATGTTTTTGAAGGAAGTTTCATTCCTTCTAATATTACAATGAAACAAACAAAACTAAATAGAAAGAAATCAAGACCATTATCACAAGCATTATCAAATTGGAATTTATCATCATTACTAAAATCAACAAAGGCAAAATCAACTGATTCACTACTCAAAGTTATTGAAGTATCACCACAATTGACTCTTAAAGATGATGACATAGATAAAATCGATTTATTATCAATAATTTCCGTAGATATAAGTGATAGTCTTAATTTAAGTGAGGATACTATAAAATCAATTGAAATAACAAATGAACATGATAAATCAAGTTATATAGAAAAGTTTCAATTTGATTTTAGTGAAGATGATGAATTTGATATTGAAAGTAAAGTTATAGAAAATTCATTGTTTTTTATAATTAAACCAAAAGGAGTTGATGAAACAGATCCGATTGAACTAATGAGATGAGATGAGATTGAGGATTATAAATTGCTTATATAACATATTCTAATGAATTCACGAAATTTTTAATTTGACGACAAACTCTAAAACTGATGAAAAAACTTTATCGATATTTAACTAAAGTTTTCAAAATTAAATTGATCTACTTCTTTAAACAATGCTCTTTGTTTTCTAAATGTAAAAAATTTAAACAATAAACTTATGAGTATGTACACGACTCTTTCAAAGAAGCTTACCCCTGGTTTAAAATTACATTTTTGATAAACCTAAAAAAAAGTTACCTAAATAAGAAAGATTAAGTGATTGTACTTGAAGAGTTTCTTCAATAAAGTATATAGTATTGAATTATATACATAACACTAATTACTGATGTGAATTTTAGTGATGATTGTAATTATAACATGTCGGGTAAATGTGCAATAGGAGAGAGAAGAGGGTATGCTTCAATGCATTTGTTGACAGCTGTTTACGGATTTAATTTAAATCCTATTAGATAGCTGAGCTACTCGACAAAGTCACACTCAAATCAAACCAAAGACTCAAATCAAATCAAAGATTTGCCTCAAATTCATTTAATTTTGTTTCCCTGCGTCTTCTAACTTCTTTATCGAATTTCATTTAAACCTTACCTGTATATAATTGGATCAATACTTTTTAGCCTTGATAAATTAATAACCTATACTTTAGTAAGTTTACATCTTATTTGATTGTTTTATGTTAAGTTGATTATATATCATATTTTAGAATAGTTACATTACAACACAATCCGGCGATAAAATTCGGCGAGATGTAAAACTTAAGCATGTGAATAGAAGTTTCGTTTAAAACAATAAAAAAAAAAAAAAAATGACAAAAGGTGACAATCATACGGCATTGAAGTTTATAATTAAATAAAAAAAATAAAAGAATGATTGCGAATTCTGTGGATCGAACACAGGACCTTCAGATTAACTGGACTAAAGTTTTAACTTCAGTCTGACGCTCTCCCAACTGAGCTAAATCCGCGATCAAGAACCCACGGCGGGAGTCGAACCCGCAATCTTTTGATTAGAAGTCAAACGCGTTAACCATTACGCTACGCAGGCAATTGTTGAAGACAAACGTAGAGTAAACTTACTCAGAGAGTTTGGTTTAAATGGACTAGAGTGAGACTGAGACTAAGACCGAGACTGAATAATGAAGACTTCTTTTATATATGTTCCGACTTTTAAATAAAATACCAAAATCAGTTGCTATAATTACAATTGGTTCATCTTTTGGTTTAATTGGTTATAGTTATGGTAAAAATTCTATAAAATTCAATCCACCATCAGATTTATTTCCTCTTAGTAGTACAACCAAATTATCAGATTTATCAAGACCAAAGTATTGTTCAAATTCAGAATTCAATCAAGCTATTTCTGAACTTAGCAATTTACTTTCTGATCGAATTACAAACAATCAAGTAGAAATCAAATTTCATACCGATAATGGATTGACACCTCATGATCCATTAGATCATCAAATACCAAAATATATCATATATCCAACTTCAACTGAAGAAGTTAGTGAATGTATGAAGATCTTATTTAAATACAATGTTCCAGTTGTACCATTTAGTGGTGGGTCATCGCTTGAAGGTCATATATTTTCGACAAGACCAGGTATTGTACTTGATACATCAAAGATGAAAAAGATCAAAGCAATTCATCATGATGATTTAGATGTTGTTGTTGAAGCTGGTGTTAATTGGGTAGATTTAAATAAACAATTAGAACCTTTTGATTTGATGATTGGACCTGATTGTGGTCCTGGTGGTTTAATTTCTGGTATGATAAATACAAATGCTTCAGGGATAAATGCAACTAAATATGGTGCAATGATAAATAATGTGATATCATTAACTGCAGTTTTAAGTGATGGTACTATAATTAAAACAAAACAAAGACCAAGAAAGTCAAGTTCTGGTTATAATTTGACAGGTTTGTTCATAGGAAGTGAAGGTACCCTTGGTATTATAACAGAAGCAACGATCAAATTACATGTTAAACCGAAATTTGAAACGGTTGCTGTTGTTCAATTTGGTAGTATACTTAATGCAACAAATACAGTTGCACAGCTATTTAAACATGGTATTCAACCAAATGCAATTGAATTATTAGATAAAGATATGATGCATGCTATAAATTATAGTGGGTACTTTTCGAGGAAATGGTTAGAAGTTCCTACCGTGTTTTTCAAGATTGGTGGTATGAATGAATTGATTGTTAAATCTTATATTGAGAAACTTCGACAAGTATCAGGAGAGAATGATTGTAAAGATTTTTTGTTTGCTAAGGATAAACAAGAGCAAGAGGAGTTATTTGAAGCAAGGAAAAATGCCTTTTATGCAATTTTGGAATATGGTAGGAATGAAATATCGGAAGATGTTAAATTATGGGTTACAGATATTGCAGTACCATTATCTAGGTTATCGCCGGTTTTAGAAGAAATAGGAGGATTGATAAAAGAAAGTGGGATGAAGAGTGTTATTCTTGGACATGTTGGTGATGGTAATTTCCATGCTGATATATTTTATACAAAAGATCAATTAGAGAAATGTGAAAATTTAGTGAATAAGATGATGGAAATAGGTTTAAGTAATGAAGGTACAGCATCCGGAGAACATGGAATTGGGAATGGAAAGAGGAATTTTTTGATTAGAGAACTTGGTGAAAATACAGTTGATTTAATGAGAAAGATTAAGTTGAGTTTAGATCCAAAAAAGATTTTGAATCCTGATAAAATATTTAAGATTGATCCAGATGATGAAGGGAGGTATTAGGGAGGTATTAGAATGATAGTGGAGAAGGGTGAGTATCAATGCAATTGATATCTATATGAGTGCGATTTGGTCGACAATTGCGCAACTAGCGTGTGTCAATAAGCGCGATCAGCGCGATCAAAGTAGCAATAGAAACAAGTCTGCAGAGAACACACTGTAAGACACAACCAACCACCCAACCGATACGCAACACAAGGTACGAAGCACAACAACATGGTCTACCATATACCTCCTTATTAACAATGTCTCAGTTTTAAGGCGTCAAACGAGCTAAATATAAAGTAAACGAGGTGAGAATCCGTATAATGCAAAGTATGATGGTTGCGCATGGAACAATAGGAAGAACAAAATAAAACAGAGTACGGGAGTTAAGGAATTCAAAAAGAATATTAAAAGAGTTTGAGAAACTCAAGGCGAGTACGGTATATCATCTTGAAAATTAGACAAGAATTGCCGCTAAGAATCTCAAAAGAGATAATAGAGACGAGAAGGATGTCAATTGTGAAACATCTAGTCAGCTACTTCTAACCACCATAGATAAGCTCAATTATGAAATTGAGCATAAATAGATAGGTATATAATAATTATATATAGGTGATTAAATTTGAGATGGGCCATGCTTAAAGTGTTATGCATTATGTAGAAAGTGTAAAGTTAAAAAAAATAAGAGCAAAATAATATTATATGCAATCAAATAAGTATTTTTGTAGAAGCTATTGTTCGATTTTGCAGCTGTAAAAAATAATGTACCACTGATGTCAATTGATGTGCAATTGACTACTTTTACGACAACAATTTATCAAACAAGCGAAATCATAAAAAATAAAAATATCAATTTCCCAATTTGGTAATTAATTTTAAATTACAGGATTGACATCGAATTATACATTTGCATTACATGTACATATGCAAAAATTTTAAAGTATAAGCCATGAATGCATCGAGTTTAAGGCAATGACTTATCAAAGGCTCGGAAAACAATTTAAATAAGATTTCTGATTAAATAAATTGTTAGTCATTCAAACAAATTAAAGTCAATTGAAAAGATCTTATAAATCTTGTATATAGATCTAACCTGAATATGACATCAACTTAGCAAAAAGGCATTTAAATTAAATTTAATTAAACTTTATTATACAGGTTATGGTTGCAAACAATTCCTAAAATTCTCAATTTTCATATTTACAAGGGGCGATAACTCACCTTGTTTATACGAATTACATATGTAATAGATAAAAAATAAAGGAGGAATGTTTATATAAAAATGCATATATGTTATTACATGACATAATTAATTATGTAAGAACTTGACTTGATAACATGAAATCATATGTTACAAAGTTGTAACAAGTTGCTCAAAATCGAACTCAAAATTGAACTTTGATAATCTTGATTTTGTGATTGAAACAATTACACAAATTCGATTTTATAAAATCGTAAATTCGGATGGTGATATTGGTAATCACACACCGGCTTATCTTTATCACGAGTACAAAAAAATGAGAAAAAGTTTAGTTTTAGATTCGATATGTCTTATGAAAGTATTGATAATAGTATGAAGGATCTAAATATTGATTCAAGAGACTCAATACCACCAAAATCCTTATTATCAATCTCATTAGCAAATCAAAAAACATCATCAACAAATTTTACTGCTGGCAGTAATGATAACATCACAGATAATACTCAACAATTTGAACATCCGGAACCTCAAATATTAGCAACGTCAGTAGGTAAAGAAATTGATGGTAAACTAGTACCATCATCGTCATCGATCTCTTTACTTTCATTAAATAAGAATCCAATCAAAAGTCTAAATTCATTTACTCATCTTTCACAACAACGATATCAATCGTATCATCGATTTTCACAATCACCACAAATCCCACCACAATTTCAAAATGACTCACTTAATTTTGAAAATGAAGGTGTTATAATACCAAAAAATTCAAATCTACCGCCTCCAATAACTCCTGATTCACCAAATTTAGATCCAATTAGTCTTGGTGGTTCACCTTCAAGATTCTGGTTAACAAGTCAACTGCCACCCCAATTATCTTCTGTAAATTTAAGTAATAGATTTTACCAACATCTTCATCATCATCATTTACAAAATTATGATAGTGGTTCACCATCAATAAAAATTCCAAAAGCTTTCCCATCAATAAAGTATAATCAAAGTCCAGTTTTAACACCAGTACGAACTCCGAAAGAGAATTCTCCAATGACTCCTTTGTATTTAAATCAAGAATGTTATTTCTTTCATAAAAGGAATGAAAATTCTGAAAGTGATACTGAGATGGAAAGCGAATAAGCTTACATAAAAAGCGAATAAAAGCGAATACACACTTATTATGAGCAAAGCGAATCATCGAGAAATCTAGAGTATATAAGAGTGACATTCGCTTTGCTTACGATAGTAAAATGGAGAGTGATTAAGAGCATCACTCCCTTTGCTCGTAATAATAGTAAATTATGAGCGATCATAAGATATCATGATATTTCTTATGATGGTAGTAGATCTATAAGTAGAATGTATATCATGAGTTATGACCAATTTACCAAGCTCACTGTAGCGCGAAAGCGAGAGCCCGCGAGCTCTCCTTATTCCGCTTGAGCCGCCACTCATACGCCACTTGTATCGCTTCTTTATAAGCTAATGATATAGCCTATACCTACACTACACATACTTACATAGCACCAATTTTTGCATTCATGGTGAACAACCTCAATAACAGCTTCTCCCATTAAATATATTCATAATATCAATTTCCGTTTTATACTTCTCTATTTACTCTCTTTCACCCATTCAATACTCTCATACTTAACATCTTGTTTTACCCCACGACTTTATTTATCATTAAACATGTCAACTTATGAAGGTAAGTAAGCTCTTCACATCTTCCTCCTCAATTCTTACTAACTTCAGATGATCACAATATAACAAATCAACCTACTCAACAAACTTCTACAACATCTTCAGAGACAACAAGAAATCCTACTTTAACCTCAGTTATAGATTCATTTCTACAAAATCAAAATTCAAATGTTGATATAAGAGAAGTCTTTAGAATTCTAAGTACATCTGAAGGTTCGACTATTGGAATTGATTTATTAGAACAATTAGAGTCAAATGAATCAAAAGGAGTTTCTACCGAATTTATAGATTCACTTGAAAGAGTTGATGTTAAAGATTTACCAAAAGATTCTGATTGTCCAATTTGTACAAATACATTCTCTTCTAATGATTATAGCTTATTAGTAAGACTTCCTTGTAAAGATAAGAGACATATCTTTGATCTTGAATGTATAGCACCATGGCTAAAAGTAAATTCAACCTGTCCAATGTGTAGATCTGATGTTACAAAAGCTCAAGAATTGAAGAGGGAAAAGTTGAAAAAGGAGCTAGAACAAATCCAAGATGATGAAGATGAAGATGAAGATTGGGAATTATATGGTTAATTATATACAGTTATTCATTCATTAATTTCTTAAATGAATCCAGATCTAAAATCTCTTTAACTTTGTCAGTTACAGGATCATTAACATCACCATAAACATCACCTAATTTGAAATCATCAATGGAATCTAATTGTTTGATAAAATCTAATGATTCATAACTTGTTATTTCTGCTTTATATTCAACACCATCTAAAGCATATTTGTTAATAAATGATAACCATAAATCTATAATTTCAGGATTAGCATCATAAGCTAAAAGTTCTTTATTATGAGTAATTTTATAAAAATTCTCTTTGGATTTTGCTTGAGCAAATGGTGATTTTATAACTGTTATTAATCTTTTCTCTGTTTTATTTGTCTTGATAGAATCACATGGAATTCCAATATAATAAGCTGCTCTAGCTGCAAATTCACTTGCTCTTATTAATTCAGTATTATCATAACCTCTAAATTTTATCTTTGCAACACGATTTCCATGAGTTTTAGGTAAGCAGAGTGGTTTGTATTGTAATAACTCAACATTTATCGGAATTGGCTTTTTTATAATTGGATCAATCTTTTCTTCTGATAAAAATTTTGGTTGATATTGAAAAGATTCATTTAATAAATTTGATTTAAATGCAGAGTCTTCTATTTGTTTTTGTTTTTGTTGATTGATATATTCATTTGGTGATGAGAATGATTTGAATAATGTTCTTTGAATTGAAAATTGTCGCTGTATGGATCTAATCATGTATAGTTGTAAATTGTTTTAAATGAAAAATTTTGATTTTGAGGTTTTTGATGTTTATGTAATTGCTTATGTAAGCAAGATTTATCATTAACTTGGTTTCGCGATGAGATACTTTAATGGGTAAGACATCAAAAGATAAACGTGATTTATATTATCGTAGAGCAAAAGAAGAAGGTTGGAGAGCAAGATCTGCTTTCAAATTGTTACAATTAAATGAACAATTTCAACTTTTCAATGGAATAAATAGAGTTGTTGATCTTTGTGCTGCACCAGGTTCATGGTCACAAGTACTTTCGAGAGAAATACAAAAGAAAGAGAATACAAAAATAGTTGCAGTTGACTTACAACCAATGACACCAATTGAAGGTGTGACAACATTACAAGCTGATATTACTCATCCGAAAACTTTGGAAAAAATTTTAGAAATTTTTGGTGGTGAACCAGCAGATTTTGTTTGTAGTGATGGTGCACCTGATGTAACAGGTTTACATGATTTAGATGAGTATATACAAGCACAATTGGTTCTATCTGCTTTACAATTAACTACTTGTATTTTGAAACCAGGTGGAGCTTTTGTTGCAAAGATTTTTAGAGGTAGAGATATTGATTTGATGTATTCACAATTGGGATACTTATTTGAAAAAGTCATTTGCGCAAAACCAAGATCATCAAGAGGTTCATCTCTAGAGGCATTTATAGTATGTTTAGGATATTCACCAAGACCAGGATGGAATCCAACATTAAGTTCAAATAAATCAACTGAAGAATTCTTTGAAAATGCAAATATGGGAAGATTTACCAAAACTGAATATTTAGATTATCCAGAGAATGAAGAAAGAGTTATAGGTAAATTTATTGCGTGTGGAGATTTGAATGATCCAGATTCTGATGCTACATATCCATTGGAAAATGATTTGGCAAAACTAGGGCTTGATCCAGTTCAAATGCCAACCGCACCAGCGTATAAAAAAGCTTTAGAAATGAAAAGAAGAGGTGAAATGCGTAGACTTTAATATTTAGATTTAATGATAAAAACTAGTTTTCAATTTTCTCTTCACCTTTAACCATAGCATCTGGTTTTAAAGTTGGGAATAATAAAACTTCTCTAATAGTATTAGAATCAGTTAAAAACATTGCTATTCTATCAATACCACAACCCCAACCGGCAGTTGGTGGTAAACCATATTCTAAAGCATTACAGAAAGTTTCATCAACCATTTGTGCTTCATCATCACCTTGGGCTTTTTGTCTTGCTTGTTCTTCGAATCTTTGTCTTTGATCAAATGGATCATTCAATTCGGTATAAGCATTACAAATTTCTTTGGTTGCAACGAAAACTTCAAATCTTTCACATAATCCTGGAATTTCTCTATCTTTCTTTGCTAATGGTGACATCATTTGTGGATGTCCAAATATAAAGGTTGGATTAATACATTTATCTTCTAAATCACCAACTAATTTATCTAACATTCTAGCATTTGTTAATGGAGGAGTACAATCCAATTTGTTATCAATAAGGATTTGTTTTAAGAATTTACCAGTTTCTTCGGTATGTAATTCATCACCTGATGGGAATTTAACATTAAATTGTTTTTCCAATTCTTCAATCATATTCATTCTCTTCCATGGTCTAGCAAAATCTAAAGTTAAAGCTTCACCTTGTGGACCATCTGGATGATAAGTAACTTTGTAATCACCAGTAATTTCTCTAACCATTTCAGAAAATAACAATTCGGTCATATCCATTAAATCATAAACATCAGCATATGCTTGATAAAATTCACATGTAGTGAATTCTGGATTATGGGTCATATCAATACCTTCATTTCTAAATTGACGACCAATTTCATAAACTCTATCTAAACCACCAACAACTAACTCTTTTAAATATAATTCTGGTGCGATTCTCATAAACATATCCATATCTAAATCATTATGATGAGTAATAAAAGGTTTGGCTGTAGCACCACCAGCGATAACATTCATCATTGGGGTTTCTACTTCAACGAAATCTCTTTTATCTAAAAAGTTACGAAGATGAGTAATAATCTTTGATCTAACTTTAAAACGATCTCTGGTTGAATCATTCATAATTAAATCTAAGTAACGTTTTCTATATCTAGCTTCTTGATCTTTGAAACCATAATGTTCAGTTGGTAACATATGTAAACATGGTGTTAACAACTGAATAGATTTTGCAAAAATTGATACTTCACCTTCACCACCTTTTGCTGGATTGGTTCTACCAGGATAACCAGTAACACCTATAATATCACCTCTTCTTAAAAATTCATGCATTTTTTCATAAAGTTCAACTGTTGCAGCATCTTGAGCTTGTGCCATAACTTGAACTTGAACACCATCACCTTTCAAAACGTAAAATTTCAATTTTGAACCAGATTCTCTCTTTGACATGATTCTACCAGATACTTTAACTTCAACATCAGTCAAAGTTTCCCCTTTCTTTAAATCTTTGTAAGTAGAAGCAAATTCAGGTAATTGAATTGAAACATGGAATTTATGAGGATATGGGTTTAATGCTTTTGGGTCTTTATTAGAAATTTCTCTTAATTCACCAATTTGACGGGATCTGATTTCAAAATATTGATTTGGTGTTAAATCAGCCATTTGATCAACTTTTTTTGAAACTTTTGGTGCAGTTGCAACAGCATTTTTAGCTTTTTCAGCTTTTTTAGCTTCAATTGCTCTAAGTTTTTGTCTTTTCTTTAATTCGGATTTTGATACTTGTTCTCCAGTTACTTCATCTAAGTATGTCTTTTGTAAAGACTCTGTAACTTCGTTTACTTCGGACATGTTGGTGAGATGGTGAGTCAAAAAATTTTTTAATTTTAAAAAATGGTGTAAATGGTATAGACACGACCTTTTGATAAATTTCAACTAAATTGAAAAACGATAGCCAAAGCTACAATTACTGAAGAGACTTTAGTATTGTGCCAATTGTCATTTTGTACCTCCCCGACTTTGTCTTCCCCAATCTTAACCTCCGATATCGTAGTCGCGAATTTTCACTTTTTATTACATAAGCAAGAAAAATTCTCATCAGTGAAAAATCCATCTTTAAAGAAGTTCAATACAATATGGCAACAAAGTAAGTAAATTAAAAGAAATTCGGCCACCTTTATCTTTACTAACCTCAGAAAATATCAAACACCAACTGCTACAAAAATTAATATTGAATCATCAGTTTTATTATCACTTCTTAGACAAACATCAGAAAATTATCCAAGTTTATATTCTGGATGTGTTTTAGGATTTGAAGATGATTCAGGATCAATAGATTTAACTCATGCATATCCATTTGCTTATTCAGATCAATATGAAGGTGGATCTTTACGTTCAAAATCTGGTGGGAAATATCAAAGTGATATATTAGATACATTAAAAACAAAATTAGGTTATGGTATTGAATTTCAAGGATGGTTTCAATCTACTGTATCTGGAAGCTTTGTTACAACCCAATTAGTTGAAGCTCTTGTACAACAACAATTACAATCAAAAAATGCATTTATTCTTATTCATAATATGTCATCAATTGGTAAAGAAGTTGATTTAAAAGCTTTAAGATTAAGTGAAAATTTTATAAATGGATATTTGGATGGTAAATGGAAATCCAAAGAGTTGGAGACTTTCAAAATTTCATTTTTGAATATTTTTGATGAAGTTCCAATTATTATTCATAATCAACATTTAGTTGATTTATACTTATCATCAATAAATAACGAGAAATTAGTACAAGAATATGATGTTTTAAATTTAGCATCAAATCAAAATGTTACCGCACAATTATTAGAAGCTTTATATAGTCAAATTGATTCATATAATTTTGATCAGAATTTATTTAATTACTATCAAAGATCATATCAGAAAGAAAGAGCAAAGATTATTCAATGGAAACAAGAAAGAAAATTAGAAAATTTAAATCGTGGTAAAAGAGGTGAAAAAGAATTAGATTCAGAAGAATGGAAGAGTCTTTTTAAATTACCAGTTGAACCATCAAGATATAATAACTTATTACATTCTCATGCTATAGATATATTAGCTGATGATATCTTAAAAAAATGTGATGAAGAGTTAACAAAAAGTAGTTTAATTGAAGGTAAATTACTTAATTAGATGATATAGGAATAAATGTCATAATTTGATCATACAACATCATGATTTAGTCTCTTCCAATTAGATTTGTTTAAGTAAGCATTATCCTGGTTATATGCACCACGTCGATGATATCAAACCTCAATCTTTTGGTTTATCAAACAAAATGGGGAAACCAAAATATATATTATTAGTTAGACATGGTGAGAGTGAAGGTAATAGAGACAAAACAGTTAATAGATTTACTGCAAATCACAAAGTCCAACTAACATCAAAAGGACATTTACAAGCATTAGATGCGGGTAATGTATTGAAAAAGTTTTTGGAATGTGAACATTTGGTGACATGTAAAGGTAAAAGTAAAAGGAATGGTAAATCCATAATGTTTTATACATCACCATATCAAAGAGCAAGACAAACATGTCAAGATATAATCAGTGGTATAAAAAACATAGCATCAGTTAAATATCAAATTCATGAAGAACCAAGAATGAGGGAACAAGATTTTGGTAATTTTCAAAGTACAACAGAAAAAATGGAGAAAATCTGGGAAGAAAGAGCTCATTATGGACATTTTTTCTATAGAATACCTCATGGAGAAAGTGCAGCTGATGTTTATGATAGAGTTGCAAGTTTTAATGAAACATTATTTAGACAATTTCAACAAGATGATTTCCCAAATATATTAGTATTGGTGACTCATGGTATATGGGCTAGAATCTTTCTAATGAAATGGTTCAGATGGAGTTATGAAGAATATGAATCATTACGTAATATACCACATTGTCAATATTTAGTAATGAAAAGAGATGATGAAACCGGTAAATATAATTTAAAAACTCCCTTGAAAACTTGGGATGATTTAGAAGATGAAGATCTAGATGCTGAAGTTGAAAAAGAATTTGGTGATGAAATTTGTTTTAATTCCAAAGATAAATTACAAAATCCTCAAGATTTAGATATAAAGAGTATAATAGAAGCACAAAAGACTGCAATAAAATCAATGAGAGATAAAGATAAAATGATTAAACAACAGTATAATAGTTTATTAAAACAAAGATATATTGATAATCAAAGTGTTATTAATAGTGTTGAAGAATTTGAAGATGTTGATGAAGATCTAGGGTCTTAAACCGTGGTTAAAGTCGCGATTGCTCTTGGTAGTTAGTGAGTTAACGCACGCTATCGACATCAGGTGAGATGGATGTTCGGAACATCGAACCCCCTCTAACCTGTATATACATAGAAATATATAAATCTCAATAATTCCAAAACTGAACGATATCAATCATGTCACGTCAATTCTTTGTTGGAGGTAATTTTAAAATGAATGGTACTGCCAAAAGTATCACAAGTATTGTTGAAAATCTTAATTCGGCTGAATTACCATCAAATGTTGAAGTTGTAATTGCTCCACCAGCTCCATATATTGCAATTGCTGTTAATAAAAACTCACAAAAAACTGTTGAAGTATCAGCACAAAATGTATTTGATAAAGCTTCTGGTGCTTATACTGGTGAAATTTCCCCTGATCAAATTAAAGATTTGGGTGCTACTTGGACTTTAACTGGACATTCTGAACGTAGAACAATTATTAAAGAATCTGATGAATTTATTGCCGCAAAGACAAAGTTTGCTTTAGAAAATGGTGTTAAAGTTATTTTATGTATTGGTGAAACCTTGGAAGAAAGAAAATCAAATGTTACTTTAGAAGTTTGTGCTAGACAATTAGATGCTGTTTCAAAAATTCAATCTGATTGGTCAAATATTGTTGTTGCTTATGAACCAGTTTGGGCAATTGGTACTGGTTTAGCTGCAACTCCAGAAGATGCTCAAGAAACTCATAAAGCTATTAGACAACATTTAGTTAAAACAATTGGTGAAGAACAAGCAAGTAAAGTTAGAATTTTATATGGTGGTTCTGTTAATGGTAAAAATTCTACCGAATTTAAAGATAAAGCTGATATTGATGGATTCTTAGTTGGTGGTGCTTCATTAAAACCAGAATTTATTGATATTATTAAATCTAGATTATAGTCGAATAACATATTAATCATTTGTTTCGTTTTCAACTCTACTCATCAATCTTTTTATACCCGTTAACCATCTTCTTGTTTTATCATCCATCATAATATTTGCTCTTTTTGATTTATCTTCACCAGTAATTTTCAGATCATTACTTCTATTGTGAATCCCAACATTGATTACACCAATTGGCCAAGCTACATTTCCAATACTTAATTCCATATAACTTTGTGTTGCTTTTGTAAATTCTTTCTGATTTAGATGGTGTATTATAGTTACAAGACTTATAAGTCTTTCTTCGGAAAGTTTTTGACTTCGAAGTTTATATAAAATTTTGACAAGGTCAATTTTGGTTTCTTTTAATAGTTGAGCATCTTTAGAATCTTTGATATCGTTTTCCCATTTATATAGTTGAGTTTTGATGTAAACTCTTACAAACAAGTATAATTCTTTTGGTAATGGATGATGATTTAATAATGAAAGGTCTAGGGGGTTTAGGGTTGATTCATCTTGATGAATTTGTTTATATAACTTTGCTTTTTGTTCAAGTTTTCTAGAGACATCTTCATTTGGTAGAGATTCTGGTGTTGATATCTTAATGTTTAGCTCATCGCGATTACTAGTTAGATCGGAATTTTGAGAGTTTGTTTTGATAATGTTGATTTCTTTGGAGTTTGGGGTTTCTTCATGATCTGTAGTAGATTTTATCTTTTGTTTCTTCCTTTGGATCTCTTTACTTAATAGATCATTGAAGTTCATGAAGATACTACATACAAAGTGAATTATGAAAGTGAGGCTAAGGGGACACTAGAACATAGCGACAAGAGACAAAGTGTACAAAGCGCTTCTTATAACTATATAAACTTATCTATGTTTCTACTACAGCGTCAACCATAGCTTCATTCTTAAGACTACGTCTTACTCTTTCCAAATTCTTTATCAATACATCTTTAGTATACTCTATTGACCAATTTTTATTCTTATGAATCTTTTCAAAAATCTTTACAAGATTATTAAAATACCTTTCTTTATCAGTTGATATCATTTCTACACAAAAATCTGTTTCTATCAAAACAAAGTCTTCTGTCAAAATATCAAGAAATTCAATTTTACCTTCACCATTGATCCAATTTGATAAAGAGAATAAAACTCGATTGTTATAACTTTTCATCCATACTTTAGCCAGGTCTATTGATCCGCTAAAACTATGAAGTATAATTATTGGTATATTATCATATAAGTCAATTGCTTCAAATAAAGCTCCATGAGCTTTAACACAATGAAGTGACACGGGTTTTTTATATTGTTCAGCTAGATGTAAGAATTTGTGAAGTATATCTAATTGGTGTTGCAAAGTAACTTTACATTTCAGTAGTTTATCCTTTGATAATGGGATTCTAAACAGTCTATCTAATCCAATTTCACCAATACCATAATGGGTAGATAGCTGATTCTCAAACATTTCCATAAAGGAATTGAGATTGATTGGATCAGGTAAAACTTTTAGTAATTCCATAGTTGGAGGAGGAGTTAAAACTTTCTTATAATGCTGATTTTTATCAAGATCATCAATTTTAAACAAGTACAGAAACCATGGATGAACTCCGAAAAATGGAGTAATTTTTGATGATTTTTCGCTTAATTTCAATAAAACTTCCAAATCTTTGAAACATGTTGACATGATCCAAAAGAACCCATCTTTAACATTACAACTTTCAATCCATTCTAATATATCAATTGGATCTTCTTTACATTTATAGTCTAAATGACAGTGTGTATCACTCAACTCGCGAATTACATCCATCACATCTCATCGATTTAAAATTAAATTGCTATTGCTATTTATCAACCACGTGATGTCTCATATCTATAAACCAGAAATTATTCAAGACTTAACTTTAATATGACTATTATATTAGGGGCATTGTAAGTAATAGATATGAAATTAGTGGTGAAATTAAAAGATATACTAACATTAGAGCTCTTCCTTATACAGTTCATTTTGAAATTGAATCAGACAAATCACAATTGCAATCTGATTCTGAATCAACTTCAATATCAACTCCTCAATTACCAACTAATTCAATATTAATTCCAACATCAAATGGTATTTCAAAGACTTCAAGTAAAGATGGCGAGTCCAAATCCTTTCAAAATTTCTTTAAGCAAAGTGTAAGAAGACCATCAACCTCATCATTATCAAATGATTCTAAAACTACACCTCAATATATTCAACCAAGATCTAGATTTAAAGATTTGTCTCTTAATAGTTCTGTAATTGATTTAAAGAAATCAAGTAATGAATCGGGTTATGCTGGTTTAAAATTTACAAAATCTGCTACAAATTTACAATTAGCATCTTCATCACCACCTCCATTTAAAAGTTCTTCACTTAATAAAGCTTTCTTTACAATGAATAATAATAGTAGTGCTTCATCTTTGATTGAAGAAGAAAACAAGCAAGATCAGCTTAATTTTAATGATTTATCTCATGGACGTATAGAGACAAATTTAGCACCTTATGGTGGATTTTCAAATCCAAATGTTGATAATTTCAAAAATCATGAAAATATTTTTGAAAATAGTCCTTGGGATGTTTTGTTAACTGGTAAAGGTAATGGGTCTTTAACCAAAGCAGTTAAATTATGTGCTGAAAATGGGATTATAAAAAATCGTAAATGGGTTGGTACACTTGGTATGCCAACAGATTCTGTACCTAATAAAATTCTTGATGATATAACTCAAGTGTTAAAATCAGATTATAACTGTGAAGTAGTAACACCTGATGATTTTACATTTCAAGGTCATTATAATTCTTTCTGTAAAAAAATCTTATGGCCAACATTACATTATCAAATACCAGATGATCCAAAATCAAAAGCTTTTGAAGATCATAGTTGGAAACATTATAAGGCTTTAAATCAGTTGATTGCTGATCAAATTGTACAAACATATCTAAAAGAAAATGGTGATTCTGATCCAAATGATCCAGAAAATATGATTTGGATTCATGATTATCATTTATTACTAGTACCAAGAATGATTAGAGATAAATTACCAAATGCAAAAATTGGTTTATTCTTACATGTTTCATTCCCATCATCTGAAGTTTTTAGATGTTTTGCTCAGAGAAATGCTTTGTTAAGTGGTATGCTTGGAGCTAATTGTATATCATTTCAAACTGATGAATATGTTAGACATTTTCTTCAAACTTGTAATAGATTATTATTAGCCGATATAAATGAATTAGGTGTTACTTATCATGGTAAATTTACTCAAACAAATACAATATCAGTCGGGATTGATGCTAATTCTTTGAAAAATTTAACAAATTCTGAAGAAGTTTTAGAATGGAGACAGAATATAAGGAAAAGATGGGGGAAACAAAAATTAATAGTTAGTAGAGATAAGTTGGATAGATTAAGAGGTATAAAACAAAAATTACTTGCTTTTGAAAAATTCTTAATTCAAAATCCTCAGTATATAGATACAACAGTTTTACTTCAAATATGTACTGGATCAGTTGATCCTCTTTATGAAAATGAAGTTATGCTGATTGTTTCTAGAATTAATATGTTACCAGATAACATGTCAGCAAATCAGCCAGTTGTTTTATTAAAACAAGATATCGAATTTGAACAATATTTAGCACTTCAATGTGAAGCTGACATATTTGTTGTTTCTTCAATGAGAGAAGGTTTAAACTTAACTTGTCATGAATTCATCATAGCAACCAATGAAAAGAAATCTCCATTATTGTTATCAGAATTTGCTGGTTCTTCTCATTTGTTATCTTGTCAAGGTAAGGGAACAATGTTGATAAATCCATGGGATTTAAAAGAATTTAGTTCAAAATTTAAACTAGCATTAGAAATGAGTTTTGAAGAAAAACAATCACGTTGGGAAGCTTCTCATAAAAAAGTTATAAGTCATGATTCACAAAAATGGGTACAAGATTGTTTAGATAGTATTAATTTATCTTGGGAAAGAGGTCAGCGTCGTACAAAAATGAATTTGATTTCATTGACTGAAGATAAATTCAAACAGTTTTATCAGAATAATGGTAACGGTAAAAGGTTATTCCTATTTAATTTGGAAACCCCAACAGCTGTATCAACAATTAGTGAAAGTCATTATTCAAAAGTATCAACAACTCAATCTAATGTACCATCAGAACCAACAAGACTTGATCTTTTCTTAAATAACTTACTTGCTGATCCAGTAAATCAGGTTTATCTTATAAGTTATATGAAAAAGAAAGATATGGATAGTATGTTTACTAGAAATCCTCGTCTTGGTTTAATAGCAGAAAATGGTGGTTATATAAAATTAATCAAATCATCAAAATGGATTTCTATAGTTGATGAGTCTGAATTAATCCAATGGATGCCACAAATTCAAAGAGTTTTAAAAGCAAAAGCAGTTACATTACCTGGAGCTCATTGTGATGTTGAAGATTGTACTATTAGATTTAATCCGGGTCATTCTTTCTTAGATGATCCAGTAAGAAGTTTAGATGTAATGGGTGAATGTATTCAACATGTAAATGTTTTATTTCAAGAAAGTATGGGAGTTCATGCTGCTTTAATTAAAAATGTTGTTGTTGCACAACAAAATAGATTAACCTTGAAGGCATTGAGATTTTTGTTATCATATCATAATCAAGATGAAAAAGGTATTGAAGCACAAAAATTAATAGAAGAATTTCAAGTTAAAGAAGTTAAAGAGAACTCAGGAAACTCACCTTCATCACCATTAGTTGAAAATTTCAAACTTAAGCCTAACCATAAACCTATAACATCATTATTTATTTGTGGTGGTTCAACACCAATTGATGAACCTGGTTTTGAATATGCTGAGACTTTAATCAAAGAAATTCCAAATATAATGACAGTTGCTATACTTGGTGGGAGTGATACTGATGTGAGAACATCGGCTAATTATAGTTGTTTTGGAAAGAATGAATTATTACAAATGATGAAGAAGTTGGATTAAAAAGTAAATCAACTATATGCGTTGACAAAAGTGAATGATGATATGTAATCATTATACTTAGAGGTAATGGACTTATTAGAAATATATACTGTTATACCTGATGTGATGTAGTTTAGAGGGAGGGGCAAGGTGAGATTTGTATCCTTCTCTATTAGCTTTTTGGTGAATTTATAAAGGTCCACCGTAGTTTTAACTTGTTTGTTTTAGAACTCTCGTCTAGACTTCGTTTTAAGTGTCCAAAAGTTGTTAAGTTCCGAAAGCTACAGATGTGGTATTTCTATAAGGGTCAGTTTCTGACATGTTCTTTAATATATAATACAACTCTATCTTATTTTATAAACCAGAAGTACAATTCTGTATTGCTAACAGACGGTCATTTTGAAGAAAAAACAAGACCTCCTTAGACCTCTTCTCTAATGCCTCTCTCCTCTTGGACCTCTCTCCTCTTAGACCTCTTTTTTTAAGACCTCTCTTCAGACTTTAGTTCCCTTAATCTTTATACGAACTGGCAACCAACTCATTCAACTCATCTAAACTTGTCTTAAAAGCCCTATTCTCATCATCATTCATTACAGTAATCTTATTCCAATAATGATTCAAAAATTCTTCTTCACAAACAGTTTTTGCATCTTTTTGTCTTGAAACAATCCATAAATTCTCTTTTGATCTTTTATGTAATTCTCTATCATCCTCCATAAATGTTATTATCTGCTTTTTCGTGGGTAACGTTGAATTTATATCATCTTTAACAACATTAAACAAATCTGTTTCCTCTACATTATCAAGTATAATATTTGAATTTTTCAAAATTCTTAACCTATCATAATAAGAATTCTTCTTCTTTTGTAATAATAAAGTCCAAGATTGTATTAAAGGATCCTGGATTGAAAAATCTAATGATAAACCTTCCGATTGGGCATTTTTCTCTAGATTTAAAATATCATACTTGTTTATTAATTTTGATATCGAATTATACTTAAGATCATATTCTGTAAAATCAAGTTTAGAGTATGTTGAGATATTCTTCAAACTAGTATATATATTATATAAGAGGATGTTTTCTTGAGATAAGATTTTGATTAAGATTTGGGGTAAATTTTCAAGTATGAGTCTAATATAAGGTAAATTTGATTCTATCAATTGTAATTGATCTTGAGTTTGTTGGAATTGAAATTTTGGATTTTGTGCTATAGATTCAACAAAGAGGACTTCTATAAATTGGAATAGATTGGACTTTAAGTTTGGATTTGTTGAATTGTCGTTAATTAAGTCAAGTAAAACTTGAAAGAGATAATCTTCAAATTCAGCATTTTTAAGAGCAAAATGGGAAATTTTTGTAATTGTTTGTATTGAAGGTGCTATATTACGAAGTAGATTTGTAAATTGTGTAGTTGCATCGAAAGAGTCCATGGTATGGTGGGTTTGGTCTGTCAGTAGTATAGTGCGATGTGAAGAAGTCCCAAGTAATGCATATAATCAAGTCGCAATACAAAGACTTGAGAAGAGTGAGTCGATTAGAGGAAGAATTGATAGGATTTTTCTGTAAAGTCAGCTATTATTCAATTTCAACATCAATTGTAAACCCTCTCTTATTTCACTTTTCTTTTTTCGTTTACTCTCATATTATACATCCTCCTCTCTACAAATTGTCGTGTACAGATATCAATATCATCACAAATTTTTCACTTCTTTCTTAAACAACCATGGGTAAATCTGGTAAAGGTAAAGGAGGAAAGAATAGAAGAAGAGGAAAGAATTTCAATGGAGGCCAAAAAAGAGAATTAATTTATAAAGATGAAGGTCAAGAATATGCTCAAATTAGTAAAATGTTAGGTAATGGTAGAATCGAAGTTGCTTGTTTTGATGGTATTAAAAGAATGGGACATATCAGAGGTAAATTGAGAAAGAAAGTTTGGATGGGTCAAGGTGATATTATCTTAGTTTCTTTAAGAGATTTCCAAGATGAACAATGTGATGTTGTTCATAAATATAATAGTGATGAAGCAAGAACATTAAAGAGTTTAGGAGAATTACCAGAAAATGCAAAAATTAATGAAACTGATACTTTTGGTGGTGATGAAGATGAAGATGTTAATTTCGAATTTGGTGGTGATGATGATGATAGTGATGATGATGACAGTGATTTAGATATCGATGATATCTAGATGAGTTTATAGAGAATAACTAAGCTACAATGAAATTTTTTACTAATGTATACATTTTAGTCCAACTAAACCCTTCTATCTTCATCGTCACTTAATTCAAAACTATCAAATCTTCTTAATCCAACATTTTCCTCATTATCCAGAGGTCTACTAGCTTGCATACTTCTTCTCATACTCAGAAATCCACCAACACCATTATCCATTGGTGCCATATCTTTACCATTTGGGTGAGTACCAAAAATTTCTCTACTTCTACCTTCATTATCTTTTCTAGAAATATTTAATAAATAGACTCCACTAAATATAATCAAAAATCCAATTAATAATGATATGATATTTATAGCTGAGGTTGTATTAAACCCCTTAAACAAGATAAATGATGCTGCTAATGTAAGTGTTGTGAATGTAACATAATATAATGGATTTACAATCGAAGTATCAAATTGATCTAATGCCATATTAAAATAATTCATTTGTGTTACAATACAAAATGCAACAACAATCAAAAATAAATAAGTTGAAACATGAGTAAATTGATTATTACCACCTAATGTCAATTTTAAAGCAATACCAAATGCTTTAATTGACATAACAGATATAGATCCAACACTCGAGCAAATTGAGATATAGATCATTGGATTTGTATGACCGTATTTAGGAACAATCTTATAGATCATAAATAATGAATAGATGGTAACTAAAAAACAATAAAATAAGAATCCTGGTTGAGTAGCATAACCCAAAATTTCATCAACTGTTTGGATTTCTTTATCAGGAGGAGCATGAAGTACAATTATAACTGAACCCATTAAACATATAGCACAACCCATCTTACCTAAAGTACCTAATTCTTCTTTTAAAAACATAGCAGCTAAAACTGCACCAATAATTACTGATAATGCCCCTAAAGGAGTTACCAAAATAGCTGGAGCAAAGGTATAAGCAGCAAAATTTGCAATTTCTCCAACTGCCATTGTAAGTATACCAGCCCACCAAATTGGATTTTTTAAATACGCATGTCCTTCAACTTGACTTGTACCATTTCTAGCTGATGCATCCATAAGACCTTTTTTTGTTATAATGAATGATGTTCCAATCGCAAGAGAACTAGACATTGCTAGAGCAAGTCCTATATATTTATCATCGACCATATTGACGCGTCAAGTTAAGTTGATCTCAATGATTTTGATAAAATTTGACAAGTGGTAAAATTAGCGAGAATTTAGTGATAAATACCGAAAACTTCTCTACAACGGAGTGAAGTGCTTTTATACCGTCGCGCACTAATTTGTCAATTACATTAACTCAAACAGAGACAAACACGAGTATCCCTTTGACATAATAAGTAGAATCTGCAAAATGACTTAAATTAGATTGGTTTTTAGTTATACTCAGACTCTAAAGCTTTATTGTATAGGAAGTAAAATAGAGATTTAAAGCCGCCATGTAGTTTGTTTAGAGGTGGTTTTGCAATTAGGTATTATTATATAGTTGAATACCTCTAAAGATCAAGCTAGAAATTCGATTTTGAAATGTTCCTACCATCTATTTTCATCCTCAAGGACTTACTCAATTTACATTTGTACTCTGTTATTCAACTCTCCTCGCGATCATCTCTTTGTGTTTAATCATTTGCTATTCATGACAAAAGTAAAACCAGTAAGCATACTTACAGCATTTAAAGATATACCAGAAGTTCAATATCTTGAACCAATCTTCGTCAATTGTATGAAAACTTTATTACAGATTTTCAAAACACTTTGGTGTATGATTCCACAATCAAGTACAGTTCTCAATTATACTTGGATCGGATCCCATTTGATGACATTTTCAGGTTTAATTGTATCCTTTCTCTTTGAAAATTATTTCTGTTATAAAATTGCTTCTCTTGGTTCAATTTTGACTTATACTTTGATCATAAATCATCAATTACATCTGATTTTGAATAACCATAGAGTCTCACCATTATCAATGATTTTAAAGTCTGAAAACTTTTTACTTCTTTGTATGGCAATTCTAGCAACCATTTCAAATTCAAATAACATCAAAATTTGTTCCTTTGGTATTTATTCAATGATGAATTTATTCTCTTTATTGTTAGAGGCATCACCATCAAACTTCTCATTGATTGTCAGTCCATTGTTAGATCATATTGAGAATCCTCTTTTATATGTTGCTGCTATTTGTGATCTATTAAGCTTTCTTTCATATCTCAAAGAGTATTTGACAAAAAATTCAGTTGCTTCCATATTTTTGGTCCAAGCATTTATTCTATTAATGAGAATTGATTCCTCGGACCATTATAAGTTGATTATTAACTCGACACTAGTTTTAATTTTCAACTTGTTGGTGAAATCTAAAGCTCCAAAGGTAATTATTAAATTTGTTGATATGTTGGCTACTCTGACGGAAACTTTGATCCCTGTCACTTCTCTAAGTCCATTATTGAAAAAGGAGTCTCAAAAAGAATTTGAAAAAGAAGATACAACGTCACCCCCATCAACCATCAAAAACAAATCATCACTTCAAACAGATGGTCTCAAAAGATATTCTTCCCTAAGATTTAACTCTCATAGAATTTTGGAAGAGAGTTATCGTATATAGTATGTCTTTCTGGTATAATAACTATTTTATTAAAGTATAGCCTCTCCTACAAATCCTCTTTCAAACTTTGTAATCTTTCCCATCCTTCTGAATCTTCCCACATAACCTTACCTTTAGACAATAATGATCTTATACATGTACGAGATTTATATTTCCAATCTTTACAAACAACGTCACCGGCTCCATGTTTTCCTGGTAATTCCCCTAAAGACTCATAAGCACCCACTAAATCAGAGCATGAATCCACAGCTTCATTCCAAGCATCTTCTTTTAATTCTAACTCAGTACTTTGAGACAAGGCTCTAAATGCTTTTTCATTACAATCAAGTGCTGCCCATGGTTTTTGTCTCCAAATTTCAACTTTAGCAACAATTCTCCAACATCTGGCGGAAGTTGTAATAACTGATGGTAAAACATTACATACCAAGTCAATACAAGATTTTTGAAAATGAGATAATCTATCACCTTCTATGGGGTATTTGGTAGAAGTCAAAATCTCAACAAGCTTTTCGACAATTGGTATATCTATCGAAGAATCCCCTTTATCTGATTTGATACTAATCAATTCTCTCACAGCTATCAAAACATCATTCCATTCATGAAGTTTTGCTGCCACAATCAAGTAATTCTCATATATTCTCCATGATTTCTTATTCTCTCCTGCTGTTCTTATAGCTTTCTTTAAAGCATTAAAAGCTGGTTTCGTTTTATCGGTTCTTAACAAAGCTGTTGATAAATTCGACCAAGCATGAGAGTTTGTATCATCTAATGCAACACATCTAGAAAAGGCTTCAGCTGCTAAATTGAAATTACCTGATTCGAGTCCACAACAACCATAAAAAAACCAATTTTCATAACTTAGTGGATTTGACGATAAACTATCACACATATGTGAAATGGCAAGCTCAAGATTTTTCTCGAGTCCTGATCCAACTGGTGGAGAATAATAATATCTAGATAATGATGACTTTGCTTTTGAATATCTACCCATTGACCAAGCTTTTTCCCAAAGACTTGGATCACTTCGAATATCACCTAAGATTGATATTGCCCTTACATCTGTAGGATGAGTAGTCAATCTTTGTACTAATAAATCCTCTGCATCTTTTTCTTGACCAACTGCAGCAAAACATAAAGCAGCTTCACAAGCAAGTTGTAATCTATTATAAATTTCGAGAGCAGATTTTAATACTCCAAGAGACATATACTTTTCTGCCAATTTTGTATCTAATGACCATTGAGGCATCAATGGCAATTGATGAATAAATCTCAATCTGGAAGCAGTGACATCTTTCTCTTCATTTTCAACTTGAGGTATGGTTCTCGTTTTGATCTTGATTCCCATTTCTTCAACTAAAGATGTCATTTGTAAGATACCTCTTTCAATTGTTCTAGCTTTGTTGGTTTCTAGTAAAGATCTATCCCATAATGCTCTTGAAAATATTGTCCAATTAGTGATGTTCCCAGAAGCGTATAAAACTCTTGTTACTAAGGCACTCAATTCCTCTTCCACTAATGCATTACCACTTGGAGATATTTGTCTCAAGATTGCAAGTCTTAACAACAATTGCAAACTATCCAAATTATTCAATGGTGGTTGATTATTTGGGTCGAGCTCTTTTAATTCAGATGGGATGTCTTCTTGTTTATTGGCAGTAGGTAAAAGTTTTTTCTCACTTGTATCATCACTTTCATCAAAATCAGCTACACTAAACCTAAACTTTTTTGTGGCTGGTTCTTCTTTCATTTCTAAATCGTCTAATCCTTCAAATTGTGGTCTGGTTAATAATAAATCATCCAGAAGCTCAATAGCTTCCGGGTTACTCTTATCGTCGTCTGTATCAAATAAAGTTTTGGAGCCGCTCTTTGCAAGAATTATCAAACTTGAAGTGTGGAAAGTTTGGAATTTGGTTCTTTTGGCCTTAGCACCAGACATGATAAAATTGAAATTCGATAACTCACGAGCGTTTTCAAGGTGTGGAATAGCAAACTGCTCAGTCTCTGAGTGTATAGCATTTCTGGAATTCTCAAGTAAATAAATTAATTGAAGATGTCTCTGTAATTCAGAATTAGTCAGTAATGATTCTGATAATCCATTGTTTAACAAGAAAGATGACAAAGTAGTTAATACTGGTGATGGTTCTAAAAGAATAGATGAATGTACTTGTAAACATCTGGATCTCCACCAATAAAGTGAAGATGTGATTCCATCCTTTTTACTTTGGATAATTTCTCTGTTGACTTCACTTATTTGTTCAAGAGAGATCTCGGTTCTTTTATTTATGACGGAGAACTCATTCGATATACCCATAGCTAATTCAAAAAATAAATTCGCTAATATGAGATATAATGGATCTATCATCAAATCATAAGCTTGACTACCATCAACTCGAAGTAATTCAACTGCTTCAAGTTGCAATTTCTTCTCATCAACCTCAGGGAATAAAAGACCATGAGATGTAAAAGTTAGTCCAGGACCAGTGAAATTGGCTTGTATGAATGTTTGTAATAGGGTGATCGCTATCAATTGTATATGAAGATTGATCAAGACGTCATCTTGATACTTAATTGAAACCTTTTGGTAAGCTTTTGAAACTATTTCTCTTAATACCAACTCAAGACTTGAATTATTACGGTTCTCAGTTATTTCCTTATCACAAAGTATAAGCGAAAACTCTTCACTTTGCAACAAATCACTTTGTCTACCATGAAGAAGAGTCTTTATTGGGTCTAAAATTGACTGGAATTGCGTTGGAAAATTGCCATCAACTTGAAATTTTTCTACTGGAAGGAGCAAAATTAACTGCGATACAGCATCAATCACAGAATTCATTTGACGAAGTAGGACCCAGTAGCTTAAACTGATTTCGATCTGAGTTGCAAGATTTTTCTTCGATGGGAGTGTACATAATATATTACCAGAGGATGATGAAGACTATGAAACTACTAGAGGTTTGTATAATTTCGTCTATAGATTACGTAAATATTATCCCTTAGCAAGTTCCATAAACACGTCTAGGTAGTTGGTGCTTGACCAACCCCAAATAGTGATTTCCGTTTTTTGGAGTCCGTTGAACTATCTGATTTCTTATGTTCACTAGCCTTCTTTGACTTTGGTTTTTTTAAAGAACTTCTTATTGACATCCTACTCATAGTTGAATTGTTATCTGGGTTTTCATCATCAGATGCAAAATCGATTACTTCTTCTTGAATCTGAAAATTTGATGGTCCTATAGATGAGATTCTCTTTTTTTGTTTTGCATCCGATTTTTCTTCAATGTATAGATCGAGTAAAGAGGTTTCAATATCAGCTTCCCTTTTGAAACTATTGCTCGATCTTAAAACTGGTGTATCCATTCCAGAACTATTTGATTCAAGACCAACTTCAAGGTCAATTAAATTCAGATCGTTTTTGTCATTGTTGACTTTTTGATCTACAATATCCTCAGAATCTACATTACCAGGATGAGTAGAAACTTTTGATATTCCGGTGGTATAATCACCCCAAGGATTAGAATATTTTTGTCTTTCACTATTAGATGATCTTTTCAAAGCCGGCTTTTCATCATCAAAAGATGTCATCACTATTGGTACTGAATTATCAATTTCATTTGAGAAGTAATCCTTCGCATCTCCAACTTGGAATGAGTTCAAATCGACTTTACTTTCTTTCTCGCCTTTCTCTAATCCTTTAATCTCTTCATTTGGCATCCTTGCAAATATATCATCAGCTAGCAATTTTGCATTTGAATCTATTTTAGAGGAAGAGGTACGACCTTTAATCCAACCTTCTCCAGACTCTAATTCTGAGGTGTCATAATTAGCTTGAGGATTAAGAGCATTTTGTTGAGCTTTTTGATTGTAAACTTCCAATTGTTGTTTGTATAATTGATGCATTTTGTTGTAATGTTTTAGTTGCTCAGAGGTTAATTTTCTAACTTCATCAGCCTTTAAAACTTTTGGTCTGACTGGAGGCTGACTTGGGATGAGTTGGATTTGATTTTCAGCTCTTGAATCTGATTTCACGTTCAGACCTATTACGGGATTTTTAGCTTTAACAGATGAGGAGAAAAATTCTTTATCGAAATGATTATTTATATCTTGATGGGGCAAAATTTGGTTTGTCTCATGATTTGAATATGAACCTGGGTTAATTTGGTGAATATCTGTGCTCACTCTTTTGGAGGGAGCTTTTTGCAATTTGATTGTTTCAGGATTTGGTTGATGGTAGTTTTGATCTGATGGTATGTGTTTGCTTATGTCAGTATGATGGGAATGTTGAAACTCGTGAGGATTTGAGAATATATGGTCTGGAAATGTAGATCCATAAGGAGATCGGTTATGATTCATCATTATATCAAAATTTGAATCAGCATTTGGAACTAGATTTTTGCCTGTGATTTCAATGTTTGATGTAATAGGACTCTTTTTGTACTGTTCTGGAGAATTTTCTAAATTAGAAGATAAATTACGATTCAGAGAGGACGATTTCTCCGATGTGCTTCTCTGTATTTCAGAGCTGTTTCTATTCTTTGGCTCCTCTTTTTCAATCAAAATGTTTTCCAAGGAAGGATACCTCTCTTCTACATTGTCTAATTTTTCAAGATTAATAAAAGAATCATTAGAGTCTGATTCAGAATCCTCCTCTTCATTAAAGCTCTTTTTGCTCTTTTCCGTTGAGTTTGATTTATTTGAATGTCCTGATTTTTGTGCTTGTTGCTCTATGTACCCTGGGTTTAGATAGTCTTCAGATGATCTTTTACTGGTTCCTTCTTTTATATTCTCAGCGTTATGAGCAACTTGATTGGGTATCGAATCTTGTTGTATTGGTGGTATCTCTTGTTGTTGTTTTAGTTGTGCTTGTTGATTATAATATGCTTGTTGTTGCTTTATCATCTCATTTTGTTTTTGTAATTGATACTCATGTAATGCTTGAAAATTGTATGGCCCAACTTGATAAAAATCATCAATATTTAGTTTTTCAAACTTTACGTCCATAATTTTCGCCACCAACATTGCAACTTGAACTATATTTGGTCTAAGAAGTGGATTTTCCTGTAACAAAACTATGATTAAATTTTTAAGATCACCTGAAAATGCTGGAAGTGGGAGAAATTGATAAGATGCATGCAAAATTGCAATATCACCATTACTTTCGAAAGGAGTGGTATAATAGCATAATTTATAAAGAAAGCAGCCAAGTGCCCAAATATCAGCCTTTTCATCAATTGGAAATCCACGATTAAGATCAACCATTTCTGGAGCTCTATATTGTGGAGTGGTTTGATACATTATGTCATGACTCATTGCTTGGAATTGTTGTTGGTCTTTAGGAGGTACAAGTGGAGGAGATGTTGAACCAAAATCACAGAGTTTAAAGTTATTTTCAGCGTCAATTAAAACATTTTCGATTTTGATGTCTCTATGTATCAATCTCAATTTATGCATTTCATAAACTCCAATTGAGATATCCAACATAATCTTCAAAATCTCAGATTCTGTAAGTTTAGTCTTTATCTTGAGGTTCATATAGTCTAGTAATGATTTGTTAGGACATAACTCCATTAATACAAGTACTTGATATTTACCATTCTCTAATCTTTCAGCGTGTGAGTCAAAATATTTGACTATGCAACGAGAATTCTTTAAAACTTTCATAACATCAACTTCTTTCCTCAATTGATTAAGCCCAGCTTTGTCAGGGATAATTACTCTTTTCAAACATGCAATATTATTACCATCAGGTCCAGGTGGATCCATCTCTACTTTATAGATTTGAGCAAAGCCACCTTCAGAAAGATATTTTATTACTTTAATTGAATGGCTCCCAACTTGAAGTTTACTTTCTTCAAGAAGCTTTTCAGGATTTGAAGTACCTTCCGCCATGAATTCTTATCAATTGTTTTTTATATTACTTTGTCTCAGGTTTGGATCACCTAGAATCCTTTGGTATTTTGTCTGAGCCTTCAGTTTTGTGAGCATCCAAACACCCGTTGATTTGAGGTTACTGATCGGTTGCAACATGATCTGAATTAGAGAGATCAAAGTCCAATAGAAGGAGAGAATTGGTATTTTCTTACTTTGTTATAGAGAAGTTTCAATCTATAAGTTGTATTAGTTTACATAATCATGCGACAAATCTCATACTAATGGAAGTTATATATAGTTAAGGTTTTGCGCATTTTCGCTAAATAGTCCTCATGAAGACTGATTGTGCCTTGAAAGCTGTTATAAAATGTACTTTGAGTGTATCGTTCATCAGAGCTTAAACTCTTGCGTCATATAGAACCATTCAACAGAATCATCTCATCTAACAGAAAAGGTATGAAAAGTACTTCAACCCCAGCACTATTTTTAGACAATTTTGCCATTTTATGTTCAACAAATTCACTTAACATAGTTCTATATGACATCTCATTAGACACTATAAAATTTTGCACAGATTCATTATAAAGTTCTTTAAATAGGATTCCACATTTCAAAGTTCCAAAAAGCGCATTAGATGCTTTTTTATTAGTAACTTCCTTCTCTAATTTTTCTATTTGCATCTCTAGTAGTTTTTTATAAAGACTTTTGTGTTTTGCTGTTAATGAGGTTAAAACATGTTTGGCACCTTTATTACCAACAAATTTTTTGGATTTACCAGTATTTAATACATCCTTGAATGAAAGTTCTGTATCATATGATTCATAAGTTGTGAGATCATGCCATAAAAAGTTGTAATTTTTCGATTTGTACAGATCCCAAATCAAAGAAGCATTGATATGATCTGTAGATGATATGAGCCAAACTTCAGGTAATGAACTCAATTGTGAAATCAAATTCTGTATTTTTTCATCTCGTAAATTCTCTCCATCTATGTTATGAATTACTAATATGAGTTTAGGTCTAATCTCTTTAGTCTTTTCTCTATACTTTTTAAAATGTTTAATTAGAATGGGTACTGTCTCGGCTACATGCTTTGACAATTTGACTTTATCATACTTTTGAATCTCTTGAGGTATGACTTCATTTGCTATATCTTCCATTATTCTCTTGAATTTAATTGCTGGGTTGTATCCATTTATGACTGCGATAACAGGAACATCTTCACCAAACTCTGCTTCATACCAGTTTATCAAGTATGACTCGACAAAATCAATTATCAAATTAATTTTTGACCCTACTCCAAAAAAATTCAAATTATAACCTTCAAGAAGTTCAAAACAAAACTGAGAATACAATTCTTTATGAAGCTCATAAAGCTTTTCCTTTTGTTTCTTCTGGATCAACTTTTGTAAATCCACATATGGAAGATAATTGTCATATTCAATTTCAGGTGCAAGTTGTGCTAATGAGTTTGTACTTGCTTTTGGTCTAGCGTGACATTGTTCAAAATATCCTTCCGTCCCTTCCAAAAAAAAAGCACGATCGTCAGTATACTTTGCATTGTATTTGGCTTTAAAATTAACTTGACTAAGATACTTTTTTTTATATTCCTCATCAACAATTTCGTCATTTTCATCAACCTCTGGTATTGGTAACCCAACAAACTCTTTGAGATTCCTCTTTATCTTATCTTGCTTATTATTCACCTCTGAAATACCACTAATTAGTGGTACATTTGAAGTTTCATTTTCAAAATGTAAAGTCATCAATGTATCAAGCTCAGAGTTAGTTCTCGCTAGAACTTGTCTTTTTTCATCTACTATACGTTTAGACTGTCCAATCTCCCCTTTCATCTTTTCAACAATTTCACTATCAAATACACTAGGTATATTTCCTATTACTTCACTTGCTTTGGTAGGTCTTCCTACACCACGCTTTTTGTATTGTCTTTCTCTTTTGATCTTTGTTGGTGATAGATTAATTTCATCGTCAGAGAATGCAAATTTCAAATCGTCATCCTCTTTTACTTCTCCTTCCTCTTCTTCTTCTTCATCTTCCAGTTCACTTATAACTTTCTTTCCTGATTTTGTAGGACGATATTCATCATCGGAGGCTGCAAGCTCCTCGTCACTTACAATTTTCAAAGTTTCTAACGCCTTCTCTGAAGCTTTTCTTTTACGCCTACCTAGAGGTTTCTCAACATTGAGATCTGTCTTATCTTGCTCTTCTTCACTTGCAGATTCCATTCTTTTGATTTCGGGTGTTCCATTCTTCAAAGGGGATACATCTTCTTCAAAATTGATTTCGTACCCAAATTTTGTATCCTTTTTACTTTCTTCACCTCTCGAATCTCTTATAATTGACTCAGCTAACAAAATTTCTTGTTGATTTAGGTAATCGGAATAATCACCATCATCTCTTAATCTTAACAAATTAGATGTAGCCCTCCTTTTTGCTGACATATCAAGATCAGTATTTGATCTTTTCATTGGTGAAGGTAAACCTGCCCTTCCATTGGGTGTTTTTATTGGTGAAAGTCCTATATTGGGTCCAAGTCTTATTATACCTCTTTTACTTGGTGATTTGAAAGGTGACACTGATCTAGAGAAAGGAGATCGCTCCCTACTCGGCAGTGAGATAACAGATTCTAAATATGATGCATTAGTCTCAGCAGAAGGAAGATCAAATTTCTCCAAGCCTTTCTTGGCTGAATCCATCAAAATCTCTTCACTTGAATTGAATCGCTTTTTGACAGTAGTATAAATTTATGTGCCGGATACTAAAAACTAAATCAGAACTTGAGAAGACCTCTTGACTTGGTACAACTGGCCTTGTTACTGCAAATACAATCATGTTGTCCTTCTGTCCATATTGTGCAAATATGTTGCTCATATCAGAAACGGACGGATGTAATCGTTTCTATTGTCCTACTTGTCCTTACGAGTTTAAGATAAATGGATTTCAAATGTTTGATAGAAAGAAATTATCTAGAAAAGAAGTTGATGATGTATTAGGTGGTAAAGGTACTTGGGATAATGTTGATCAAACTACTACACAATGTCCTGTTGATTCTTGTGGTTTTGATAAAGCTTATTTCTTCCAATTGCAAATCAGATCTGCTGATGAGCCAATGACAACTTTTTATAAATGTGTCAAATGTTCACATCAATGGAGAGAGAACTAGATCTGGGTAGAATCATGGGGCCTAGAATGCCACTACTTATTTAAATTAAATATATGTAACATAGTTATTTGGTAGATGAGTTGGACCTTTGTACAGATTCTAATTTAATCTTAAACCAATTCAGACGATCATTCCGTAGCATTTGCAGAATGCGTTCTATATTTTGATAATTCAATGAGGGGTTCTTTTTGGTGACTTTTGAGGTATAGGCATGAGTTTGATGTGTTTTTTGTGTGAGGTTAAACTTGGGAAGATATGCATCTGTGGGCTTTTCATATGGTAAAGAGGACTTCTCAGGTTGTGAATCCAGTTTGACTTCTTCATCACTCTCGTCATCAATATCTGTTACTTCTGTATCATGATCAATAGAGTGCACCTGAAGTTCTTCATTAATCTCAAATGCTACTCTTTCCTCTTGTGAATTTTTATCAAACAGCTTTTTGATAATCAAATCTGAACTTGAATCCGAATCATAGTAGAATTCATCTTGACCACCCAATTTTGCACCTTTTGGCAGTAACTCTATCAAAGAATTTGACATGTAAAGGCTTTGATGCTTCCTTATCAATTCCCTATATTTTGCTTCGCTTCTACCTTGAATTATTTTTTGCAATTGAAAATCTTTACAGCGTGCAATATAAGCTGCTCTATCAGATTCTTGGTATTGACCTCTAAAGTTGAATTTTTCGATATCCAAGTTTGAATTATTCAAATATGCATTAACAAATTTAGCTTCATTTTCACATTCAACCAAGCTCCACCGATTTATTGTCTTTACTGGTCTCACAATCAGTGATCGTCCAAAAACTTTTGATTGATCTTCATCAAAATGAAACTGTGCTTTAGTACATAGATCTCCAAAAATTCTAGACATGGTGAATCCATTTTTCCAAGACCATTCTGAATATGTACAAGGGTATACTTGTTTCGGTCTTAATGCTGATATCAATTCACGACTCTCTGAATATGAAGAATGACGAGAGAAGACAAGTTTCACAACTTGAGGAATAAGTTCCAAACCATTCTTGGGTAGTATGTACATTCTATTTTTATAGCGATATAACTTCGTGTCACCAGTGGTTTGTGAGAGTAGTTCCAACTCATTAACAGGTAGGTTAGATATCGCAATAGGAAAACAAGCACCAGTGAAATCAATTAGGTTAAAATTTATACATTGTTTGATTTTAATACAAATTTTTGGTTTATAATCAGGACATTCCTTACCACATATATGAAATATCATTGTAGCTTGTGAGGTGTTCTCGATACCTTTCCGGAGAATATCATATAGTGGACCATCCATGGCATAGATTCGTTCTCTAATTTTGCTAGAGACATGTAGTCTTCCATTGAAATATTCAACTATCTGACCCCAACATTCTTCAAATCCCATAACTTCATCAGCAAAGAAAAAATGTATATCTGGATCGTTCCTAGGGAATAATTCCAAAAGTTGTATAGTAGTTGCAATTCCTTTTTCATTAGGAGGAATTTCTATGAATGGTTCACCTCTATAGCTAAAGCTTGTATCTAAATAGACATTATCTAACGTTTTCAAATTAGAAAAGTAAGGAAATAGAATTGGATTTTTGGCAAGAGAATCTACCCATGATTTTTCAGCTCTTATATCTCCAGTAATTAAAACATGTGAATGCTCATCGCGTAACAAGATCATCGATGCTCCGTAACAATGATAAGCTGGTATTAATGCAAATTGGAATTTCCTCCCATCTATCTGAATATTATGAAACCTTTCAATTGAAACCGGCTTTAAGTAGGGTAAAACACGTTTGTATTTTGGTTGAAGTGATAAAATTTGCTTCGTTCCTTCACTACAATATACTCGACTTGCAAATGAAACATTATCCAACAGAGTTAAATGATCCGAATGACAATGAGTTAAAAAGTAAACTGAGCAACCGATATTGAACCTATCAACTCCAATACCTGGAAATTCACGTATTATACCATCAAATGTGTTACCTGATAGATTCATTCATCAACTCAGAATCTTCTGCGAAGTCTGCAAATGAGTTCAATGTCGCGTCATATTAGAGAGACTAGAGTTGATATACACCGGTAGAGATCAAGTGCTGTGAGATCAACTATTGTGACAATAGGAGCTTCATTTGATGAGAGTTTAATTTTATGCATCATGTATTAACCATAGTCTAAACTTTGTAGCTAAGTTGAGTTTGATGTATGATTTGGTAAATTTATGAACCTTATAGTACACTCCAAAACTCTAGCGATTCGATCTTTATAAGTCTAATAATCTAAGCAAGCACAAAACCTGATCGACATATTTGTCTTTTAAGTAAAAACTCAAACCAAAATTCCATGATATTCAGCTCTTTTATAATGTTTAGCTAGGTTAGCCCATTGCACTATAAATCTATCAGCAACTGGTAATATCATTAAGCCACTTAGACTCAATTTCTCAACCCTAGCCAAACTCTCTACGTAAATAATTCTAGTTTTACATAGCCCAAAGAATTTGAATGCAAATAAAATATATGCTAGTGGAACGCTTGTACCTGGACCATTCAAAATTAAAATCAGTGGGAATTGTTTTTGCTGATTAATTTGTGAAAAAGTTGAATGGAATGACAATAAGGTATTTTTAAATGACAGGGTTAACAGCTCTCCTACTTTTCTAGCCCTATGAAGTGTTATGTATGAACTGTTAAAAGATGAGGATAAACTATCTTCATACTGTCTTGCCTTCATCAATGAGGAAGAATCTCCAGATGATACAACCCATGTTCTACTTAAGCTAGATATGTCTGTCTTTGCCAAGATACGCATCATCTCTCCAGTATGACCACCGGAACCTAACAATATCATTATATTTAAACCTTTACTGTTTTCAGGTAATGTAATGATTGAATCATGTTTCATTGGTGCTTGATTACATGGTAAGATAAATAGTAATCTAAGCAGTGCTAGTATAATTGGAAATGTGAATAAAAACACTTTCAATAGCACTCTTGACTCTGGGTCCATATTTCACTTTGATGTGTTGTAAGATTCAATCTGTATATAAAATACACGCTACTGAGGAACTGAAAGCTACACTTCAATCGCACCTTTCAAAGAAATCTACTAAAGTACTTGTATTCCATGTTTCCTACTTATAACAACCAACTCAAAGCTCAAAATCCTCACTAGCAGCCTTTAAGGTTACTTCTCGTACTTGTTTAGTAACCTTTGGTTGCTCTGATTTCTTCTTAGCTGCAACCTTCATATATTTCATACTAACTAAGGAAAGTTTCTTAAATTCCTCGTTACCTTTTCCTAATGATGATACTCTACCCCAAGCAATCCTGATAGGGAATCTTCCTTCTAAGACCATTAAAGCTGGTCCAGAATCTTGATTTACTTTATTTTTCTCTAGAAAAGAGGCAGCCTCCTCTGCATTATTTCGCAAGTTATACTCGATAAATCCACATTTTGACTTGTGAATAATCGTAGTACTTTTAATCTTACCAAATTGTTCAAAGAATTTAGTAATGGCGTATTGTGGGAGATTTTCGTCAATTCCAAATATGAAAAAAGACTTTATTTCTATATCTTCGGGTTTTTGTATCAGTCCAGTAAATGGTAATTTCGCTATTAGTTTGGTGACATCAGACCCTTTAATTTCCTGTTTAGTTGACTTCTTTGGAGCTATACTTTTCTTAGATCCTAATTTCGATGCAAGCTTTGTAAGTAATCCAATTGCCCTATCCTCATTAGGCATTTCAATCAATTTCTGCTCTAGTTTATCAGCCTGAAGAGCTTTAATTTCACTATTTTTTGATTGTATATTTTGAAGATTAAGCGCTCCCTCCAAACCTGCCATCTTTAATGCCGTATCTCTTATTTGTAAAGGTATTCCAAAAACTATGTCTAGCATACATGATTGACAACAATGTTTGGCTATTGAACAAGTTTTACATATAATCGTACGTTTACTTCCTTCATTTTTCCAACGAAAGACAGTAAAAGGTCTACTACATGTCTTGCACTCTTCACCCTCTACCTGTCTTATCATTTTGAGATGTTCATCTGTACCACAACATTTTTCACAAACGTTTGGGAAGTCCATAGAGTCAATGATCAGTTCTGTTGGATTAGGCGCTACCAAAGATGCGATGAGCTTATCAAAACAAAGCTTGTCTACAATACAATCGAAACTCCAAAAAGTAGTGACATCGTCATTTCATGAAGTAGAGGTTCAACTTACAATAACTACAATAACATTTTTCTTTTGAAAAGATATTTATTAATATAAATCTGTAAAGTTAGTATATGATCTAAAATTATTCAATTCTCAGTGTTAAAAAGCTCTGATATTATTTTGTTCCACATTGGGTTTCAGGTGAAGAAATTCGTTGTAGTTATAAAATCATTCATCAGTGAATTGGGATAATTTTTACATACTCTTTTCAAAAATTTGATAACTTTGAAATCAGAGAAGATGCATGTTATCAAACAGTGGTTTAGCTCGAAATTGATCTCGCAACCACCATATAAATCACCTTCTGAATAGTTATTCAGATCTCATCTGATCTCATAAGTTGATGGTTAGTCTCAGAATTTTCTCTCGCTTTATACCTTTGATTGGGGTTACCCGGTGCTAGGGTTGGCTGCGAAAAAGTTGAGTATACAAGTCTTCACTTACACTGAGTTGAACTTCAGGCTTACTGTTTACTCTATGTATAGTTTAATATAAACAAGAGGTTTATTTATGTATGAGCAGCTTAATGTTGACGTGTAGATCGAATTTTTCAGCCATTCTACTCAATTCCTCGAACTCTTGTTCGACACCTTTCTCCACCAATTTAGCGTATAAAATGATCTCCAAGATAGTTGAAAGTATTGAATTGGCTCTTGACCGTCCTAGAGGACCATCTGTACCCTTCAGTTCAATGAAATTCATCACTAATTTTAAATTTTTGCTTGCATTTTCTGTCAAGAGAGTGGACATTTCATTGTCTATAGCACCTTCAAGCATGGAGATCCTTCGTTTACAAACAATCAAGTTTTCTTTGAATAGATTAGTACTTTCGACATCAAAAAGAGCATATTCATCTTCTTGATCATAAGATGACAAAACTTCTTCAAAGTTTGTATCTAAAATCTCTTCAATAATGAAGCGTTGTAAGTAATCACCAGGAAATATTTGTGCACAGCTTTGGACCATGACTTGACCAATAAATGAAGGTGTTATATCATAATCGTAGTTCATGAGTTTTGATAGAACCTGAGAAGCATTGATACGAATCTCTTCGTCATCATCATATAGAGTTTTATAAATTTGATATACTCCTCTGTAATAATATAAATCTTTGGATTTAGAAGATTTTAAAAAGCCTTTCATTGCTTCTAAACTAGCAGATCTTACCTCCTCTGGCTTATCATCATGAGAAAACTTTGAAATTTCGTTTAAGAATTTGTCGAGAGACTCCAGAGTCGATTTTGCCTCTCGAATCATATATCCAATACATATCATAGCTTGATGGTTCAAATTTTCACTATAATTTGAAGATGCAAAATTGTATGCTAATTGAAGGTTTTCAACATCCTCATTGAAAATATTTGATCTTCCCAATAAAGATAAAGTCTTTGATGTCAATAACTCCCAATTACATCTACTCACCATTTCCCAGAGTGAATTAGACAAAGACCGCATTTGATCAACTTCATTTTCAAGATCTTCAAAGTGTGAATCAAGACATTTGATAACAGGAAGTATCAAAGAATACGAATTGCTTTCAATGCATAATTTTGACAAGTCAAAAAACTGGTTAAGATCTTTCATTTGAGCATACTTTCCAAGTAAGTATTTGATCAAAGAGGAAAGCATCAATGTTCGAGGACCATTCAATCTCTTATAAGGATAGAAAATATTTGCAATCAAGAAATTCCCATACACATTCAATATATGAATAGGAGGAGACTCTAGATGTTCTAGAATATTCAAAAATGCTTTATTTATATCCCATGAAAATTTACTTTCTTTGGTAAGAAATGCTTCTGCGTAATCGAAAAGAACATCTAGAGTTTGTGATTTGACAAATTGTATTCGGCTTTGAAGTATTCCCAGTATTGCAATAAGTCTTCCATGAATCCCATTTTTACTTTCATAATCGCATTCCTTAATCAAGCGAAACACAAGTCCATCTGCTTTTTCTTTACTGACTAGTGAAGTCAATGCTCTTGCAGCCATTTCACGGATTTTCCAAACTTTACTAGACAAAATTTGAATAAGTAAAGTTTCAAAAGTTACAAAATTGGAATCGTTATGAAATTCCAAACGTGAAAGTATAGTTAGGATCGGAAACATGGTTGATACATCCGCCCCGTCTTCGGAATAAGATTGTAGATGGTTTTCCAATACTTTTTCAATCCCGGGGTATTTGGAGAAGAATAAAGATGTAGACATACTGAGATTCTTTGTTCCGAATAATCTGTTTTGCAATGCTGAGAACAACATTACAGCGCAATTTCGAATAGCCCAAGTATTTGAGTCAAACTTTGATAATGACAATTGCAATGCTTCATTCAAATACTTTCCACTTTCTTTCGAGAGTTGAGCATCATTAAAAAGTTGCTTCATACAATTAAAGGCATGGACCTGAGCCGAATCCATTTTTTCATCGGCATTCTCAATGTATGGCGTATTTGCAATTTTCAAGAGCTCTTTAAAAGTATACGAAATAAGTTCATCATCAGTATTGGTAGTCTTACGTGCAGTTAAGATACCAGTGACAAGAAAAGGTAAACCACCGGATCTTCTACTAATATATTGAGATTTTGTTTCCATCAACTTGATATTTTGGTGTAACCAAAATTTGGGCATTGTGTTCAACTCATTGTCTTCACTAGCAAAACATATTTCACATACCTGAATAAAGCAAGGGTAAATGGATGAAAAAGTTCCTCTATGCTTTACGAAAGCAAGTTGATCCATGATAAGTTCAATACACTGTGAGAAAGTCTTTTTACTTATGACTTTAGTATCCAATCTACTATCGATATAGAGTAATGTACTTAAAAGAGAAGTTGATTGTTTGACAACTTTCCAACTATAATTCAAAATGAGTTTATCCTTTGATTCTAGATCAGACTCGCCGATTTCATTGGATAAGAGAGGTTTGTAGATATTCCAAGTCTCAAAAATTGAAATGATCAAGTCATTAAACAGGTTAAACCAAGACTTGTTTAAATCACTCAACTCCGTCAAAATGAAATTTAAACATAAAAATACTCCATGAAGTCTTGATGTACGAGTAAGTTCTGAGACATTGGTAATTCGAGATTTCTGAACAACATTAATAAGTAAATTTAGTAAGTTTGAAATCTCTGAATTCATATTCAACTTCAAAAACAATTTTGTGAAGAATTGAAGTATTCTAGCACCACCTTCATAATTTCTACCTTTAAGATCCGTAAGAATTTCTAAAGATCTTGATATGATGAATTCAGATTTATCTATCAAATGTACCTGAAGATTCGTAGTGGAGCAATTTATAAGCAAATGAACACTTGCATCTCTAATGTCCTCATAATTATGGGAAATATTATCAAGTAAAGTCTCGACTAATCCTTTACTGAAGATTGTTTCACTAAATGGGAATGAAATCATTTTCTCGTTTTTTGGAACCATCTCATCAAGTTTGAGATCTGACATTGATTGCAAAAGATATAACGATATGATATTTTGAAAGTATGGAGTATCTGGTTGAATTTTCCAAGTAGCAAGATTTATGAGACCTTTTAAAAAGTTTCTACTTGATTCAATGACGTCGATCAATTCAGTTTGCTTCTCTTGTTTTACATTTTTCTTTTGAAGCTTCACCAAATCTCTTTGTGCTGAATAGGTTGAATCTCTGATTCTTATTATAAATTGTCTCATCAAAGAACAAAACTCATTTTTAGCTTCTAATGTGATCACTTCTTGAATATATGTCTCGATGATATTTTGCTCAGTCAAAATGTGGTAGGTATAATTTTGCACCGGGTCCGAACCTTTAGGAGATCCTATCAATAAAGAGAAGGCCATAAATCTGACTTGCATGTTATTGTGCACAAGAAATCTCACTAGACTTGGATCAGCTTTAAAAGGTTCCAGAACAATAGCCAAATCTTGACCTATTTTCAATAGACTCATTTTAATTTCATCATTGGAGATTTTGGAAAAAAACGGTTGAAATGTGTCAGGATGTTTTCTAAATAAAGGAGGTAGTAGATATCTTTGAACATTGAGTGATGTTGTATGGTCATCAAGTGCGACTAATATTTGAGATGACCATAGATCAAGCCATTGTGTATTATCATCAACGGATTTTAAGTATATATTGACAAGCAAGTTTGCGGCCGAATTGGCCAGAGTCTCAGAGCTTAAAGCTTTTAAACAATCTCCGCAAAATGACGGGTATTTCTCAGTCAAGACTGTTGAAGAAGAAAACTCTTTGAGTAAAAGATCTAATAGATTATAAGTCCATTTTGAAAAAGATGGAAGATTCATTACTTTGTCTATCCAGTTCAAGAATACTTTGTGATCATAATTGACTCTAACATAAGTCTTTGTGTTGTTAAGTAATGAATTTAATGAGTTGATGAGTGGAGGTGAGTTTTGTTGCAAATAGATAAGGATGTAATCAAAAATCTGATCAATTTGACTATTGCTGATACGAATTTGAGTGAGATTGAGTTTGTGAATCTGGTTTACTCGAAGAAGACATAATGCAAGAGTATCATTTGTTAGAGTTTTTACTTCTAAAGTATTTGGTGAATTCAATAAAAAGTCTAAAATCTTATGAAAATCGGTGGCTAGCTGATTTTCGTTTAGATCAACAGGTTTTGTCTTGACATATTTAGTCTTGATTTCATTCAATTGATCTGTGTCCATCAAACCAGACCTGATCGATACTTTGTATTGTATGCGATGGATTATGTAAGCTGGACTAAAAGTATAGATTAAATTTCATGTATATAAGTTTGAATATGGTTGCAACTATGAAGTAAGCTAACGCACCAGATATTCTAATCGTAATACAAATACAACTGAGTATATGCAATGGTTACCTTGTTGAAAACGAAATTTTACTTGTTTACCATTTTTAGCAATTTTTGGAAATTTTAAGAAATTTCATACTATTGAACCAAGAATATAAAAAAAATTAGTAGACTCGATTATGCAATTCTTCGGTTCGTTACACAAATTTTTAATACCTTCTTCCTACTAACCAAATTTTTCGCTTAGCTTAGTTAATTTGGTGCTTGAGTTTAAGCGATCTGCGTATGAGATCAATTGACCGCAATCTGCACCAAAACCTAAATGGAACGATGCGTCATAGTTATCAATAAAATTTTCCAAGCTTAGCTGAACTTGAAAAACGCTTTCACCACAATTCTTCTCAATTGCTATCTCCTTAGAGTATTCTAGTCAATTCCTTAAAAAATCTCTAACACTTACTTTATTTTCATTTTCAAGTCACGTGCACGAAATCAGACTCGTCTCAAGCGAAAAATATACTCTACATACATAAATAGGAGTCAATACACCTAAAAGCTAAAAAGTGAGGACAATATGACATCTGTTCAAAGATTATATGAGTTGTATTACTTTCATCTTCCCCATTTTATGTTGACAAAAAATGAGAGTTATTTTTTACATTTTTTAATGATAATTTTCAGTGTTTTAATCAGTTATGGTATTTATAGTTGTCTATCAAGTGATTTTCTTTTCGCTTGGTTTGCAAGAGGGTATTATTATTTGACAGGTGACTATGCAGAGTATGCTTAGGTCTTTGATACTTGAACATTTCAATCTCGAGTAAAATTGTGAAAGAATGGAGATTAGATGTAAAATCACCTTTTTAATCCTCGTCAAAGTCAAAAGTTCGATCTAAAATCTTTTTTGGATCGGGTGGCTCCTTCCTTATCTTGAGCTTCCAGCAAACAAATTCCAATCGTTGGAAATTGCAACTGGACGATTTTTGTATACGATTCTTGGGATCATCATCATTCAACTTCTATTCTTCACCTACTATCAATACATCAAGTTTGTGTGAGAAGAAATCAATAACCACAATACCCAACATAAAACGAAACTAATGTATCATTGTACTTAATAGTTTAACGTCAAAGCATATTTTCAACCAACCTTACTAAGAGGTGATATCGGTTAGATTTGAAGATCCTCAAGCCATTTTTTATGGCTACGAAACTTTCCAATTACTACAATTCTTATTAGAAATTATGGAGCCAGATGTGTCTGGTTTTATATAGCATTCCTCATTAAATTCTTACAAATCATATTCAACTCTAAGTTTCTTCTAAGCGAATTCTGATCAAGTGGAGGAGTCTACTCCTCAAATTTGTGTCTCTCTCATCTTCTTGCAAGTTTAAAGAGCCCAATTCTTCATGAAACTCAACTTTCGCACCCATTCTCGCGATCATAGCATCGCGTAAAGAGACTTGAGAGGAATCAATGAGACGCGTTAACTCTCAATTCAAACCACCAAGATTCATTAATTCGGCAAACGACAACAGTAAAAACAAAACCTCATCAGTAATAGATTCAGAGGAAAAGTTATTCGTTCTGGACTCAAGTAATTTTGATGAAATTTATGATAGCTCAACTGATCATTTAAAGAAACGAAGTCAAGATGAGCAAATCTCAAGCTCTCAAGACTCCTCATTCAATGGAGGTCGTGACTTTAAAAAGTCAAGAGTGGTTTCAAAAAGTAAATCAGGTTCGGCTGTCTCCACTTCAACGTATGTTGCACCAAGATCACAGATTCAACAACCTGAATTAGAAGAAAATACAAAAAAGACTTATCCCGTTCAATATAGAAAACAGTCGACAAAGAAAAATAAGACTTGGGATGCTGATGGTTCAATTGTTGTTGATGATAATTCAATCATACTACGAACTGACTTGAAAAAAATTATAGCAAGAGGTAAACTAAAAAGACCATTGGCACCAAATGAGACCTTTCCAATAGGTCAATATGAATTTTCTCTTGATGATTTTCCAGTGGCTGAAGCAACAGTAACGAAAAAAGTGCTCACTAAAGTAGAGACTCCAATTCCCATCAAACCATTTAAAAAGGTTGCAGAGTCATCGAATGTAGTTGAAGGTGAAAGTTTCCAACTACCTAAAAAAATAGATGGAGACTATCCAGTTGTTGTAGACCCGGCATTAGCCAAACACTTGAGATCACATCAACGTGAGGGTGTTAGTTTTCTTTACAAAATTTTGGTTGGTATGATTCCAGGTGTAGCCGGTGCTCTACTAGCTGACGAAATGGGTTTGGGTAAAACTTTGATGACAATTACAACAATTTACACTCTTCTTAAACAAAACCCTAATGTCAAATCAAAAGGCTTATTATCGAAAGTTTTGATAGTTTGTCCTGTTACTTTGATTGCAAACTGGAGGAAAGAATTCAGAAAATGGCTTAATATCAACAAAATCGGAATTTTGACAGACAACGACAAAACAAGTTTTACAAACTTTGGCAAAACTAACGTTTATCAGGTTTTGATCCTAAGTTATGAAAAGGCATTGGTGAGTTCAAAAGAACTTGCATCTTGTAAAATTGACTTGCTTGTATGTGATGAAGGTCACAGACTCAAAAACACGTCAAATAAAACTCTCAAGGCTCTACAAAACCTAAACATTCAAAAGAAAATTATACTTACTGGTACTCCTATACAAAATGACTTGACAGAATTTTACACGATAGTAAATTTTTTGAATCCAGGTATTTTAGGTGACTTTCAAGCATTCTCCAAAAATTACTTGAGACCAATTCTAGCATCAAGAGAGGTGAATTGTTTGAACCCAGAAACCAGAAAAAGAGGAGAGAAGATGTCAAATGATTTAATCAATCTTACTAAAGAGTTTACTCTTCGACGAACTTCGGCGGTTCTATCGAAGTATTTGACGCAAAAGACTGACTTGATCATCTTTTGTAAACCTACTACAACTCAAACTTTCTTATTTGACACCATACTCAAAGCAAAGATTCTTAGTATGGAAAGTGAAGCATCGGCAAAAAATGCTTTAGCCATGATTACAATTTTTAAGAAAATCTGTAACTCGCCGTCACTCATCACGAATGAAGCTCTTTTAGAGTCGGTATCGTTAGGAGGAATAGACTTGATTCGAAGCAGCGCTAGTGGTAAATTAAATGTTCTTATACCTTTACTTATTGAGATTCAGAAACTAATGGAGAAGACTGTCATTGTATCTAATTACACTCAGACTCTAGATTTGCTCGAAGCACCTTTACAAAAACTAAACATCAAGTTTCTTAGACTCGATGGCTCGACTCCTCAAAAGGAAAGGAGCAGAATTGTGAACAGATTTAACAACAGTGGATTTTCTGAAAACTCGGTGCTTCTTTTATCTGCAAAGTCTGGAGGTGTCGGTTTAAATCTTGTGGGAGCATCCAGATTGGTGTTATTTGACAATGATTGGAATCCATCTATTGACTTACAAGCTATGGCAAGAATTCATAGGGACGGTCAAATAAGGCCAGTGTTCATTTATCGCTTGTTCACCACTGGTTGTATTGATGAAAAGATTTTCCAAAGGCAATTGATGAAGGGCAACTTGAGTGATACGTTTTTAGATGGAGGTTCAGAGTCTAGTCTGGACATATTTGAGATATCTGATTTGAAAGATTTGTTTACAATTGTACATCATACTAAAAGTAATACTCACGATCTATTGGAATGTTCCTGTTCTGGAAAAGGGGAGGTGATAAATGAAGAGGAGGAACCAGTACAGTCTCCCGAAACTGAAGAATTGAATTCACAAGTCTGGACATCGGCTCTTGCCATGAAGCAAAATGATCAGAAACCTCTCAAAACTCGTGCTAGTATAAGAAGAGCCTTGACGGATTATAGTCATTTTGACCCACAAACGTTAAACAAAGATGATGGATGTGGAGACGAGGTTATAGAAAAGGTTCTTGAAAACATTGAGTCATCTCATGTTACTTATATATTGACAAGAGTTAAAGAGCTGGAGTAAATTGAGAACCTTCCGTTTGTATATATTGCTAATCTAAACTACAGCTTCATTCTAGCTTCGGCTGCTCTCGCTCTTTGTTCTCTCATGAGTCTCATCTTTTGCTGATCTGACAACCCATTCAAACTCGCTTTATTAATTCCAAGCGCCCCACTCGAATTGATGGAGGGTTTCTTCAACTCAATTTCGGTCTTTTTTGCTAATTCCTCATCGATCCTTGCCTTTTTCTCTGCCTCCAATTTGCTTTTTTCTAATTCCTCTTCAGCCACGATTTCCTCCCTTGACTTGGCCTCCCCTGTCCTAGCATCGCCCCAATTACAATAGTCTTCTCCTAATGTGTATCTGGCGCTTTTGAAATGATTTCTAGTAATTGGATTAGCAGAAAGATCAGCTGGTGTTTTTCCAAACTGATTACAAATCGTCGGGTCAGCTTTCAAGTTTACCAATAAAGTCAGGATCATACGATGAAGCCCATTTGCTGCTGCATAGTGAAGAAGTGTTGGATAATGCAAGTACGAAGTTGTTGGCTCCAAGTCAAAATTGACATCAACGTTGTTCTTACGGATATAATTTATAAGCATTGGAGCTTTTGACTTTTTCAACAAATTTACAAGTTCTAGAGTGTTTTTCTCTCCTTGTGATTGCTCAACGACTTCTTTTGCTTTTTGTAAAGTTGATTTCTTCAAATTTTCTTTCTGAAGCTCTATCTTCTTCTTCAATTTCTCATTTGTCTTTGGTAATTCTACGACATGCAAGTAGGATAGTTGAGCCCAAGCTTTTCTCAATTCTGACGCCGTAGCTCTTTTTGTTGGGAAAGGGAAATTTTTGATCCTAGGATCAGAATTTTGTAAAGGTCCACCTTCATATCCAACTAAGATTTTTCTATTGGCAGGTCCATTAGCTCTTATGAAAATCGAATGACATTGTTTTAATTGCTCCTCCCATGATTTCAACAAATCTCTAACATCTTTAACAAGTGCTTGTTCATTATATCTACGAATACTAGAACCTGCTGAATTAGCTTTCCCTCTCGCATTATCACTTGCAGATTGTGATCCACCTTGTTTTCTTCTCACAGTATATCTATGAAATGTTTTATGTGCCAATAAATTAACACCTTGCTCTTGTTTCAGTATATTCAGCGGAGCATTTCCATTAGTATTCTTTTTTACATGAGATACAATTGCACCAGCGAAATGACCTCCTCCAACCATGAAAAGAGCGGATTTGCCCGACTTTATTGATGACTCTGACCATGTGTTCAAGGTATCCAACGGAGACTCTTTTATTTCTTGCTCGCTAAAGTTACTCTTATAGATCCCTAATGCTTTACCTGTTGGTAATTTAGGATATTTCATTAGAATTAAAGGCGATTTCGTATTTAAATAACTTGCCGCTTCTTCTTCGTCTTCTTCCTCAGGCTTAATACTCACTTTCTCCATTATGGTATCCAATTCCTCCTCATCTTCGGATTCAGATCCTGAAATACTTTCTATGGATTGTTGCTCTATAAATTTATCAAACTCATCTTCACTTAATATTGGCTGATCGGCAATTGTCCTTTTGAGATTAAGTCGATGAAAGTCTGACTTGTAATGTAGTTTTCTTTCCACGACGGTTCCTTCTGGTATTACTTTACATGTGGAACAATTTGTAACATCATCATTTTTCACTTCTACCAACACTTGCTGGGTCTCATTTGAACTTGTATCCTTTGTATCTATTTTCACTTCTGACATTGAGGAATCAAAATGAATTAGCTCAAGTTGCTTTTGGATTTCTTGTGAAAGATTGTAAATATATAATCCATCTTGGTTAATTGAACTCATTATAGGTCTATAGTTGTATGAGTCTTGCAACAGATTTAGGTAACGACTGACTGCACAGGGAAGAGATGAGTCGAAATGATGGCAAAAACTAGCAATAGCTTGTAAGTTACGTACAAAATCAGAGAAGTAGGCATTTATATATATGTAACAGTATGAGTCATTGATCCAAAATTTATTTTACTTCTACTCCTCAAAAGACACATAGTCTGAAACTAAGCAGATCCAAATTTATGACACTCTTTTAAAAAGTGTCCAATTTTTTCTGGCTTCATGAATGGATGAGTTCCATGACCAAAATTTATAATGTAATTCTGTTTTCCTCCTCCAAATCCTTTTATCATATCTTCTACTTTTTTTGATATAACTTCATCAGAACCGTAAATTACACCAGGATCCAAATTTCCTTGTAAAGTAATTCTACGGTTATTGACAACCTTAACAGCATCTTCTGGTTTATAAAGCCAATCTAATGATACACAATCATACCCGGATTCACATAAGTCATCTAAAGCATACCATGCACCTTTTGCAAATACTGTAAGTGGAATCTTTTCGTTAATACCCAATTCCTTCAATCTCTCAGGTAATCTTTTTGCGATTTGACGTAAGTATGGTAAAGAAAATTCATTAAAATCAGCAGGAGTCAATTCACTTGCCCAAGATTCAAAAACTTGTAACATTTGAGCACCTGCAACAACTTGTTGTGCTAAAAATTCAATACAAGCATCAGTTATAGCTTGTAATAATAAATGAGATTCTTTAGTATATTCAAAAAGCCATTGTTTGGCAAATCTAAACATTTTAGAACCTTGACCTTCTGTCATGTAAACCAATAAAGTCCATGGAGCACCAACAAAACCTATTAAAGGAACACGGCCATTTAATTTAGTTCTGGTAAGAGTAATAGCTTTGAATGCCCAATCCAATTCTTTTAAAACATCTGGCTTTAAATTCAATTTAGAGATGTCTTCAACATTTCTTAATGGATCGGCAAATACTGGACCTTTACCTTCAACCATATTAACTTCACAACCCATTGCTTGAGGAATAACTAAAATATCACTAAAAATAATAGCAGCATCAATTAAACCATCAAAATGATCAATTGGTTGAATAGTTATCTCTGAGGCAGTTTCTGCATCTCTACAAGTCTCAAAGAAATCACGACCTGCTTTAACCTCATGATATTCTGGAAGATAACGACCTGCTTGTCTCTGATGTTAGTAAAGATGAAATTTTATAAGCTGAACTCTTAACATACCATAATCCAAATAGGAGGTCTTTCAACCTTTTCACCTTTAGCTGCTCTAAGAATTAAATCATTCTTCAATGGTGCAAATTGTGACATGTTCTTACCTTTGAAGAAACGAATTTTTCAGGTTATGTATGGTGTGCGTATAATGTTGGCTTGTGATTATAAGACCGAACTTTGAGACTTTTTTAGACAAGCAACCAGATGTGACAACTTAATTATGTATAGGATTGAGTATTTGGGTGCAAATTGCAAGATTCATGTAATGACAGAGACTCAAGAATTCTTTGATTGTAGGAGGTCATAACGTCCTCAATAACACAATAATCTATTGTAACTTTTAGGTTTAAAACCATTCTTGGTGGTGAGTTTGTTCGCCTTCTTTATTATCCAGCCTTACTACACTTTCCTCCTTACACGACTCATATACTCATAAATACCAGACAATATTTCTATAACAAGTATGACTGAAGAAGATAGAGGTCACGACCGATCAGGAAGTTCAATTGATCGTACAAAGAAACGTGGTAGTGGTGTAGAGAATTCTACTCATTCGAATGTACCAGCTTCACAATATGATGATGCATCCTCAGTTACTTCACTGATTGCTTCAATATCAAAACCAAATATCTTTATTCAATTCTTCCGTTCAGTATTTGGATATCGTAAAACAACTTTAACAGCTTTAGTCTTACTAACCATAATCTCGCTGATTATTGTTTCCAGTTTAGGTAATGATCTTGACTTTACAATTGATTTACCAACTGATAAGCTTGAGAAGAAGGTTTTGAATCAATCTTGGTCAGATTTACAAAATATTGCAAGGTATGAACATCCATATACTTCTGAGGGTAATGACTATGTTCATGATTTGTTAAAGCAACAAATTTTAACAGCAATTCAAAACTCTTCTCACATTGAATTTGATGATGACTTGGACCAAACTAATAAGATTCTTTATCAAACAAAATATCTTTCGTATAATAGTGTAACCTATTATGAATCTAACAACTTACTTGTAAGAATTAATGGTACTTCTGACTTACCAGCACTTTTATTAAGTGCACATTTTGATTCTGTTCCAACAAGTTTTGGTGTTACTGATGATGGGATGGGAATTGCATCTCTTTTAGGAGTTTTATACTATTATACAAATGTTGAACCACCAAAGCGTACTATTATTTTGAATTTTAATAATAATGAAGAATTTGGTTTAAATGGTGCTACATCATTTGTTTCTCATCCTTGGTTTAAACAAATCAAGTACTTTTTAAATTTAGAAGGAACTGGAGCTGGTGGGAAAGCAATTCTCTTCAGAGGTACTGATTATGGTATTGTAAAATTCTTTAAAGATGTTAGATATCCTTTTGGAACTTCTCTTTTTCAACAAGGGTTTAACAATGGATTAATTCGTAGTGAAACTGATTATAAAGTCTACAAGGAAAAAGGTGGGATTCGTGGTTTAGATTTAGCATTTTATAAACCAAGAGATATTTATCATACCGCTGGTGATAACTTACAAAATATCAATATAAAATCACTTTGGCATATGTTATCAAATGCTATAGATTTTGCTAAAATTATTACAACCGATTCAATCGATTTAGATGATGACACTGAAGGTCATGGTCCAGATTCTGCTTGTTTTACGACATTTTTGAACTATTTCTTAGCATTCCCAGTGTCAAAAATTATTATTATTAACATTTCTACTTTGGTTGCAATCCCACTTATAAGTATCATCTTTCTTATAATAGTTCTTGGGTATAAAAAGACATGGGAACTAAATTTCATCAACACGGTTAAATATCCAATTTCATTAGGTTTATCTATTTTTGTATTGGATTTGGTTAATAGAGAATGGATTTCTCAAGTCAATGAGTTCTTACCAAATTCTTCTTTTATGCTTATTGTATACTTTGATTTTGTTCTTTTTTTGATCTTGAATTATTTGATCTTGAATGGTTTAAATTTGATTTTCAAAGGTCTGAAATGCTTGAATCATGATGAAAAACTCATTACAATTCTCCAAAATTCTTTTGTTTTCTGGTTGATCTTACTTTATTCTACCTTTAAACTTTTCCATAATAGATTAGGTGATGATCATACTGGAGAATTTTTTCTTGTTGTTGTATCACTTGCACAAGCATCAGCAACTTTGCTTGGATTAATCGGATGGTCTTTCAAAAAAAGAGTCTTACAAGATTATCAACCATTACTTTCAGAGAATAATTCAACCTATGGTACAAATGAAGAAGAAAATCATGATGAAGAGACTTCATTTACATTCCTGGAACATTGTAAACCTCATAAATATTTTAGTTATGATTGGTTGATCCAATTTCTTCTTGTTGTACCAATATCTTCATATCTTATATATAACAATGGATTTTTGATTTTGGATGGACTTTCAAAGTCAATTCTTGAATCTCTTCAAGCTGAGAAAACAATTTATTTATTTATTCAAGCTTTTGCTGTTATTTGGGCAATTCCATTCTTACCTTTTGTTTTCAAATGGAATAGAGTGATTGTGTTTATTCTGGCTTTATTTCTTCTTCAAGGAGTTTTCAATATCAAATTTACCAAACCATTTGACTCATCAAATCAACTCAAATTGAGATTTATTCAAGATTATGATTTAAAGAATCCTTCAAAGGGGTATACTTTAAGTGCATATGGAAGAGAAAATACATCTATCCAAAGTATATTAGAAGACTTACCATCAGTAAAAGAATCTGATTTGAAAATTGGTTGTTCTTCATTACCTGATGGTATGCAAGTGTGTTCATTTAATAATTCTCTTACACCAAATTTAGTTTCTGGTATAAAGAATCCTAGTGATTATCTTCAAGTTGAAGTTGTCAAGAATTCAACTTCAAATAATGGTCAATATGGTTTGTTACTTGGTGAAATCAAAATTGTTGTTCCTAAAAATAGAAATTGTAAATTGACATTTGAGTCTGATCTTTTCAAGCATTATAACAATGAACAACCAGTCAAGACTATTATTGTACACAAACAAAAATCTACAAACACCACAAAGAACTTTGATAGGAAAGGTATACCAGAAGGATTTTCAGTTGATGACAAGGGAAATTACATATATAAAGATTTATCAGGTATTAAAGAAGTTCAGTTGAATAAATTAAGTTGGGATAATCCTTATCATATTGGAATTCAATGGCTTCCTGGTCTTATTGATATTGAAACTTTGGCAGTTAAGCAATTAAAAGTAAATGTTGAATGTTATTGGGGTGATTTAGGTTACCTTTCAGCAAAAACAAAAGCAAAAGAAATTGTCCCTGCCTATGGGGAACTTTTGCATTATAGTCCAAATTATGTTAGTTGGGCAAATAAAGATCACGGTTTAGTTAGTATTAAAGACCTTGTGTACGTATAATTTAATATCTTAATTCAACTACAATCATGTAAAAAAAATGCGATTTCTGTGGATCGAACACAGGACCTTCAGATTAACTGGACTGAAGTTGACTTCAGTCTGACGCTCTCCCAACTGAGCTAAAACCGCATTAAGAACCCACGGCGGGAGTCGAACCCGCAATCTTTTGATTAGAAGTCAAACGCGTTAACCATTACGCTACGCAGGCATTTCTTGTTTCTTAAAGTCCATGGGATATTTATATAATGCTTCCTGATGATTATCATTTATTTGAATTTTTGTAATTATTACAACTTTCTGTGAATACAACCAGTAAAAAGTAGTTTGACCAATGTATCTTGAAATATATTTATTAATTTAAAAAAACAAAATAACAAATACAAAACTCTAATATTCTATACGAAATTTCTATATATTTTTACATATATCTCCTCTAACACAACTAAGTCAACCTTTATTCATCTCTCTTCATGTGCTTCTAACTCTCGTGCTTCTGGTGCTCCAGCTGCTTCAGGAGCTTCCAATTCAGGTGGTGCGACTTACTTGTGGATCATATCTAACTGGTTGCGAAATCTCCATTTGTGAACAACTTTGATGAAGATATTTCAACCCAATTATGAAAAAAGTTTTATCTTTTCAGTTATAATCCAGGTTGCCTTAGCATTTGTACACCCTATTATCATTCAAGGAAGATTCTTTTTGGATAGTATTACTCAAGAACCATTTTTCATTAAAGGTGTTGATTATCAACCTGGAGGTTCATCAGGTGTAACTCAATTCACTGATCCATTATCAATCCCAGAAACTTGTGCAAGAGATATTATCCTATTTCAAGAATTGGGTATAAATACAATTCGAGTTTATTCAGTAAATCCTGATTTAAATCATGATATTTGTATGTCATTACTTGCAACCGCTGGGATATATTTGATATTAGATGTAAATTCTCCACTTCCAAATCGTCATTTAAATCGATACGAACCATGGAATACATATAATCCAAGTTATTTAGAACAGGTTTTAAAAGTAGTTGAACAATTTTCATATTATAATAATACCTTGGCATATTTTGCTGGGAATGAGATTATCAACGATAAGACATCGGCTAAAAACTCACCAATTTATGTAAAAGCAGTTATAAGAGATTTAAAAGATTATATAGCAACAAATTCACCAAGAATTATACCAGTTGGATATTCAGCGGCTGATGATTTACAATATAGAATTCCTCTATCATCATATCTTGAATGTGCAAATGATAGTTTAAGTGAATCAGTTGATTTTTATGGAATTAATTCATATCAATGGTGTGGTGAACAGACTTTTTATTCAAGTGGTTATAATACATTAGTTGATGATTATGCTTCATATACTAAACCAGTGTTTTTTTCTGAATATGGATGTAATGAAGTACAACCAAGAATATTTGATGAGGTTCGTACAATATATTCAAATGATATGATTAATATAATAAGTGGCGGATTAGTTTATGAATTTACACAAGGTGAAAATAATTATGGTTTGGTTGAAGTTGAGAAAAATGGTGATATCAAATTATCATCAGATTTCAAAACGTTACAAACCCAATTAGATTCACTTGATATTGATTATAATTATGTTTCAAAAGCAATCAGTATGAATGTTAAGAAATCAAAAGAAAATATAAAGAATAAAGTACTGGAAATCCCACTTTGTGAAGATTCTTATTTGAATTTGGATGTATCAAAAGGTGTACCAATAACCGTTGCAGATAAATTTATTCAAAATGGAGTTGAAACCACACCAGGGAATTATGTTGAATTATCAAAGGAACATCTTGATCTTAAATTCAAAATCTTCAATCCGGATGGTTCATTATATTCAACATCATCAAGTGTCAATCAAATTGTGGATTTACAAGGAACTCCATTTAATGTTGTTCGTAAAAATTGTACGTATTATTCTGATGAAGAGAATTTTGATGATTCTGATTGTGAAGGAAGTGAGATTGAAGATAGCTCTATTACACCTTGGTATGAAAAAATTACAAAATTTTTCCAATCTATATTCCAAGCAATTGCCAATACATTTGGATAATCTAACTAACCATAGCCTCAAGTCAACATAATTTAAGTTATTTGTTTATTTGGATTTATATAATGTGGTTAATCTTTTGAATATGGGTATGGGCTAATCTTTTGATTTTGAAAAAATCAACAATTTATTATGATCAAATACTTTAATTTTACAACTGTCATTTGCTTGAATCAATGGCTTTAGTATTAAAGACCAATTGTAGATTTTAAGCGATGAATTTGAACTTCCAGATTTTTGTAGATCTTGGATTTGTATTGTTAATTGTGGAATTGAAGCGATGTTTTTAAGTAAGCCATTTAAATTATGACCAAGACTTTGATCAGAATCTTGATCCCCAACTGGTTTTGAAATCTCTATCAAATTAACATTCAGTAAAATTAGATTTTTAAGATTACGAAAGAATCCTCCACCAGAACAGATTAACCCGAAAAAGCTATTATATTTCCCAAAATTGAATTTACGATTAACATAAAAAATCTTTGAATCTAGATCTAATTCTAGTGTGGAAAGCTTATCATTTAGTTTTATACAATCTATTAAAGATAAATCACTTGAAGTTTGGATTTCATTTAGTGCCAATATTTCAGTATGATGAAACATTTCAGAACAATATTTCTTTGGTGATGATGGTGAATATATACATGAATACAATGTAAGCTTTCCTATTGATCTTTTAATATCAGAATTCAATATAAATTTCTGATCATCTAATAAGAAGTTATGTAATTCTAATTCTTCAATATGTTTATAAACACTTAGAAAAAAAAGTATAAATTGAGGTCGAAGTGCCATTGTCCAACCAGATTGTGATTTGAGTACTAATTTTTTCAAAATCTTGTTGGTTTTGGACTTTTTCCATGTAGTTGAAGTAAATGAAAAATCATGATCATCACATACAAAATTTGGTGATATTTCAGTTACAGAAACTATTTTCAAACCATAAGACTCTTTTAATATTATGTTTAAAGAATTTAGAAACTTTTTATGTTCCAGTTGTGATTTTGATTTTGATTCAATTACATAACTACCAGCAACAGTTAATTTATAATTTGAACAATCGCTTGGAGGAGGTTTTACAATATGAATTGATTGCAAAAAATTGACTTGAGTACTTGGTTCATAGTGACTTATTCTTCTTGTTATTGGATTTGATATTGATGGGATATGAAATAAAGTGAACTTTGATAAACTTGTAACTGATTTAAATTCTAGATTTTTATATAGAAAGTATTTATTTATGATTAGACGAAATTTAGAACAAACTAGGATTAGATTTAGATAGTCTGATTTTGTTAGTAGATTTAGTATTTCAATTAGGATTTCTACTGGTAATGAACATAGATGTAAAAATGGATATTTAGATGATTTTATATGTCTATCTAAAACTTTTTTATGACCAATAATTTGATATCTTTTCATATTTTAAATTTTGATGAAGTTGATGAAGTTGATGCGAGGAGTGACATATATATAGAAGTTTTAATATGAGTAAAATCAATTGTTGGTCTTCCGCCTTGACGTGCATGTGCGACATTTACGACATTAATAGATCGATATCGCGATATCACAACCTCATTAACTTTAAGCATGTCACTAGATCAAAGAAAATTATTAGAACAATTAATGGGGAAAGATGCTCTAATATCTCCAATTATAAGAAGAAAAGATCCTGAATTAACTAATCATAGAGTTTGTAAAAGCTTTCTAATTGGTACATGTCCTTATGATTTATTTATTGGTACTAAACAAGATATGGGTAAATGTCCCCAATTACATCTTGAAAAACATAAACTTGAATATGAAACCAGACTCAAAAGGGGAGAAAAGTTCCCAGAATTTGAACTTGAATATTTCAAACATTTGAAAAGATATATCATTGATTTAGATAAAACCATCCTAATATCACAAAAAAGACTAGAACATACACCAGAAGAAAAGGCAAAAATTGCAAAAGTAACAAAAGAATTGGATAATTTAGATATAAAAATTAGTTTGATGACACAAGAGATCAATTGTCTAATACAACAACATCAAAATTTGAAATGTCTAAATCAAAATATACGATTAAACCAATTATATCAAGAAAGAGAATTATTAGCAGAGTCAGCAAGAAATATCATTGAAAATGTTGGACAGTCATCACAACAAAAACTACAAGTCTGTGAAGGTTGTGGAGCATATCTATCAAGATTAGATAGTGATAGAAGATTAGCTGATCACTTTATTGGTAAAATTCATTTGGGTTATGTAAGAATGAGAATAGCATATGATGAGTTGAAAGGAAACTATATTTAAATCTTATTCAGCTTTTCCAATCTTTTCCTTTGATTGATAACCAACTGCATTTAATCTTTCACTTAAAAGTGGATGGGAATAATGATAAGCTGAATATAACCAATCAGCATCCATTGCACTTAAATTTTCACTTAACAATTTGATCAAAGCCTTTGATAAATCTTCAGCATAACCAAATTGTTTAGCAAATGCATCTGCTTGAAATTCATTCTTCCTTGATAATAAACTTGATATAAATGTTGAGATACATTCAAATGGTGCAAATATATCAGAAAATAAAGTAAATCCAATTATAGTTGGTTGAATCTTATGAAATCCAAAAGATGAATATAAAGCATTGTTCTTGAGAAAGAATGAAAAAAGTGAAAAACATAAAAATAAATGAGCTTGGGAAAATGCTAACATTTGTGCAATATGATTCATTTTCCAATGACCAATTTCATGAGCTAATATAGCAACAGTTTCATCAATGGTTGAATGTTTTAATAATGTGTCATATAATACAATTTGTTTACTCCATGGCATACCAGTGAAATAAGCATTTGAATGAGATGATCTTTTTGATCCATCAACAACATAAAGTTTTGTTAGTGGGAATTTTTGTTTTTTAGCTAAATCTTCAATTGCAGTTTTTAATTCACCATCTTCTAATGGTGTAAATTTATTGAAAAGTGGTTGGATCAATGTTGGAAAGATTGTCATACCAATAATTTGTATAATAAAGAAAAATCCACAAGTATAGAAAATAAATGAATCTCCATAAACATCAATAATTTTTAACAATCCAGCAAGAATTGGTGAGCCTAATACAATAGAAAGTAAAATTCCTTTAATCTTATCTGAACTCCATAACCCAAGGGTTGACTTATTAAATCCATATTTTTGTTCTAATACAAATGAATGATAATAAGAAAATGGTAAACCTAAAATAGTTTTAGCAAAGATTTGAGCAAAGAAGAAGATACAAGATTGAGTAATAATACCACCCATAAATTTTGGTAATATTGGAGCGGCTTTAACTAGCAATTTACCTGAAAATGACCAAAATTTTGGTAAAAGATCATACTTAATAACAGCAAGATTTTGTACTAATGAATAAATATCTGATACAACTGAAAATCTTGCTTTAGCTCTTGAATAATCTTGAGATTTGTCAAAAGTTGATTGAGAAATCTCAGCTTTAATTGATGGTGGTGGCGATGTTTTTTGTAAAACACGGTATTGACGATATTGAAGGTAATTTTCAAATGCAAATTGTCCAATTGTAAAACTTACAATTATAGTTTTCCAATCAAGATTTGGATTTTCAAGAAATGAAAGGATGGACATGTTGTAAGTGTTTGTATGAGAAAGACAGTTGTCAAGAGATGTGTCGTGTATGGTGAATTTCTGGGGAAGAATGTATATGGAAAATGTCGTTGAATATTCTTTAAGGTAGTGGATATTCCAATTGGATCTCTCGGATAAATGATTTAAAATCATGACTCTCGAAATAAAAGTTGTCTAGACCCGTATATCCAAGTGTAGAATCTATTAACCATACACTTTTAAACTCCATTTCTAACCAGTTGCAACTCGCTTAAATTTTCTCCACCTATATAAAATATATTCCCCGATTGCCCCGGGCCATTACCAACACACGACTTCCGCAAATTAACCTATAAGAAAACTTGAAAACTCATCAATTGATAATTTATACAATGTTATCAAGAAGTCTTAAAGTAAGTCGTAATGCTAGTCGTATGGTTAGTCGTATGACCAAACCAATTAATTATAGAAGTTTAAGTATGGTATCAACCAAACTTCCAAATATCTCATCGATAAATCATTCAAATGTTTATGGTTTAACTATGAAGCGTTTTGCCTCACAAACTGTTAAAGTCCCAGATATGGCAGAATCAATCACTGAAGGTACTCTTACTGCTTATACTAAAAGTGTTGGTGATTATGTTAATCAAGATGAAACTATTGCCACCATTGAAACGGATAAAATAGATGTTGAAGTTAATGCACCAGTTGCAGGTACTATTACTGAATTTTTAGTTGAAGTAGATGAAACGGTTGAAGTTGGTCAAGATTTGGTTAAAATAGAAGAAGGTGAAGCTCCAGCTAAAGAAGAATCAAAATCTGAAGAACCAAAATCTGAAGAACCTAAAAAGGAAACTAAAGAATCAAAACCAGAAAAAAAGGAATCTAAACCAGAACCTAAAAAAGAATCTAAACCAGAACCAAAGAAAGAATCTAAACCAGCTCCAAAGAAAGAATCCAAATCAGAAGAAAAAACTGTTTCTTTCACCAATTTCTCAAGAAATGAAGAAAGAGTAAAAATGAATAGAATGAGATTGAGAATCGCTGAAAGATTAAAGGAATCACAAAACACTGCTGCTTCATTAACTACTTTTAATGAAGTTGATATGACCAACTTGATGGAAATGAGAAAATTGTATAAAGATGAATTTTTAGAGAAAACTGGTATTAAAATGGGTTTTATGGGTGCATTTTCTAAAGCCGCTACATTAGCAGCCAAGGAAATTCCAGCGGTTAATGCTGCTATTGAAAACAATGATACATTAGTTTTCAGAGATTATACTGATATTTCAATTGCTGTTGCAACACCAAAAGGTTTAGTTACACCAATTATTAGAAATGCTGAATCATTATCAATTTTAGGAATTGAAAAGGAAATCTCAACTTTAGGTAAAAAAGCTAGAGATGGTAAATTAACGTTGGAAGATATGACAGGTGGTACCTTTACAATTTCCAATGGTGGAGTTTTCGGATCATTATATGGTACACCAATTATTAATATGCCACAAACTGCAGTTTTGGGTTTACACGGTGTTAAAGAAAGACCAGTTACTGTTAATGGTAAGATTGAAAGTAGACCAATGATGTATTTAGCTTTAACTTATGATCACAGAGTTTTAGATGGTCGTGAAGCAGTAACATTTTTGAAAACTGTTAAAGAGTTAATTGAAGATCCAAGAAAGATGTTATTGTTACAATAGATAAATAAACATTGAGGATAAGTCTTTGTAGGCAAAAAGTATTTCACAACATTGGAATCGACTCGAAATTAGGTTTAGTAAAACGTTAACTACTATTGTATATAACTTCGATTGTAGATACAAAACATGATTGTCAAAATTGATTGTAGATAAAAAACTTGATTGTCAAATTTGCTACTTTGTTATCATAACAAAAGTTTAACAAATTCGTAATCTAGAAAATTCGTACTCTGATGTTTCTTAGCAACTAACCTATAACCATTACCAAATTCGGAATTCAATCGTTGATCTTTCCTTGCAGCGATATCTTTTACCGAATAACCTTAATTACGAAAACATCAACTAAACAACTTAAAATGGAAATAGGTTAGCTTTACCTGCATACTAACATGGAGAATCAAGTATTTATATTTTGGCCAAATCAAGTAATGTTAAATGTCATATTTGGTAACAACCCATATACTGTACATTTGAGAAACAGCAAGATGGCATTGATAGATTTGAGAATAAAATCATTTGTTTTCTTCTAAAAATTAATCATGAATTGGGATTTAACTGTTGATAAGAAAGTTCCCCTACCACATGAAAACTTTGATGATTACTTTGATTTTGATAATGTATTTTCACAAACTATAGGTGATTTACAAGATTTGGATGTACCACTGGGTTTTGCTAATCAAATTCAAAACGAACCACAATATGAATCAAAAGCTCATAAAAGATCAAAGTCTGGTACTGCTATATTTGGATTTCTAGATCATAATAGAGATTTATCAATAAATGGGTTATCAAGTGATTTAACTAAACCTATAAAACAATCCGTTGACTATAAATCCATATCACCAGAACAATTACTTCAACAGAATTTCCAATTTGAATATCCACCACCAATTATATTAAATGAACAAGATGAAGATGATGAAAGACAGAATAATAATAAAGATTATATTGTTACTAATAGTTCACCAAAATCATACAAATTCCCACCATCTCCAATAGACAAACAACCCCCATATAATAACTATTCAGGTTTACAAGATTTAAATCCAAATGGATATAATGAAGATATTGAAAAAATACTAACAAGTGGACCAGAACAACAAAACTTCCAATCAACCCCAACAGTAATATATAAATATATCCCAATACCTATACAACAACCATTACCATGTGGTGGTAATATTTTACAGAAAAATCCATATTTACCACCACCACCATCATCATCAATAACATCATCATCACCACAAAATGATTGGAATTCACAATCACCATCGCCTAATAAAATATCCCCATATAACAAACAATTTTATAATCCACAATTCTTTTCAGATTCTTATGATCAACCATCATCATTAAATTCATCTCCAATTAAAAATTCAAGTCCTTTAAGATCACCTCATTTAGATAATGATGATACGGTTGATGCAAATGAAACAATTATAAACACACCAACAAAGATCCCAATAACACCATCAAAGAAACTAAAATTAGAATGGAGTTCAATAATATCACCAGATTCAAAATTAACTTCAAACGTCAAGAGTTTGATTGGTTCATCACCAAAACGTGGAGTTAAAAAAACTTCTCTACTACCACCTGGCGAATTAGATCAATATTGGAAAGGACCAGATGAAAATAAAAACTATACTTGTACTTTTAAAAATTGTAATAAGAATTTTACAAGACGTTATAATGTTAGATCACATATACAAACTCATTTATCCGATAGACCATTTACCTGTTCTTATTGTCCAAAGAGTTTTGTACGGCAACATGATTTAAATAGACATGTTAAAGGTCATTTAGAGGCAAGAAGATGTCAATGTCCTTGTGGTAAAGTGTTTGCAAGAGTTGATGCAATGAAAAAACATAAAGCAAGAAATATCTGTGAGGGAGGGTTAATAAATAGTGGTAGTTACTGTGTTTCGAAACCATCGAAAAATAGCAATTCAACAGTTTTGGATCCTACAGCTTATCATAAATTATCAGAAGAATTAAGTTCATCATTACCAGGAAGTGAATACTCCAGTGAAATTTGAAGATCTTAAGCTCAAGACATCAAGGCATCTAACAAGTCAGGTATTTGTTGATTTCATTTCAAAAAAAAAATTACATTCATTAATAAATTTAGTCATACATAGTTCACATCTCTTCCATATCTAGTTGTACAGGAAAATCTCTTCCTTCTTTAATAGCTAATTCTCTTTCTTCTTCTTCTTGTTTATGAACTTTTAAATGTTGATTTAAATTATCTGATCGACTAAATTTCTTATTACAAATTTGACAATCATAAGGTTTTTCAAATGTATGAAGTGAACGGAAATGTCTTTTTAGATGTTCTTGTCTTTTAAATCGTCTTGAACAAAAACTACATAAAAAAATTCGAGATTGATCTTCAAGATCTTTTTGAGTATTTTCTTTTCGACCTCTTGTTTTTGATTTTGAATTGATGATACTTGTTGGGAAGATTTGAGTATCTGGTGGTAAACCAAGAGATTCTAGATAAACTTCAACTTGTTCACCTTCTTCAGATTTTATTGGATCTGGTAACTTCTTTCTCATTAATTTTGAACCCAAAATCTTTTTTGAAGCATTTGCAAGTGAAGAAGATTGATTATCCGGATCACTTGTTGAATTTGATAAGGTTTCACTAAATTGATTTTCATCATCAGTTGATTTTTCTGATATACTTTCATCTTTAAATTTCAGAATTGGTTTTATTGAACTTACTTTACGTTTACCAACATTTTCAAACAAAGCAGCATAATCAGGATTATTGGAAATGGATTGTGATATAGGGTTTTCAATTTTTGATCCAGCTGATGGTGTTTTACTTATTGATGAAGCTTGAGTCGAACCTAAGAAACTATCTTGTAAATCTTCAGAATCACTTTCTTTAGTTTCATCTTTTATCTCTTCATCCTTTGGAGTTTTGAACCTATTGAATATACTTCTTTTTTGTTTTTTCTCCTTTTTATGAGGTAGTTCAGGTTCAATTGGTTCTTCTTTAATTGGTAATGGATGATTTTCCACTCTTGGACTATTTTTAAATATACTACGAATTAAATGACGTGAATGTGGAGTTGGTATAGTTTGAAATTGTTGTTCATTATCTTGTATATGAGTATTGTCTGGTTCATTGAAAAAAGATGATTCAGTTGATCTTTTATCACCCATAAATGGGATATAATTAGTCAAAGTGGTAAATTTCAGATATCTTTCGGGTAAATGATTGGATGAATATGAACTATCTAATGACAGTCTTTTATTTGAATAATGATCTTGTGATAATCTATGGATTGATGATGGTGGTTGATCAATAGATAAGTATTGTTGTGCAGAATAAAACGATGGTTGAGTTGAATATATTGAACAGTTTGATGGAGTATGGGATGTTGTTGTTGTCAAAGGACTTAGTTCAGATATTGTTTGCTGTTGATATCCACCATCATAATTTGAATCAATCGAATTTTTACGATTAGGTAATTCCATAAATGGAATCGACAGAAATGAATTATTTAACGAGAATTCAAAAGCTTGAACTGGTTGATGTTGTTGAACCTGTTGGACTTCTTGAAAATGATCTTGTTCAATTGGTTTATCTATAATCATATCGTCAAATTGGAAACTACCTGGCATATTAAATTGATCATTTATATTAAGTTGAAAATTATAATCATCGTGAATTTGATCATCCTCTAAAGGACGTTCCAATGACATTTCAGTCCTCGTATTATCAAGAGGTTGTTGATTGAAATTCATCTAGACATAGCCTGTGAATGGTAGCTTTTTTTTGGGGCGTTTTTCGCGGAAGTTTAACTTGATGGATTTAGGAATCTCGCACGAAGTGTTTGACACCATATAATCGCGTGCAGCCGCACTAATAGCGGTGTATAAAACTAGTTTTTGTTTCTTATAATACATACTTATACAGGTGTGTGTGTTTAGATAGTAGTTCCAAAAGTGTCTTCGTCTCGAGAAGTATTTCCAAAAGTCTCTGTCTCTCCTGAGGAAACCCTTTGTCTTAACTCTTCCTTTTCTGGATTCATTATCCTTAAAACTGATCTTCTTTTACTACTTACCAAAACTTGAACATCAACATTATCATCTATAGATATCACACTCTTGTCTTCATCATCTTGAATTGGTGATGACATATAAAATGATTTGGATAGTTCTGATGTTGTTTCATTTTCTGTATCTTGAATCGACAGAAGGGTTTCATTGGATGCTAAATAACTACTTCTTAATTTTTTCTGTTCATCAAATTCTTGTCTCTTTCTAACCCAAGAATCAATCAGATTAACTTCCAATGTAGAACTACTATCATTTAGTAATTTTTGTTGAAATTTATTACTTTCTGTATCATATTGACCAAATTGATAGTCATATTCACTTATTTCATCCTGATTGGTTTTTTTGGTTTTCTTTATAAATATCAAAATTCCTGATATTATTGCAACAATTGCAGCTATTGGTATTATTGTACCTAATATAGCTTTTTGAGTTATCTTTGAATTTTGATTTGTATCTTGTTTTGTCTCTGATATCATTACTTTTGAGATTGAGGTTAATGTATCAACATTATATAAATTCATTTGATGTGTTGAATTTATAACAATTAACGTGTTTAAAACACTTGCAGCTCCTTGAATTTGACTATAATTTAATGTTGAATTAATAGAATCCCATTCCCAATTGTTATCTTCTAAAGATAAACTCGCATATATAGGTTTGGATTCAACTCCTCTAGATTCACCACCAAGTAATAAAACACTTTTAACAGTATAATTCTCACTAAATGTCGTTAGATCATCATCATCTAATGCCTTGAATATAGGTAAAGCATTTGCAAATTTTCTTGAATTCATGTCTATTCCTTCAACTTGACTTACCAATTTAGAAGACCATCCAGCTTTAAAATCCCAAGTTGCTAATTGTAACATATTTAACCAACCTGATGTACTTTGACCTCCTATAACTAATTGAGTTTGTGGATTTGGTGCCAATAAATTAACTGCCCCATAAAATGGTTGTGGTTTTGTTGATGTTGATATATTTGAAAATTTGTATAATTCAGTATCAAATGAAACTAATCGATTGGTTATATCTCCATTTTTACATTCACCACCATATATATAAATTGTATTGTTAATTACTGGTGATGATAAATATGTCGAATATTGATAGAATGAAGCATCTTCAAGTCCTTCTAAAGATAACTCTGTAACATTTTTCCAAGAATTTGTTTTATTGTCAAATTTCAGCAACCCAATTGAACCATCTCCACAAATATCATTAATAGAATTTTGACTGGGATAAAAAGCATGTAAATCATCACCAAATAAAACAAGATTTGAGTTTGTTGGTGGTGATTCTAAGGTTTCAACCGATGCACCATTTTCAAATTTCGTATAATCACTACTAACTGAAAAGTCAAATGATACTAAATCGTTATTGTTTAAGTGTATATAAATTTTCTTTTGACTATAAGCATAAAGAGTATTCCAACACCATACTGGCGTTAGTAGAGTAAAGATATATAAATATTTCATGTTTTGTAGTTATTCATTGTGATTTTTAGCCAGTTTAAGTGGATTTAATCCGGTGTTTGAATATTTACATTTTAGCCTAAAAGAGAAAAACCAAGATCTAAAAGACTTTTGGAGAGTCGTTTTATTTAAGATAGTAAGAGAATAAAGAACAATAGGTTTTGGTTTGGTATGTAGAGTTAGGTACATATTTCTTAGATTTACTATTGCTAATGTTTGATGCGATAAAGTAAACGAAATATTAAGGTTGAAGTAATAGAATAAACGGATATTTTTAGACAAAGTATGCTGAGTACTCTTGAGTCTATTTGTCTTATTATCCAATTCTCTATTCTCTTACTTTTTTTGTTATGATGATGTTTTATCACCATGGTAGCGCCGTCGCAGAGTCATAATCAAATTTGAATTTTTCACTCAGCATCTCACAAAATGTCATCATTTGGAACATTATTTCGTGTTACAACATATGGAGAATCTCATTGTAAATCTGTTGGATGTATAGTTGATGGTGTACCACCCGGTCTTGATTTAACTGAAGATGATATTCAACCTCAGTTAACTAGAAGAAGACCTGGTCAAAGTAAACTTTCAACTCCAAGAGATGAAAAAGATAGAGTTCAAATTCAAAGTGGTACTGAAAATGGTAAAACTCTTGGCTCACCTATTGCAATGATGGTTCAAAATCAAGATCATAGACCAAAAGATTATTCAGAAACTGATTTATATCCAAGACCATCTCATGCTGATTGGACCTATATTCAAAAATATGGTGTTAAATCTGCCTCTGGTGGTGGTAGATCAAGTGCTAGAGAAACCATTGGTAGAGTTGCTGCAGGTGCGATTGCTGAAAAAGTTTTAACAAAGGCAAATAATGTTGAGATTGTTGCATTTGTTTCAAGTATTGGTGAAATTGCAATGAATAGAAATCCTCAAGATGAAAAATTTCAAAAATTATTAGATACAATTACAAGAGATCAAGTTGACGATGCTGGTCCAGTAAGATGTCCAGATGAATCTGTACGAGATGAAATGGTCAAAGTTATTGAAAAATATAGAGATTCACATGATTCAATTGGTGGTGTTGTTACTTGTGTTATTAGAAATGTTCCTGTTGGTTTAGGTGAACCATGTTTTGATAAAATTGAAGCCTCATTAGCTCATGCAATGTTATCTTTACCAGCAACAAAAGGTTTTGAATTTGGTTCAGGATTTTTAGGAACTGCAATCCCAGGTTCAAAACATAATGATGCATTTTATTTTGATGAATCAAGTCAAAGATTAAGAACCAAAACAAACAATTCAGGTGGTGTTCAAGGTGGTATTACAAATGGTGAAAATATTTACTTTTCTGTTGCATTTAAATCAGCCGCTACAATTTCTCAAGAACAAGAAACTTATACATATGATGGTAAACCAGGTGTATTAGCTGCAAGAGGTAGACATGATCCAAGTGTAACACCAAGAGCTGTACCAATTGTTGAAGCAATGGCGGCTTTGGTATTAGTTGATCATTTGTTAATTCAAAAGAGTAGAGAAGCTTCTTTGAAGATTGTTGTATAGAAAGTGTGAGTAAGGTGAACACTTGAATAAATTAATTTATATAAAGATTTGAGCGTTTGTTATGCTACGTCTTACGATTGTCTTCACGTAACAAAAACAACTTGAAGACTTGGCTTCAATTGATCGCACTGCGCGCGATCTTTCTAAAAATCACCTGCACATGTCAACTCTAACTTTTCACCTCAATCATCATAATCATAATGGATACTATCCAATTAACAATACTCTCTATAGTCTTGGGACTTCTAATTAGTATATTAGTATTCACTTTTCAAAACTATGATTTAAGAAAGATTGGAGTATCAAGTCTGTCTAATGAGAAGAGAAAACCAACATTTTTGATATTAGGACCAAATAATGCTGGTAAAACAACGTTTTATTACAAATTACTAAAGGAAGAATTTATTCCTACAGTTTCTTCAATAGAACCAAATTCATCAATGGTTACTTTACCATTTTCAAATACTTCAATTGGTAAAAAATTCCAAATTATTGATTATCCTGGTCATTTGAAGTATACCCAATTACTTAGAAAGCTAATACTTGAAGATATAACATTACATAATCTTAAGGGAGTAGTTTATATTATAGATTCTTCATCTAAAATGATTGGCAATCAAGATTATATATCAGGTATTGCAAATCAGTTATTTCAATTATTATCAACAACTGAAAGGTTGCCTAATGGAGTTGATTTTTTATTTGCTATAAACAAAACAGAATTGTTTGATTCAAAGCCAGTTTTTAAAATCAAAGAATTATTAGAATTAGAGATTAATAAATTAGTTCAACATGAAAAGAAAAGGAGAATCGGTGGTAGTGCAATAGATGGTGATCACGAAGAAGAAGAAACTGATGTTAGTCTTGGTGAATTTTGGACAAGTGTTGTACAAACAGAATTCAAATTTGAGATTTTAGAAGGGAATATGGATTTTATTGGTGGCTCAGTTTTGAAAAATAATATAGACTCATGGAAGTATTGGTTTGACGAGAAGGTGGTAAATTAAGGTCATTGTGAACTTGTAAAGTTTCCATTTACTTTATACATCTTACTTCAATGGAGTCGTTGGAACTGATGGAAAGAAATTATCTGATTGAATCTTTTGAGTTCTCTTTTGATTTGCTTTCAGTTTTTGATGATTTTGTATTCTAGATTTAAATATATTTGCATCTAATGTATAAGTTTTAATTGGATAGTTTGTTATAGATTCTTGAGTCTCTTGAAGATCGATTTCAGCTTGTGAAAGCTTTTTATTCAACTCGATTAAAGGGTCTTCTTTCTCTTTATCTTTCTTTTTAAAAACATTCCAAGCATATGGCTTTTTAAGTTCAATTTCCTTTTTAAAGTTTATTATATCAGATTCTAAAGTTACTTGTTTTGATTTAAGTATTATGTATTCTTGTGGATGAATTGGAGAACAAAACAGAGAATCATTTAAATGTGAATTACATGAATAAAAAAAATCAGGCTCCGATACTAAAACCGTTGTTGTTGGTTTATAGCATATTGTGCAAGGTTTCAAAGAATTCGAAGCAACAGATCTACAAGTATACTTATTTGTAAACATGAAAGATAGGTGAATATTTAAGAAATTGAGATAACGATGTCGCAAACGCGACATTTTGGGTGCAATATGTGTAAAGGATGAGACGTGAAGCATTGAAAGATACGGAGCAACTATAAAACATAAGAGGTTAGTTTACCAGTAGATTAAAAATCTCTCTAGGTTTAAATAGCTCCGTAATCTCATGTACTTCACTGATCAAATCAGTGATACCTCGTCTCCCCATATCTAAGTTGTATCGATTACTTATTGTAGTAAATTTGTATGATATCTAAGTCTTCGGCCCGGAATCGCTTTTTTATTAATCGCGAATTAAACATCATCTCATTTGAAAGGCAAACAACTAAGCCGCCTAAAAAAAATCTCACTACGGAAGGTGTGGGATCGCTAAATATTGTGTCCCTGAATTCAATTAGTGACAAATCTTTAAACTAAATTAGATTGAATACCGCGCAAAGTCTCGCTAATTCTGAATCGACACTACCCATCCCCTAAGAAAAATTTTCTCTTCCACGACATCAAGGAGACCAACAACAAAACGTCAGCATTTGAACAACTTCGTAATCACTACCATATCGCCACATTAACGCGGCATTAACAAATTCCCCCACAAATAGAAAGCCAGCTAGACATACTCTAGAGCAGACGCTGGAGCAAAAAGCTAGAAACTAACCTTTTATATTCAATCAAATCACAACAAATATCCAAAACAATGTCAGAGCAAGAAGTCGATATCGATTCAATTGTCGATAGGTTATTAGAAGTAAGAGGTTCAAGACCAGGCAAACAAGTTACTCTTTTAGAGCATGAAATTCGTTATCTTTGTACTAAAGCGCGTGAAATCTTTATTCAACAACCAATTTTGTTAGAATTAGAAGCACCTATAAAGATTTGTGGTGATATTCATGGTCAATATTATGATCTTTTACGTTTATTCGAGTATGGTGGTTTCCCACCCGAAGCAAATTACTTATTCTTGGGAGATTATGTCGATAGGGGTAAACAATCCTTAGAAACAATTTGTCTTTTATTAGCATACAAGATTAAGTATCCAGAAAACTTTTTCATTTTACGAGGAAATCATGAATGTGCTTCAATTAATCGTATTTATGGATTTTATGATGAATGTAAAAGACGTTACAACATCAGGTTATGGAAAACATTTACTGATTGTTTTAACTGTTTACCAATTGCAGCAATTATTGATGAAAAAATCTTTACAATGCATGGTGGTTTAAGTCCAGATTTGAATACTATGGAACAAATTAGAAGAGTTATGAGACCAACGGATATTCCAGATGTTGGATTATTATGTGATCTTTTATGGTCAGACCCTGATAAAGATATTTCAGGTTGGTCAGAAAACGATAGAGGTGTGTCATTTACATTTGGTCCAGATGTTGTACTGAGATTTTTACAAAAACATGATATGGATTTAATTTGTAGAGCACATCAAGTGGTAGAAGATGGTTACGAATTTTTCTCAAAAAGACAATTGGTAACTTTATTCTCGGCACCAAATTACTGTGGTGAATTTGATAATGCCGGTGCCATGATGAGTGTTGATGAAAGTTTATTGTGTTCTTTCCAAATTTTGAAGCCAGCTGAAAAGCCAAAATATCCTTATAATAATAACTCAGGTTCGAGACCTGTTACCCCACCAAGAAAGCCAAAGAAGGGAACTAAATAGCGTATGTAATATTGTTAATTCATTCATGCAATCCGTATCTTAATGTAAAGAGGGAGAGAGAGAGATGTTATCTATTAATTGACAGGGCTGTATACAGGAAATTAATTTTACGATTTCCATCAACATCCTTAATTATCTAGCAATTGAATTTTTGTAACTTTTCTTCTAATGCTGTAATAGTACATATCTCTCCATCGTATAGCGTTTGATCTTGTGATGAATTACAAATCGCGGATTATTATAGACGGTCACAGCCCTAGCTGTATCACGTGAAACACTAATTCGGTAAAGAGATGGCTTATATAATCAAGGATGAAAATTTCTCACGAGTTGAAATTTTTTCATACACCTTCTCATTAAGAACATCAATCTTTTTTAGAAACACAACAATATGGTATGTAGAAATTAAGATAAGAAGGAGTAAAGAGGATCAAGAAGGGATCTGTAATCACTGTTCATTATACTAACTATTAGGTTTTAGTTCAAGATTTATTACACCCAAACCCAGCTTCAGAAGCTCAAAAGCATAAATTAAAAACCTTGGTTCAACAACCAAGATCATACTTCATGGATGTCAAATGTCAAGGTTGTTTAAACATTACAACTGTTTTCTCCCATGCTCAAACCGCTGTCACTTGTGACAACTGTTCAACTGTCTTATGTTCCCCAACCGGTGGTAAGGCCAAATTGACTGAGGGATGTTCTTTCAGAAGAAAGTAAATGGTGAGTTTAAAAGTAAATATTTTATAAAGTAATGCATCTTATGTATAATAGAAACAAGTTTTACTTGAATGTAGAAGGGAGGATGTAGAGAATAAGTGGAGAAGCGTTCAATTGTAGATACAGAGGGGTTTAGACTAAAAGTTCATATATGAAGCGTTATGGACTAAAAGTTCACTTCTAGAAATAGAAATGGAGTACTTGCTATCGTTAGCTTGTAGATCGCTTGGCACTAGTCGCAACTTGTAGTACTCACCAAGATTGCAAAATGAGTGCACTTATCATGAGCTGGATTTGAAGCCCCAGAATCGATAGAGAACAACATTATAATTACTTTATGTCTATTGAATTAATCATAATTTCGACTTTGCATGAAAACGTACAACTTCATCTATTGCCTTTGCAACTTTCACAACATTACCATCATTTAAACCAGCAACACTAGCTCTACCTGAAGAAACTAAATAAACCCCGTGCTCTTGCTCTAATCTTTCAACCATTGGTTTTGATAAACCTGTGAATGAAAACATACCAGATTGACCAACTATATGATCCCAATTACCTGGGGTTTTGTATTCAACTAATAAATTTCTCAATTCTTTTCTCATCTTTATGATACGTGAAGACATGGTTGTTAAATCTTTATTCCATTGAGATCTTGTTTCAGGATCACTCAATACATTTGCAACAATTTTTGAACCATAAGCAGGAGGATTTGAAATTTCAGATCTAATTAATTTATTCAATTGTGATTTGATTGCTTGTTTAAGATCAGCATCAGTTTCTTTTGGAATGACATGAATTGCACCAACTCTTTCACCATACATACCGCAATTTTTTGCAAAAGATTGACAAATTATAATTGGAGTTGTTATTTGAGGAGAGTCAATTGCTTTACGTACTGCTAATGAATCTTTTTCTAAATTACCAGAAGCAAACCCTTGATAAGCAGAATCAAATAAGATTAAATGATTTTTTAAAGCCAATTCTTTTAAAATTGTTTCCCATTGAGATTCAGTTGGATCTAAACCAGTTGGATTATGGGCACAAGCATGCAAAAGGAAAACTGAACCATTTGGAGCATTTTGAATTGATTTTACAAATCCTTCAATTTCCAAAGTTTTGTTTTCACTCCAATATGGATAGCTTTCAATTTGTAAACCTAAACTTGAAAAAATTTGATTATGATTCGCCCAAGTTGGATTTGAAAGATAAATTTTAGGTTTTGAAGCTTCACCAGTAAAGAAGTCACGGATAAATGCACCTGCAACATGTAAAGCTCCAGTACCTGAAAGAGTTTGTTGAGTAACAACTCTACCTTCTTTAATTGCTTTAGATTGATCACCAAGTATCAATTTTGCAGATTCAACTAAAAATGGTTCATATCCTGAAATACCCAAGTATTCATGATTATAATCACTTGACTTGATCAATTTCTCTTCAGCTTGTCTAACAGCTGGTAAAATCCACGGTTTACCAGTATTATCTCTATAAGCACCAATACCCAAATCAACTTTATCTTTACGAGTATCTTTGGTGTATCTTGCTTTAAGACCAAAGAGAGGATCAGGTGGGAGAGTGGTTATATTTGAAAAGTATTTCGACATGGTTATTTCGAAATTAAGGAGATGATGGGTTTATATATCAAGATCCTTTTATGCGAGATTTGATTTGATAGCAAGAAATAGAAACAATTGAGTTAGGGAAGTGATTAGTGGCAGGATTTTGGAGTTTAGTGAGAAATTTGCTATATCCGACCGCGATTTCCGAGACATTATGAGAAAGTTTACTACGACAATTGGGGCAAGATGCTATTGTTAATATCATATGAAATTGAATCATTTTGGTGGATGTTATTGTTACTATCACTGCTTCATTAGATCACGATGAAACACGGGTTTTAATCTGGGGTAAAACATGAATGCAGTGCTCGAATATATAGAGGGACTAGATGAGTTAGGTACATAGTACCGTACGTAAGGCATTTTTGGTATGGACCGAGTGAGGAAATTGTGTGTAAAGATGTGCGCGGTGATAAAAGTTTTAGAAGTCTGACGAGAATCCAAAACTTTTTCCAAAAAAATAATGACTCCTACGCGATTCGAACGCGTGCATCTTTACGATAACAGAACTTGAGTCTGCCGCCTTAAACCGCTCGGCCAAAGAGCCTTTGTAATAGCCCGACGCGGGAGTCGAACCCGCAACCTTTTGATAACTCTTATTTTAAGATAAAAGTCAAACGCTCTAGCCGATTGAGCTAGCCAGGCAATTACTTGAAGATTAGTTAGAGTGAAAAACTATGAGATTAGCTAGAAGTGTTAAGATATAACTAATCCTTATACTACATTTTGAAAAGAAACATCTCATTTCTCTACATCTTGACGAAAGGCACTTGTTCTCTTCTCTCTACATTCAAATTATATGTTATAATTTTAAATCACATATATATTCCTCAATGACTTATACAACCAGTTTGACTTCAAAAAATCTTTTCAAGTAGTAAATTTGGAAGACAGAATTTGCAGCAACAACCAAAAATTGGAATAAACTCCACCATTTAACTCTTGAATTTGTTGATTCAGCAGTATTTCTATGAGTTCTTTCTCTCATAACTAAATAACCTTGTTCAGCTTTAACATCATTTGTTAATTGGGTTAATTTTTGAATAGCATAATCTAAAGTATCAGTTTTTGGATCATTTATATCAACATAAATAACACCATGAACGTTAAATGAAACATCTAAATCAATTCTATTTGTCTTTTCATTGGAAAAACAATATTGATATTTACCACCAGTAGAGGCTTTAACGGTTTCATCACCATGATCCATATCATGTTTCTTCAAAACAATTTGACCATTTGGTGTAACGATATAAAAATCAACAACATATTGCTCAGCATTAAGTGGATCTCTTGATCCAACTTGAAATGAAACTGCCAATTCATCGTTTTTTTTTAATTCTTCAAAGAAACATTGTTTACCATGAGATGGAAGTAAGACATTATGTGCTGATACAATAACACAAATGAAAAATGATGCAATAATAGAAATGGACTTCATGTTTATGATCAATAGATTTTCAACGCGTGTTATATTTGAGGTCGTGTGAAAAAAAGAAAAAGAGGACGTGCGGAAAATCAAAGGTTGCAACAATAATATAACCTATGGTTGCGAAACTACAATAAGGAACTCTTGTTTACAACTAGTCAAATGCTGTGTATATTCCAATGGAATTAGTCAGAGAAAGGAATCATATATAATTTCCATGAATTTAAAGAGGTTTCATTATCTCTTCATACAACAAAACTTTTAGTTCATCAGTCGTTAAATCATCTTTCTTTTTATCAAAATCAAAGAAATCTTCAGGAATCTTCTCTGCAATTGGTTCATCATTTGGATCATGATACAATTTTAAATATGGATGCTGTAAAGCATCATCAACTGTTATACGTTTTGATGGGTTAAATATTAATAATTTATCCAATAAATCAAGTGCTAATGGATTGATTTCACCAGCTGAAGCAAATAATTCACGGAATGGAACTTTTTTACAAAATGGTAATGATCTGATATATTCTCTTGCTCTTTTCAGTTTGATATTATAATAATCTTCTATATTTGGTGTACCTAAAACTTCCATTATTAACCATAATTGATTATGATAATCTCTACCAGGAAATAAAGGTCTACCCGAAAGCATTTCTGCTAATATACAACCAACTGACCAAGTATCAATTGCTGTTGTATATTCTTGAAATGTCAACATAATTTCGGGTGCTCTATACCACCTCGTTGCAACATATTCGGTCATAAAACCAAAATTATCTTCACTAGAAGCAATTGATCTTGCTAAACCAAAATCGCAAACCTTCAAATCACAATTAGAATTAAGTAAAAGATTGGATGGTTTTAAATCTCTATGTAATACATTTGCTGAATGCATAGCTTTTAAGGCTCTAAGAGTTTGATAGATAAAATATTGAATGTGATCATCAGATAATTTTTGTGTACGTATAACTCGATGTAAATCAGTTTCCATTAATTCTTGTATCAAATAAATTTCATTAAATGATTCATAACTAGCTGGGCGTTGAATTGCCAACACTGATATGATATTTTCATGACTAAAATGTTTTAAAAGCTTTAATTCACGAAGTGTTCTAAGGCAAAGCATCAGTCTTTCAAATGGTTCAATTTTCTTGATAGCTACTTTTTGTTTTGTCGGAAGGTGAACTGCTGAACAAACTACACCATAAGCACCCTCACCAACCATCTCAAGTATTTGATAATGATCTGATACATTGAAAGAGACTTGTCTACCTGACTCCATGCTATTGTTTATTATTGATGCGCTGTTGAAAAGACGCTAACAAAAACGACTCTCGAAACCTAATCAATCGTTTAATCGTTTTATATCAGTTTCAATTTGGAATGCAAAATCAATTTTTGATACATGCAGGAGGTGAATATATAAAGAACAAACTTTTGCGGAAAAGCAGACTTGAATAAACACGAATGTTTTCTTCACGTAAGATATTAAGAAATCAATATTTATTTGTTTCTACATAAATAGTCATACATCATTAGCTTTAGAAGAGATTTCAGTTTTGCTTTCTTCTTCCAAATAAACTTCTCTTAACCTTTTCTGGTTTTAAACTATTAGCACTATAATTACCAGCTTGATAAATTGGTTGATCTGAACCTAAATTTATTGTTGGTCTTGAAAAAGAATTTGATTCTTCATCTTTTCTACCCATTAAATTATAATAAGGAAAGTCTTCATGAAATCCCCAACCTAATCTTGAAGATTCTAATTGATCTCTATAAATAGATTCACCAGTAATTGAATATTCAAAACCACGAATTGTATCCAAAGGTCTTTCATTTCTCAGTCTTGTTGGATTTGACATATCAGTATGTTCAATTGAACCACCAAAAACATCTTTTATATCACCACTACCTTGTGATAAATATGAAGGTCTTCTATCTCTACTATATGCTTGTTCAAATGGTTGTTCTTCATTAACTGCTTGTAATGTACGATCCATACCTGCAGCACCAGTTAATTTTGTATCATGATCGTCAACTTGAATATTTTTACCATTATACTGCTTTGATTTTGATCTGAATACTCCCATTTTCTTTATAATGTCAATGAGCAATGTGTCTAGACTTTATATATAAACTTCATTTTCAATAGAAATTAAAACTTTAATTCAATTTCCCAGAATGGATATCCTTTAATTAAATTAAGAAATTGTAGCCCTGTTTAACCCAAGACTTTGACAGGCTTCGCCACTTTTATCACATAGCCAAGGTAAATGGAGAAATCCTGTACAAAGGGGGGTTATTGTGGAGATTAATCTTAGTAAATTTGAAGGAATTAGATGAGTTGTTCTTGAATCTTGATAAACAATAGATTTGATTTAAACATAAAGTTTTAGTAACATGTGCTTTCTTGATGACGTAGTGTTGTTAACCAAATGAATTAGTATTATAACATTTTCCGATATAGTGTAACGGCTAGCACGGTTCGCTTTCACCGAGCAGACCCGGGTTCGACTCCCGGTATCGGAGAAACTAATTCTTTTTTATCAGTTAGATTTGGTATTGGTTCTGGCATTATGGGTTCATTCATAACTTTCATTCTCATTACAACTGAATTTTTAAAACTTACTTTTTCACGACATAATGGACATAAACCTTCACCTCTTTTACCTTTTGTTTGACCTCTTGCAGTTGAACTAGATATACTTTGTTGTAAACAATCTAAACAAAATACATGACCACATGGAGTTGTTGTAGCTTCAGTTATATCATCAAAACAAACTGGACATTGAATAGTACTTAGATTTTTTGTATTTACATTTGGTTGATTATTCAACATATCTTCAGTTTCTTTTCTTATTTCAACTACAATTACATCATCCTCTTCATCTGAAGATAAATCTATTATATTTTGAATTGTAGCCATATATAAAGAAGAAGTCGAGGGATAGTTTGCTAACTTTTGATTTTTCAAGTTTAGTTTGTTCCAGTAACAAAATTTCCCCTACCTGCCCCCCCCACCACTTTAGTGCACTAATACATGGCGCCCAGCGCGCGCGCTCAGTACTTTCTCGACTTTCCTCATCGAGGTATTACCGAGATAATAATCTAATGCTGGTCAATTAAGTTTTACTCGTCCTATCCTTCACTCATATCAAAGGTCAGTAACATGTCTGATCGTTCAAATCCATTAGCACAGTTAATCCCATCAGATTTTCATTTTAATCATGATTTTCCAACTGAAATATTAGCAAATCGATTCCAAGCATGGAGATCAATAATTAAAGACTTGGTAAGTTATCTTCGAGAATATGCTTCAGTTCAAGAAGAAATTGTTAGACAACAATTACGTTTACAACAAGCAGTTGGTACCTCAATAAATACTTCGAATGGTACAACTACTCCAACAATAAATTCTCAATCTCATCATCATACAAGAAGTGATGTTGCAAGTCATAAATCTAGAGATCCAAAAGAAGATTTAAATCATATAAATACATATTTTTTACCAATAGGTAATGGTTCAATTCAAGATTTACCAAGTGTATTATCACAATATCATCAACAACATTATATTCAATCACAAAAGATGTTAAAAGAGATAACCACAGTGATTATCCCAAAATTAGAGGAATTGAGGAAGGATTTATCAGTAAAGATAAAAGAGATTAAAAATCTCTCTAATGATTTTAAATCAAACTTACCGAAAGAATTACAAGAAACAAAAGCATTATTAGCTAAATATAACAACTCGATTGAAAATTCATATAAATTAGATTCTGCTTCATCTCATCATGAAGAAAATTCTAAAAATGATCCTTACCTTATAAAGATCAAATTAGAAAAACAATTAAAGAAGCAATTACATGAAGAAAACTATCTTTATGATGCCTACTCAAATTTACAAACTGCCGGTGGGAAATTAGAAAGTATTATTGTTGTTGAGATTCAAAATTATATGTCAATGTTTTTGAAATATCTTACAGCTGAACAATCAACTGTGACTAATTTCTTGTCATTAAATTTGAATAACGGCTTCTTATCTAAAGAATCAAATTTTGAATGGGATTCTTTTATATCAAGAAATGTCCCTGGTTTAAATAGTGGTAAATTTATCGACTTGACATTTGGATCTAGAAAATTAAATGACTTGAATATAAAAGATTTCAAGTCGCCATTAACAATTTCTATAAGAGAAGGATTATTAGAAAGAAGATCAAAATATCTCAAATCTTATTCAAGTGGTTGGTATGTATTAACATGTAATTATATCCATGAGTTCAAATCATCTGATCGTAAGAAAGATATCTTACCAGTTATGTCATTACCATTAGATTTGTGTAGTGTTAATGATCATTCTAAAGATGATGGTAAACCAACAGGGGTTTATAAATTTGTACTAAGTTCCAAATCTTCCAATGGTTTAATTCATAGAGGTCATAATTGGGTATTTAGAACAAATACTTATAAAGATATGATCGATTGGTACAATGATATAAAAAGTCTAAGTAGTTTGACATCAGCTCACGCAAGAAGTTCATATATTGAGAAAAGATTCAACTTAAATAACAAACGTATTTCATTACCACCAAGTATAAATGAAACCAAATCAATAAAATCGGGTCAAGAATCAAATAACAAGAGATTATCATCAACTTTTTCTCATAAAAATAACAATTCGTTAAGATTAAATAATATGATTAATAGTGATGGTACTATCATAACACCAATTGAATCTTATAAAGAGGATAAAACTCCAAAAGTATTTCTTCAACCACAAAATTCACAAAAGTTCTATATAACACAAACTCCTTTATATGATCCAATTCAACAACAGTATTATACAATGGCAGTTCCACCGAATCAACAACCACAACCTCAATACTTTTCAACACCTGATCAACAAAATCAACCAATACAATCTTATCCAATCTATTATTCACCAAATACTGAAAAAGTTATGGAAACTCAAGAGCTTCAACCAGGTATCGATTTCCCTTATCCAAAAGAATCATTAAATTTAACTCAGACGATTACAAATGAAACTAGTTAGTGTCTTTCCTTACTATTAGCTAGATTTAGCCTACGATTACTTCCTCTCATTAAGTATAATCGAAATGTATGAATATTAAAATCTCTTCTACAAAGTTATTACAAAGACGTAATATTAAATTATACAACGACACCGGAGTTTGAAGCAATTCTTGGCCATAAATCAGCACATTCTTTTGCAACTGGACCAGTAATAGCTGAACCCTTCATTTCACCCTTTGGATTGACAATAACACCTGCATTATCTTCAAAGTATAAGTAAACACCATCCTTTCTTCTCCATGGTCTAGCTTGTCTAACAACAATAGCTGGCATGACTTTCTTTCTTAATTCTGGCTTACCTTTTTTAACGGTAGCCATAACCATATCACCTGCTGAAGCAGCTGGTAATCTGTTTAATCTAGCACCAAAACCTTTGACGGCTAAGATATATAAATTTCTAGCACCACTGTTATCACAACAGTTGATGACGGCACCAACAGGTAAACCTAAGGACATACGGAATTTATTACCAGAAGCACCAGATCCTGACATTATGTATAATTAGTTTGTGGTGTTGTAAAGAGGTTTAGTAAGATTGAATTTTTCAAACTGTGCAATGAAAAGTTTTTCGAGGTAGTGTAGAGGTTAGGGTTATGCCCGAGTTTTACAGTTGGAAAAAATCAAAAGCACGTGATCAGATCTGAAAAAAAAGTTGAAAATTTTGTATATTAAAACAAACACAATTAAAGGTGTTTTAAATGGTTTAAACTTTAAGCTTTGTATTAAAAATCAAACTTTAAAGTTTGCAACCAAGTTATATGCATCATTATATCTCACGATAGACCCCTTTTACTTATCACGAAAAAACCTTCGATGCATAACTTTATACAGTATGCGATGAAATGAAATATGATAGTTTAATTAACAACCTTTAAACCAGAATTTTTAACCATATCAGGTAACGAACCATTACTTAAACGTCTTCTTCCATACTCTTTACTTGTTCTAAAATCATCACCAATACCCGGTTGGATATGAGGTGCATAATGATCTTGTTGAGATGAATCTAATGAAGATATATTTGATGATTGATTTTGATGAAATACAATATTTGGATTTTGTTTTGCATCATCTTCATAAAAGGGAGATTCAAAATCTTCATCTTCATCTTTTCTCTTTTTAATAAAGAATAATATTAGTGAACCTATTAAAATTGATACTCCAGCGAATGAACCAATTGCAACACCAATTATACCACCAGTTGATAATTTTTTACTTGTAGTTGTAGATGTAGATGTAGATGAAGATGTAGATGATGATGTTGATGATGTTGTTGATTTTGGTTTGATTGTAATATTTACAACCGAATGAGAATTATTATCTGTAATTGTTGAAATAATGGTTTTAACACCAATAGTATTTGATGTTGGAGATTCAGTAATACTTGAGGTGATGAGTGATGATGAAGATGTACTTGATATAGAATCTGATGATGAAGATGTACTTGATATAGAATCTGATGATGTGATTGAAGAAGGATTTGAACTTTGTACACTTGATTTAAAAGTGGAACTAGCCGCACTTGATGAACTCACAACAACACTTGAACTAATCATACTACTACTCAAACTTAAACTTTCATTTTCAATACTTGTATCAACATAAATAAGAAAATAATTTGACCCACCACAATTCTCCTTATTATAACCTTGACAAGGAGTATCACAATTTGATGAACTTACTGAAGATATAGTTGGTGATGTATCACCACAATAACAATCTGATCCATTAATTAGTGCTGCTATTCTTTTACCTGAACATTGTGAAGTACAATAAGCTGATGACTGATAAGTATAAGTATCATCAAATGTTAATATAGACTTCACTGAATCACTATAACATCCTAATTTTGAAAATGATCCAAATGCCAAAGAAATGAAGAATAGTAGTAATAACATACTTGAATTTGAAATTGAAAAGATACCTAGATAAATCTATATGATATAAATTTTTTAAAGTTTTCTATCTTTACTTAATTCAGTCACAATACTTATACTAATTGCCGATCTATTACCGAATATTGATATAATAACAAACTATAAACTAAAAATAGATAAAGTTATTTGATAGTGAGTTTGATAAATCGTTTCTTTCTAGTAGATAAGAAAGATTGTCAGAGTTTAGCTATAGTTCAGATGATATTTCAGTATTGATTCTACACTGCCTTATGTTATGTTTACCTTTATATGGAGTGTATGTAATCGTATAACAAATCAAATTGAGTAATTAAAAAGTTAAATATTGATCAGAATTTTTGAAAAAAAAAAAGACCAAAAACACTCTATAAAAGAAATCTTACCACTAACTACACCCCTAAATTGACGTAAATCTGATTTACTTGTTATAATTCTATCGTATTCATCATTTGATTGCTACCCCATTGGGGTTTATACAGGATTTAAACTCTTCGGAAAAACTAAATCGACAGGAGAATTTAAGAAACCACAGGAGAACAGGGCAAAAATTTTAGAGATTCAGATAATTGTTGGATATCATTTTAAGGGAAAACAAAGAGAACATGTGAAAACTAGACTTTGTAAGTTTATACGAATTTAGTTTAATGTTAGCTGATATAAAGTTAAAATCATTATCTATACTGTTTGAATAAAGAATTTATATCACCTGGTTTGTACTCCGACTATTAAGGATTTAAGATTGTTATAAAGTTGTAAGTGTGTATAAAGGAGTTTATAAAGGAGTTTATACATATAATTATTCCTTAGTTCGTGAATTTTCTATTGTTTAAATTCTTTGTTAAAATTGATTTGGAAAGCCTTGTAAATGTCCTGTATCAAAATAAGGATATGATTTGTAGGTTGATGTGATATGAAGCCTAGTTATGAAATTTCTTATATATTAAATGAATATTTTTACGTGTCTCCCCTTTTCTCCGGTATTTTCAACTCTTTCAACGCTTTCAATTTAATCAATAATTACAACCATACACCTGGTTCTAAAATACATTTACCTCAATTACCTTTGGGTTCAGCTATCAATTTTAATTTTGATTAATACACATTGTCGTGTACTCCCATGAATAAAACTGAGAAATCTTGTAATCAAATCTTATGGACATCTCTCATTAACATGATTCTCTACAAGTTTTATTAAATGATTGAAGTCCAAAGATTGATTAATCGCCCTTTTCGCTAACCACGATCAGTTTTCATAGATCGTCGTTTGATAGTAGTGGGGCTAACAAATGTAGAATGAATGAAGTTCTATATGTGCTTTTCATACCTTCGTCATAATTAGAGAGGGTAACCTTTCAAATTCGCTCGCATAACCATCCCTCTCTCTCTCTCATCTTCTTTAACTGCGACATACGACATTATCAAATCAATCTCAACTCACTTCAAATTAAACAACCTCCATGTCACTCCTACAATATCATAATGATATTCATAAATTAAATATACCTGATCTATTTGATCCTATAGATACAACCATTCCTTCAAATACCTTCCTTAACAAAATCAAATTATTAAATCTACAAAATGACTTACTTTTCCTAAATCATAAAACACCACTGGATGATGTTTTAAATTTACTTCAATTGATTCAAGAAAAGATCTATATAAATGATAAGCTAGCCGACTCATGGTTATCTGAAAATAACTTCGCAAAGACTAAAGTTGACAATGTATCCTCAATAACTTCACCACCACAACCTCAACCATTACAAATTTCTTCTGAAGATATCAACCAATTACGTAATAGATTACTCTCTGGTAGTAATAAATCAATCTTAAAGCAAACAGATCAAAATGAATATCATGAATCAATTCAATCCGATATAATCAATGATTTGACTGATTTAGCTTCAACTCTTAAGCAAACAGCAATGTCATTTTCAAATAAATTACTTGATGATACAAAGATTCTAGATACAACAAATGAGAATTTGTTAAAGAATGAAGGATTGCTCAAGGTCATAAACACAAATTTGAATAGTTATGTTAGTAATAAAACTGGTGGTAAAATTAGTTTTTGGTTTTTAATGAAGGTGTTTTTTGGAATTTTTTTTATGTTTATATTTATGACAATAATTGCAAAAATAATGCCAAAGATGTGAAGAGGCGTGGTTTTAGTTGGGAATTGAAGGAAGGGGTACCTCTTGGTCCCGATCATGATTCTTCTGATTCGCAGCATAGATCTTAATTTGGCGCAACTTGGCTGTCACCTCTCACCTAAATTTGCATGCTCCCTTTGCTAGAGTATGGTCACCTCTTTACATAACTAACTACATTATCCTTTGGCTACGCTCGCTGCTCGCTTGCTCAAAATCTCATATATTCTACTTAAGCTTTATAATCATCATCATCATCATCATCATCATCATCATCATCATTAATATCCTCAAAAACAAAATCATCCCTAATTTCATGATTCTGTTGATTAGTCTGAACTTGATTTTGACTTTGATTTTGATTTTGAAATTGTCTTGGTAAATTCCCACATCTATCTTTACCAAAATTTATCTTTAAATTTTTATATTCATGAATTGATTTGATACCATCAATTGCTTTAATTGCATTCCCAATATCAACGAAATTTATAAAAGCACAGTTTTTTTCTTCCAAAAAGTTTATCTGTTCAATATCACCAAATTTTGAAAAATCCTCTCTTAACTTTATTGGATTATAAAATTTGAAATCAGTGATATTACCAATATAAATATTTCTAGATGCTCCATTTGAAACAGCTAATGATAATGCATTTGATAATGGTCCACTATGTTTACCCCAACCAACTTTTATACGACGATTATGTATAGTTAATCCATGTAAATGACACATTGCAAAGAATTGTGCTGCAGCAATTGGATCGATAAATGTTATAAAACAAACATGACGTTCTTTTAAATATCGAATGCTTTGTAATAATCCACCTCTAACAACATTACAGATTTCTTCAACTGATGAGTCTTGATGTAAATTACCCAAATACACTGTTCTATTCCCTAAATTATTCGCACCACCAGCTTGAGTCGCGATTTGTGCTGCCGCGGCAGATTGTTGAACCAATGCTGACGAGATGAATTCTCTATCCGCAGCAGTTACAATTAATTCCATTCCAGGTGCTAAACCTAAATATTGTGCTGCATTATGTTGTTGAGTCTTTGTTATGAAAGCACAACGATCTTTACCATAAAAACATTTTTTATCTAAATATTTCTCATGTAGTGGTAAGTCAGCAACACATCTCATTGCACTTAAGATCGAAAGGAAATGAATAAAAGCAATACCTTTTTCTGGTATAATCTTTATACAATCAATTGTACCATAACATGATAAATCTTGTTCTAATTCTTTTTCTTTTATCGTTTGTCCAGTAATTGGATTATTAATATTACCCAAATATACATTTCTAGTTGCACCATCTCTTTGAATTGCTTCCATGACTGATGGTAAAATATTTGAATTTTTACCCCATCCTATTCTGATATCTTGACCTTTAATACAAAGTTTTTTGAGTATGCAATCTGAATGGAAAAGAGTTGCTGATTGTTGATCAACAAATGATATAAATGCACAATTTTTAGCTGGTAAAATCTTTACCGATTCTAAAATTCCGGAACGAACAAAATCCAATAATTCATTAGGTTCAATATCTGATGGTATATTACCTAAATAAACTGTTCTTGAAGGTACAAGACCATTTGAATTTTGATGTCCATGATTTGAGTTTTGATTTGAATGTAGTAGTGGATGAGGATGATGTTGGTGATGGAAATTATGTTGCATACCACCATAAGGTGTATTACGTACTGAATCACTTGATAATTGATTAGATGGTACTGAAATTCCAAGTAAATCATTTTGATGACCTAAAGGTATCTCTTTAGCAATATTCTCATTTAAATTTAAATTTGATAACCCATCTTCAAAGAAATCAGTTGAATCTCTTGCAATATCTCTTTCAGAAAATCTTTCAAATCTATCATCAAATCTATCAGTAAATTGTTCACTTGTCAACTGTTCATTAAATTCACCAAACTCTACATTATTATCATTAAATTGATCATTAAAATCTGGATCATATTGCAATGGCTCTGGCGATGATGAATTTCTTAATGCTGATTGTGAATAATATTGAGGGTAATATTGACCCATATATGATTGATGAATGCTTTGGTAAGGATCGTAATATGTCATAATAAATATAAAATCTTAAATAAACCCAATCAAATGTAGCACAAAGAAGTAAATAAAACCAATTTAATAATTAAATAACCAAGAACTGAACGTGTGAAGGAGCGAATGCGTCCAAAGGAGGGTTTCTTGGAGAATATATGTTACTTGAAGTGATGGTATAGGTTATGAAGAATTTTCGCATTTGATGTCAAAGGTAGTGTAATGGTTGATTCTATCGGTTAAGATGGTATGATGTAACAATTGTAATCTGGGGTAAAATTGAGATAAAGTAGTTGAGCAGATACCTTAAATTTTTCTGATTTCATTAATACCAATGTTTTGATCGAAATCGGTGACCTGATGGTCATTTGCTAATCATAGATGATATTTGCAATCGCGATAGTATATTCAAAATCGTTTTGTATGTAGGAGACGTGTATATGTCATGTACGGTAGATCAAATGGATTTGATCCGATCAACTAACGCGTTGGTCAAATAGGTTTATGAGTGCTTTGGTATTTCATGGAAAGTAAATTTGTTTTTTCAGTATTACCTAGGGGCTGTAATCGGAATTAATACTCGATGGATTTGTTTCTTTCCACTTCAGATCCACTTTCATCATTTTCATAATCAGTTTCTATTTTTTCAACATCAAAATCTTCGATTTTCATTTTTTTATTAGGAGACGATGAAAGAGTAGGAGTGTGTTCTTTTTCAAATGAAGGTTGGTGGCTCGATGGTTTTTGTTTCTCTCCTTCCTCGCGTTGCTCGCCTTTTTTCTCAGTTTCCTCTTTAATATCTCCCTCATCTCCTTCATCTCCCTCCATATCATCATCTTTCTCTCCATCTTCTTCATAATCCTCTCTCTCCTCTTCATCTTCTTCATCCTTATCTTCTCCCTCCCCCTCTTCCCCATCTTCCCCATCTTCCTCTGTCTCAACCTTTTCTAAACTATCTTCAACTTCATCTAATATCTTACTTACCAACTCCTTATCACTCAAACTACTTAAATTCCTTACAACCTCCTTTTCCTTCTCCTTCTTCTCCCTCTTCTTCTTCTTCTTCGAGATAAATTTCTCATCTAATTCGTCCAGAATCACCTCCTTATCAATCTTGATTCTATTCAAATTCAATTTATTCTTTTCTATCCAATCTTCATTTAAACCTTCTAATCTTTCTTTGTTGTCTAACTCAACCTCCAATTCCCAAATCTTATCCTTTTTGGAATTTAATAATTTATAAAATTTACTCTCCATATCATTCAATATTCTTTCATATTCATCAGTTGTATCACGGATTTCTTCCTTTAATTCTGAAACTTCCTTCTCGAATTTATCTCTCTCTTCATTAGCCTCTAAAACTTTAGCTTCTTTTATTTGACTATCTTCAATCATATAATCTAGCCAATGAAAAATATTCACCTCAACATCATGATACTTTACTGGAATGACTCCGACAGTTTTTTGGAATTTGCCAGATGTTTTAATACTAATGTCAATATAATCAATCTCTGGAAGATCTTCACCAATAAAACTTCCGTTAACATATAAGTCTTTCAGTGTCATAACTTTGGCACTTAATTCCAATTGTCCAGCAATGGTACCTCTTGAATCATCACCAAATAAATCCAACACTAATTTTTCCCATTCAACTTGCTTATAATCATCTTTACAAAAGCCAAATACATTCTCTTTTGTAATATCTATATGATAGTTACCTTCGGTATATGTGGCGTCAATCGATAAATAACATTCTTTATTCAAATTTTCCTTTCCATAGAGTAATTCAATACTTAAATAGAGCTTTGTGGTTTTAATAATATGTTTTGTCTCGGAATCTACTACATTAAGATCAATTGACTTGATATATCTCGCCATACTGAATGTTTTGAACCTACACGATGACTTCTATTTAAAAAAATGGACTCCATCCACCATAAATCATAGCTAAATTATTTGCACTTGTGGCTTCTTGAATCAACTCTCTAACAGCAGCTTCAATACTTAATCCATTTGCAATTAATTTATCTTTGATTGTCAGTATAGCTAATCCTGCTTCACTCTTATCATCATCTTTTGAAAGGATATTCCTTCCACCACCAGGTTTGATCTCTCCAATTTCTTCATCCATTTGTAATTTCAGTTTCTTTAAAGGTGATAAAGTCCAAGTATATAATGGATCCCACCTAAGAACATCAAGTATTGCAAATATATGTTCTTGATTCTCTCTTAATACTCTAAATGTATGTTCACAAGATTTTGAAAACATTCCATTAACCCCAGTAATTCCAAATCCATCAACTATATCTCTTGTTAATCTAAATGGTACAGTTTCAGGAATTGGTAATAATTTCCCTTGATCAAAAGCAACTCCTAAATCTATATGTATAGGTTCTCCTGTCATTTCATCCAATAATATATTATTGCAATGTCTATCACCTAACCCTAACATATATCCAACAGTTGATGTTGTTGCAATCCCTCTAGTATATTTTATTCTACTTCCAAACCAATTTTCTGGTGTAACAAATGTTTCAGAAAAATAGAATCGAAGTACTGGTTGGATTCTTTCCATAAGTTTCTGATATTGTTTAAGACGAGCGTTATTACCTTCTGTTTTAACTTTTCTCATCAATTCTCTTGCTTGACTAGCTTTCACTTTATCTCGTTTATCATGATATGGCTTTATCACCTCCATCAATGCTTTTGTATTAGCCACAAATTCTATCAAACCTGCTTGTGGTCCTAATGGTATAGCTTTATATGTCCTAATTCTGAGACTTCTCTTTCTTGACTCCTTATCAGTTTTGAAAATATTGTTTACTTTTTCAAAAACTTGCTCCATAATTGAATCTTGTCTAAGATCATCATTTCCATATTTGAATAAGATTTTTTGCTGACTCCAATCTTCTAATGTAAAATCTCCAATTTTTGGTAAGCTAAGTCCTGATGCTGCCACTCTTATTATAGGATTAATGTGTTTCAAACAAATGATCTTATCATACTTCTTTGTAAGATCAATTGGTATATTTTGTGTAGGTGAAGGTATATCAGGTAAATTTTCAAGCCAAAATGATCCAAGAGCAATTTTGCTTAGATCTATTTCGGTTCTTCCGCTAATATTATGACTAGCTAATTTGACAGATTCAATACAGAATAATTCAATCTTGTTAATTATCAACCGAACTTGCTTGGAATCATCATGAAGTAAACTTCGCCATATAACATTCGAGGACACCTCTTTACTCATTATAAAATCATTTTGATTTGTAACCGATCCATACATTCTCATCGACATCAAATTATAAACAGAATGGAAAGGATGATCTCTACATAAACCGATAATCAAATTTTGAAGTGTAGCTTGAAATGTAGTTGAATCTGGTGCAATCCGAGAAATCAACTGAGTAGCCCAACTTGTTAAATTATGCGTAGATATAGTCAACAAATCATTTTTTATCTTGATATTAAACTTCTCATCTTGAGCATCCTCCAACCATAAAGCGAAAAATTTATCTAGATCCTCCTCAGAATTCTCATCCAACAAAACACTTTTCAAATAAAATTCAACAGCAGTTTCCCCAAATACTTGTTCATTTTTCGATAAGCTTTCCAATTCGTTCAATTCAGAACCGTATTGACCTTTGAGTTTAGAATAGTATTTTTGAATTTGTCTTTTCTCCGATTCAGCAAGATTTACAGTAGCACAATGTGACTTGATCTCGTCGATTTCTTCCTTTTTAGCCCTTACCTTTGCTTCTAGTTTATTCCTTTGATCGATAAGACGAGCAGATCTATGTTGCATTTCGCAAAAGTGGGCGAAGGACAGATAAACTTGGGCTTGTTTATGTAAGTTGTCAAGATGAGAAATGGACTCTACCGTGGGTAGTACGTAATTTTCCATTATACTCGAAGCCAACTCTTGTCTTGACAGTGAAAGCCACTTGACCAAAGTAGCTTTAATTAGTTGCGGCCATAACATCATATCCTCAAATGGCTGATTAGTATTTTCACAGTTCAAACTTTTCAACATAGCTATTGGAATTCTATGATGACCCTGAGCCCAAAGTGTAAATGCTGATCGATATTTTGAGTAACTTTCAACTTGCTGCTTTAGTATGGAAGCCGGATACTTTAAATTAGCAACTGAGTTCAACATAAACATTGAGTTCACCATTTTCTGTGTTTCGTTTGAAGTGAGAGCAATTTGATTATATCTCCCAAGTTCATGAGATATACATAGCCATATATCTTCCTTTTCCACATGATTCTCCTTACGATCAAGTATAATTTGATAAAATGCCATTCGTGAGAGTATAACGTTCTCTGAATATTTCAACTCGGAATGATCGAACCAACTTGTTGATTTGCTAAATTTAAGATTCTCCTCGATTGTATGGTTCTGAGTTAAGTCTTCAATACACAGTAAGCAAGTTAAAGTTTGTATTCCTTGGAAAAAGCTCTCTTTTCTCATCCTTTCATTTGGCGTAGAGCTTGCATTTTCTTGTAATGAATGTAAAATCTCATACATTGAGTTTTGAATTGTGATTTCAGCCTTTGTATCAGTATTACGTATTTCTCTTAAAGCCTTGTAAATGTATTCATTTCCAGTAGTAGGAATTTTAGGGGTGGGCAAATCCCACTTGTTTAATTTCCATGCCCACTCATAAGACCTAGCTTGTTCATTACCTGATGAGTGTGCCGCATTTCTTGCAACCCCCAATGTTCCTTCTTCAGTCATATACTCAAGAAGTTTGGAAGAAACTTCTTTCAGATCTAAGTTCAAAGCAATATTTGCATCCAATAATCCATTTTCAAAAGTCACCTTTCCCGACGGGGAGCTATTACGAGTTATCATGTCCAAAGCATATTCTAAAGAGGTCTTTTCTGGTAATCCATAAACCAAGTCGTCATCATCAATAGTGGCATAAATCTTGGATAACAACTCTGCATCAAATTTGGGAATGTCATCATTGATATAAAAATCCTCGTAATATGCTAATGATGCAGATGAGAACCCAAACTTGTTCGTTATCTTACACAACTGAAGAAGATCAATTTCTTGGAACACAGCTTCAAACTTTAGCATACCTCTTTTGGCACCTATTCTAAGTAGCGAAACCAATTTGTTTATCAAGCGAACAGTTGCTTCATCCAAGTTAGGCGTCTTCGAGACAATGTGTATGAAACTTGCAATAAATGCACCACCCTTCATGTTCGATAGACTAACGTAATTTGCTATACATTGTGGAAGTACCTTTTCTGCGTACTCAGTCACTTGATTTGAAAATATTGCAATAGAGGCAAATACTGAATTATATTTGGATAAATCATGCAATAGAGCATCGAGTAATGATGTTGTCCAGCATTCAAACAGATCTAGTTGGTATCTAGAGACAAAGCTGGCATTGAACTGACTCAAATTTAAGTAAGCTTTATCCGATCCCCATTCATTAATGTCAAGAAGATTACTCGAATGAAAATCTAGGGGTAGTAAATAATCTAAGCTCTCACCAAATGAAAGCAAGTTGATATACTTATCCATATCATCACTAACATGCTGTGCTTTCCACTTGAGAATACCTAGCACTCTTTCTGAACATGTTGCCTGGTAAATACTTCCAATCGATGAATAGTCTATAATCTTCTCGACTAAAAAGCTAATATTTGCAATACAGTAATCAAATTCCGTTTCAGAAACAGAATCTAGAGGCTCTAGTATATCTAGACTTGATTCTCCTCTTAAATAATAATCAGCAACATAGCTAGTGCTCCAGCTGATAAAACTTGTTGATTTTGCGCTATTCATTAGTCTGGTTGATTGAAGAAGAATCCTTACTACACTCTCGTGTCCACCTTCGTGATTCTGTATCTTGATTTCTTCAAAGACTACTGAAACCATTTGTAAAATATCGTTCATGTTGAGCTGCATTCCGTTTCGCTTTTGGGAGATGGTGTCACATCTGATCAAAAACTGCTCGACGTTCTTTGTTTTCAATGTGATCTTCTCTTTATTCAAGATTTGTAGAGCAGCTTTTAGCATCATAGCAATTTCGTTGTCATCCTTAAATATTTGTATATGACTTGAGATGATACTTAGTGCTCCAGATTGGATAGTTTCATTTGTGGCCAAGTAGTCCTTCAAGCAGTTGAAAAAGAGGCAAATGTCATGTAAAATTTCATCCTTCTCGTTTGTTGGATGACCTGTCAACTTAATCAAGTCTAGCACCTCGAAGCAATTAGCCTTTAATTGATCTTCACAGAGAAGAGGCCCTAAACTATGGAGAAGACTTCTCCCTAGCTTTATGTGAATATCGTGAATTTTAAATAGAATCAAAACCATTTTTATTTTCTTGATTGTTGACTTCTTGTACAGCAAATCAGTACTATTTTCAACCTCAAGACAAAGTCTACGAGCTAAAAAGTATACTAAAGAGTGCAGTCTGGTCAAAGATCGCCCATTGTCGTACTTCTTAATGAGAGCCTCGACCAACTGAATGCTTGTGGAAAGAGAGATAGTAAGGTCATCTCTTTCTCTAATAAGGTTCAGATAAAAGCTGGAGTTACTTCCACCTAACGGCTCAAGACTATACAAGTTCTCTGAGTCTGGTATATCAGTAAACTTCAATACCTCTAAAATGACAATAGGGAGTACCTCCACCATCATGCTACGCAAAGCATCCTTACCAATATGGCTGCTAATTCTACCAAATACTTCATCTTTGATACCTTGTTTGGTATACGATAATGCAATGATTAGATGAATACTATCCAGGATCAAGCTTTCGATATCAGTATGAGTCGCAGTTGTCAATTCATGTTTGACTCTCTTGTTATCCGACTTCTCTGGAGTAGCAATCATAATAGCTATAATCTCTCTCTTGTAAGTAGTCAAAAAGCTTTCGGTATTTTCAAAATCAAATAGATGAATCGGAAAGCAATCAAATTCATTTTTAAAAGACCACCAAGAACTCAAAAGTCTGAACTTGAATAAGTCAAGTAAATTCCGAGATGTTCTCAACCCCATCCTCTTCATTATGAGTTGCAAAGATTTCTTTACGTAAAAAACTGAAGAGCCGAACCTTGAAATTTCCAACAAGTTGAAAATTGCACTTGACAAGATACGATGAGACACTGTCAGCAAATATCCTAAAAACATACAAAAAGTAGCACTCTTCTCAAAACATTCTTGTGGAGTGACAAAGCTTTGGAATAATAATTTATAGAACGTCATTTGATCGTGAATACCTTGATCCTTTAATATATTAATAAGCGATGGGAGAACCCTGATTTTTACATTGCTCGTAGCACTTTCAAGAAATTCGGCCATAATGGACTTGACTGAAGTAATGAAATCAATCTCATTCTCAGATTGTTTCATGAGTGTAGCCAAAAATATAATGAAGGCAGCACGAGATCTTTCAGTAAGAATCAACTTTTTGGTTCCACACTGAAGGAGCCATTTTGTCATATCTAGAAAGTCTTTACGTATTGCTTCATCCAGGCTTTTAAACACCTCTGAAGCAATTGAACTTAAGAAGATAGAGATTATAGATAGTGCCAATTCATTTCGCTCAAACGAATAGTCAGAAAGAATTTTCTCTCCAATTATTCTAAGTAGCGTTTGAAGTAAGCTTATAGGTGCTTCGGCCAAGCTATATTCCGATGATAACTCCCTGTTAAAGCAATCTTGAATAACACTCAAGCAATGTAAAACCCGTACCTTACTTTGTTTATTGATAAAGGATATTACCTCAAGATTCGTATTTGTGAGATTACCTGAACGACTACCTCTGAGAATCAAACACTTTATAGTCTCCACACAATCGCCAGCTAACACATTCTCAAGTTTGGAGTTGTGATTTTTCTTTGTTTCGGGTACTTGATCTTTTTGAAACTCCTTTTCGATCGAATAAGAGTCCGGTGTCTCACTCAAGAAATTTGCATCATTTAATGACACTTCATTTGTATCTATACCAATATCTTGGTGTAAAAGCAACTCCATGGGTATCAAATTAAATGCCTCTTTACTACATTGTCTTACTGAAGAAAGGAAGGATGCTAGGCAAACTCTTGGAACTCCTTCGATTACACAACGCTGTATTAATGATGTACCTTTAGTTCCCAACATTCTGGTACACTGATCAAATCTTTGTGACCTAGAAAAGAGCGATGCAATCTCGAACAATGATAAAGACCATTTGAGACCGAAGGCTACATCTATCCTCTTCTGAGACATCAAATTATTCAGTTTCTCTAAAAATATGTCTAGAATGAGGTTTGTCTTCAATGCATGTCTCATTCTTTCAACATCATATTTGAAGACCAAGTTCTGATCTTCAGTATAGATCTCATCCTCATATATAAACGATCCCAATTTCTCGTGGTCTCTTTCGAGTTGTTCCCACTCACCTAACACGCCCAACTCAAGATTATGATAGAAAGACTTTATAAGTCCGAGCTCTATACCATACATCCAAGCTACAAACTGAGGAAGGATCAGAAGTCTCGATTCTGGAGTCAACTTTGGTATCTGGACCAAAAACCATTCTTGTATAATTTCAGGTAATAACGAAAGCTTTGACGGTATCAATGCACTAATTAGTTTACTAATAGAAAACCAAAAGTACGCACTTTCATCACTGAACTCCACTGGTCCATTGTATATCGGTAACCCAAGTAGACTTTCCAATTGCGAGATAAGAAAAGAGTCAGAAAGGAAACTCTCCTTTTCCATTTTTTTGTCTGACTGTTTTATTCGTCTGAAGATGAATTCGGTACATAGATTTGCCGTTTTGCAGCATAAATTCGAAATTATATTAGTTTTGATATTTTGAAGACAAATCTTCAAGGCTGATAATACCAAGCTTGCACTTATTTGACTACTTTCAGTTGCAATAATTAGATTAAGATATGAGTATACAGATAGTATACTGCAAGTCTGGGAATTTTCCAGGTTAAAAGTTGAAATCATCACTTTCAAAACGTGATCAGCAGGCGATATTGTAGAGCTTGATGAGCTCGACCTGAGGTCTTCAGAACTCAAATAGAATTCTTCATGATTAAACAATTTCTCTCTTTGCTCGCAAAAAAAGGAAAAGACAAGTAGTCCTAATTTTTGAACTTTCGGATCCTCTTTATGCTCAATTAACTTAATCAAGAATATGATAGCACTGTCTGACAGATACAATGAATCGCGTATAATACCTGCCCTACGTCTCTTTTTAGCCTGGTGAACTATTGTCTCTTCAGTCGTTGTTACAGAAGCTTTGATTTTATAGTATGATCGAATTAGATGTTCTAATCCTCTTATTAGCATCCATGGATCTGTAGAGTGGTCTACTAAGTGGATTGAGCGGAACTTGAACCAGGATCGCTTTGTTTGATTATTGTGGAGTCTTATGGAATTTATAGCCAATTCTAATTCTATTGTTGATGCTTTTGCAATTATACTCTGTATAATAAATCCGATATTATAGAGTAGTATTTTTTCGTTATCACCAATTGCTTTTTCTTCGATAAAAGAATCATCGATAATGGAGAAAGAGTCATCTGATTCAACAAGAAAATCATCTGTATTATCAGGCACTCTTGATATCTCAAGTGAGTTATAAGTTGACCTTAGGTTGAGAAATATCAATATTTGACTTCTCAAAGATTCCGTACTTGTATCGATATTCTGAACAGTTAAACTTATTCCGATTTTTATTAGCTTATTAACCATTTGGGAATTCTCTGTAGAGAGAATGATGATTAATTTGTTAAGTATCTGGAAAGCATATAAGATAAGTAGTTCGGATTTTTTACGTAGCTTAGAAAAGAAATTGAAGACTGACAAAAGTTCAAAATACTTATTCTGTTCAAAAATTTGCAGATATGTTATTGAAACTGTATCCTTGGCTTGTAAGATATTTGTAAGCGCTGCAAATAGGTCAATTGCCTGTTTTTCATTATATCGAGTCTCTTCTTGTAAGATCAGTAGGATGTTTTTAATTAAAAAGTCATATATCTTTAGCCAGTCCGGAATGTTTATATGCTCTTTGAAATGATCTAAACTTAGAGTGAAGATTAAGATTTTGTTGAAGTCATTGATACAAGGAATCAAGTTTTGATGAGAACTTCTTTGGCTATAATGATCGAATATTTGTTGAGTAGTAAGTAAGTAACTTTTGAATTTTAGATTCAAACCAGGATTTTCTAATATCAATCGTAGAGAGCCTGAGGCTCTTGATAGTCGTTCTTCTATTATTGGGGTTGGTTTCTTATAAAATAGCTTCTCATCAAGAGCTATAGAGGTGAAGACTGCTTTAAGTAGTAGATTATATTCTTTTGTTGAAGTGATCTTGAGCGAATTTGCCAAAACCACTTCTTCTAATAAAATTAAAGCATCGTTTCTTTCTTTAAGCTTGTTCGATTGTATATTATTAATAATCGAATTGAGAGCATTAGCCATCAGTTATGCTCCAGATTAAAGCTTGATTTAAAGAGATAGAGAGTCGTGTAGATGATATGAGATGGGAAGATGGGGAGATGGGATCAAATTTAAAAAGAGAATTGAAAGAGGAATTACTGTAGTTGTAGTATCAGCTTTGTGACTTCTCTTTAATTCTTAACTTGTTGCTAATTTTTTGGAATTTTTTAAAAAATTACAAAATTATGAGAATGTTATATCTTTTGAGATTGGGTCTTTCCAAAGCTCAAGTGAGTAGAAACCTCTAACAAGATTTATTAGACCTTATGAAACAATTTCTAAATTGTAACAGAACTCAAACCTCTGGCTCTAAAAAGTTTTAAATTCTGGTCCTTGTCATGTACAAATTCGGTAATTTCGCAGCCATAATTTGTCGCAAAGCATTATACTATAAATCTATGTATAGAGACCTCATCCATTACATGGATATGAATTTAGAAACTGATAATGTTTCCAGAATTACAACATGTGATAGTTGTACTCAATTGACAAGAATAGTCAAATTGGCCACAAAATTTTTGATTTGGGGTTTCTTGATGCCAATTCTTTGGATAATGAATATGATATTTGCGATAAGATACAATACAAAATGTCAAAGATCAATCTGCGACATCAATAATAATAAAATTATCCAAGACATTGCTGGTTATAGTTTATTGTGTTTATGTTTATGGTTAGTCATTGTAACTTTATTAGTTGTACTTGGTGAATTGAATTATAGAGTAAGTGTTGTTGAACCTGCATTAATATTTGCTAATTGAGAATAGTTAACGTGTGCAGTCAAAACCTGGGGTTGACTCTGTTGACTCTGGTTTGACTCGAACCAATCATATAAGAATCGATAAACTTGAAATTTATTCAACAATGTTAAGTTTTAAAAGATTCAAAACAACTACAGCTTTAAAAACAACACCACTTTATAAATCCCATATTAAATATGGTGCAAAGATGGTTCCATATGCTGGTTTTGAAATGCCATTACAATATAAAGATTTAAGTCATGTTGAATCCCATCATTGGGTTAGAGAAAAATGTGGATTATTTGATGTTAGTCATATGTTGCAACATAAGTTCTCTGGTAAAGATTCAGTTGAATTATTACAAAAAATCACACCAATTGACTTGAGTGGTTTAAAAGTAAATCAATCTAGTTTATCAGTTTTATTAAATAAAGAAGGTGGAGTAGTTGATGATTGTATAATTACAAAACATGGTGATTATGATTATTATATGGTATCAAATGCTGGATGTAGAGAAAAGGATACAGCATTTATAAAAGCAGAATTAGAACAATTCAATGATATTAAACATGAAACTTTTGAATCTACACTTTTGGCGATTCAAGGACCTCAATCGGCTAATATCTTATCTAAATTTACAAATGAAAATTTAGGTAAAATTGCATTTGGTGAAACGAAATTTTTGAATCTTGGTGAGTTAAATCATGTTCATTTAGCTAGATCAGGCTATACAGGTGAGGATGGGTTTGAATTATCTATTCCTTCATCAAATGAGAATGAGATTGCAAAATCCAATACATTTTTTGCAACATTAATTGAAGAATATCCTAATATTGTTAAACCAATTGGTTTAGCAGCAAGAGATTCATTAAGATTGGAAGCAGGGATGTGTCTTTATGGGAATGAGTTAAATGATACCATCACCCCGGTTGAAGCATCTTTATCGTGGTTAATTCCAAAATCCAGAAGAGATGATTATAGTTTTAATGGTTCGGATAAAATCTTAAATCAAATTAAGGAGAAATCTAGTGATATCCGCAGAATTGGTATTACTTCCAAAGTTTCAGGACCAGCATTTAGAACTGGAACACAAATTTTTACAAAAGATAGTGAAGAGATTGGATATGTAACATCTGGATTACCATCACCTACATTAGGAATTAAAATTGGACAAGCTTATTTAAATAAGAAAATTAAAATTGGTAGTCAAATCGATTATGAAATCAGAGGTAAAAGAAGAGAAGGGATAGTAACCAAGTTACCATTTGTTCCAAATAATTTTTATAGAGGGAGTTAAGATTTTCCAGAGGAAATTAAGATTTCTCCAGAGGAAGTTAAGATTTTTCAGAGGAAGTTAAGTTTTTTCCGGGTTATCGGTAAGTATATAACAATCAATCAAGTAAGCGAGTCTCAAGTACAACAAGCGCATTTAACATTAAGCCTTTATTAAAGTATTTCCGTAGGTATACACGAAATCAGACTTTAATCCACATATTGAAAATGCATTTCGCGCGTCTACAATGAGATTCGAGTTTAAAATGAAGCGAGGAGTTATCGCGGCACACAATACACGTTAAATCTACCGAGAACAGTAAAACTCAGACGAGATATTGCAGCAAGTACGAGATATTGAGTAAAGAGGATAACTTATGCTTATATAGACCAAAAAGACCCAACGGCTCTTTTGTTTATTTACTTTACAACAGTTAAACCTAATTACAATCGACTTCAATTCAACAATACATTGGTTCCTTAGGTCTGAATCGCGATATTCACAGGTCTTATTCACGCTACAAAAATTATACAGGAAGTAGAACCCTAAAAAACGAGACTTTGACTAGCAATCTCCTCCGTCTTACGAGTGCACGTAAGGTTAAAATAAAAAACTCCACCCCTTTGAAATGACTGGAATATATATATAGATATCTTATTACCTTTAATAATTAGTTTGATAATTTGAATTCATTTTCCAATTCTTATTCATCCTCTTTACGTTCTTTACTAATATGTCATCTTCACCATCACCAAAGAAAAGATGTGCTTTATCACCAAAATCACACAATTCACCATCTCCAGGTCCAAAACAATCCATTCTTAAGATGGAATCACCTTTTTTAAATAAAAAACTAAAACTTGATTTCAATCGTAAACCTCAAAATGTAAATACAAAAAAGTTGAACTTTACAATCTTTGAAGATAACTCAACAATTATAACAAATACCAAACCAGATACTTTGATTCATGGTGCTGAAAATAAGAATTATCGTGAGAAACCAACGGCTATTTCTAATGATAAAGAAAATGTTTTAAAACAAACTTCAATACTACAACAAAGAAATGATATAAGATCACCACTTCTGATGTTAGATACAAAAGAATATCCGGGTTATTATAATGATGAAGTTATGGATCAACTTTATCAACCAATAAATTATGATAATGATCAAAAGACATTACATAAATATACATCAATACCATCATTTGCAACTCCATCAAGAAAGTATAAATCAAATTTAAAATATTTACATCAATCAGAAGATGATGTTGAATTGTTGATGATACGGAAAGAAAAGAAACGTTCCATGTCTGTTGGTAAGAATGAATTGAAATGGGGATTGATACAAAAGAATTCATTTCAAGTTGCGGAGACATACTAAGCGTACTAAAGAAGACATACTAAAGAAGACATTCTCTCTCGAGACATGGTAAGATATTCTCAGTAGACCTACCGAGAATAATAGACAGTGAGGTCAAATATATACCCTAATACACAGTAAGCATATCGATATGTAATAAACATCTTCTCTTCATCAATCACGTGACTTTTATATTCATCGACAAAATCTCAAAATCAAAATTCAATCATCATGTCTTCTTCAATCCTTCAAGCATTTAAAGGATTACAAGTTTCACAAGCAAATAAAGCTTCGGATCATGAAACAATATATGATGTGTCATATCAATATCTAACAAAAGTAAAGAATTTTGATGATTCAAAATCTTTCCATAATTGTCTTGTAGCGTTAATCAATTTAGACAAGTACTATAAAGCTTTAGAACTAATCAATAAAGTAACAGATTTAAAAGATGAATTCCCAACTGAAATTGCTTATATTTACTATAAGACAAACCATTTATCAAAATTAGAAGAATTGGTGAAATCAATAAATACCGATAATTCAATCCTTTCAAGATCTTTAAAACACATATTAGCCCAGGCTTATTATTCAAGTGGATTGTGTGAAAAGTCATTAGAATTGTATTATGATCTTATCAAAACCAATCAAATCGATAATGTATCTGATTTAGCCTGTAATGAAAGAGCAGTCATTTCACAATTATCAATAACAACTCAACCAACCAGTGAACAAGTTGATTCCGAAAATTATGATGTCATATTTAATAATGCTTTTATCGAAATCCAAAAGAAAAATTATCAAGATTCCCTTAATCTTTTAGAAATTGCAATTACTAAATGTAAACAACAAAATTTACATATGGAAGAATCTGATTTACTCATTGAATTAGCACCAATGATCCTAACTAAATCCTATATATATCAGATTTTAGGTGATTATTCAAAATCAAAATCGATTCTTGATGAAGTTTCAAATATTCATGATTCTTTAATTCAAGTTATATTCAAGAATAATAATTATTCTTTGAGTAATTCAGATATCAATGTCAATTTGATCCAACGTGACTTGGATTATAAAGCAAATTTACATGCTTTAAGAGGAAAATTAACCGAGATTCAAAAACAAACTCTTTTGAAAAATCAAGTGAAATTATCTTATTATGCTGATACTTTAAACAAAACTTCAAATTACTTGAAATCATTCAATTTCAAAGGTGATTACACTTCGATTCTCTATAAAAATTTGATACTATTGGATATAAATATCGATGATATACATAATAAAGAAAATTTCAAAAAGATTGGTAAACAAATTTTTAAAAGGTTAGGTACAAACCTTGAAGATAAAGATGAAATCATTTGCTTCTTATTATTGGTTTTCATGAATTCAAAAGCTAAGAATTTCGATCAAACTATCATATATAGTGAAAAGATCTTAAACAAACAATTTGAAACAAATCAAGTTATTCCAGGAGTTATTGGTGTTATAATCAAAGTTTATGAAGATTTACAATTATCAAACAAGTTACAACAACTATTTGACAATTTAGTAGAGAAAATCACGACTTTTGAAGGTGAGATTGATAATGATATTTTGGAGTTTTATGAATCTTTAGGTTTTAAATTATTCTATTTAGGACAAAAAGAATCAGCTTTAAAGATACTGGAAAGATTAAATAAAGACAAGAGATCAACATCTTTATTGAAAAATCTTTTCAAGTCGTCAGATTCAGATTTAATACCAACTTCTGACTTGATCAAATCAATTGATATTAATGAACTTTTACAAACAAAAGTTGAAAGTTTAATACCATATTCATTTATTACAAACAAAAAGGTTAAAGACTTCAAAATTACAAAAAGAAAAAGTCAAAAGGCAAAATTTTCATCTACAAAAGTACTTAAACCTCAGGGTTCATTTGATTTAGATAATGAAAGATGGTTACCAATGAAAGTAAGATCATATTATAAACCAAGTAAAAAAGAAAAGAAAAAGGGTGGTCATCAAGGTGCAATTGAACCTATCATAACAACTCCTACACCACAAACTTCAAATAAGAATAAAAAGAAGAAGAAGAAGGGTAAGAAGTAGGTTTTTCCATATCCGTAGTGCATATAACCTTTATCTTACCTAATATAGATTTAGATAAATCAATGATCTGATCTACGTTCATTTACCAATACTTATTAATATATACAGTCAAGATAAAGTCGTATTACCTAAATTGGAAAGTTCAACCGATAAAGATGAAATCTCAAAATTATATAAGTTTAGGTTACACCCCTCTCGAATCAGATAACATTTTTTTAGTTATCGTTGGATATGAATAATTTTAGATACTCTAGTTATAAAAATGTCTAAATCAAAACCAAATCTAGGAAAAAATTCTCCTTCAATTAAAATATTAACTCTTGCTGATTCTTATAAAGCAGCTCTTACTCTATACGAATCATTCCAAGAAGATGCACTTGGACAATTATTAATGTGTCATATTGATGATTTAGATCATCGAAGAAATTGTGAAATTGCATTATACGAAGCTTATGTAAGACAACATATCTTAAAAGGTCTTGTAATGGCAATTGGTACCGAGACAGATTCATCATTTGAAACGGTTGCAGTTTGGTCATTACCTGATTCAATTGATAATGGATTAGAAACTTTTTCAACTTTAATGGATTCAGGTTATGCAAAAGTTTATGATATGGTTGGTGATGAAGGGGTTGATAAAATCTTTAATGGTATGTTACCACTTCTTCATGATACTTGCGAACGAATTCTTTCAACTGATAAACGTTTTAAAAGCAAAAATCTCTTTACCTTGGTCTATTTAGGTTCTTTAAGTAGTGCCAGAGGTAAAGGTAATGTTTCTAAAATGTTTAGATTTATGTTTGAAAATTATATTGATAAGATTGAAAATGGTATAGCTTATTTAGAGTCTTCAAGTACTGATAATATCCCTATATATGAAAGGTTTGGATTCAGATTTTATGAAGATATTGTTTTGGGCGAGAATGAAGAAGGTGCGAAAGAAGGTAAAGATTATGCTATTATGAATGTAATGATTCGTGGAATTCGTGGTTATGACTGGTCAAAGGATGAAGAATCAATGTCATCAAAATTATAAAAATTAGTGTTTATTGATATGTACATGCAAATTTAAATTTTTCATTCATCTAAAGATAATTTACTTTGATGAGCTGGATCTGTAAGTGTAGCAAATTCAGCTTTAGCCTTTTCCCTCAACTGTTCTTCTTGATGCTTTGTTATTGGTTTAACTGTTTGATTTGGTGGTACAAATTCAAATTTACCAAACCCAAATTCTCTATCAGTCATTTTATTCAACACATATAATTGTGATCTTGTATAACCTACCATTGCTTCTATATGTCTCATATCTACATTTTCATTACCATTAAATAAATTTCTCCATAAAGCTCCTGCTAATGTAATATCATCAGTCATTAATCCTTCGTCATAAGATAAAACTAAACCCAATAATTGTGTATGATAATCTTTTAAATATCCTTCAATAATACGATTTGAATTTATTCTCAACTCTTCTGCCATTCTTAATTCCATATCTCTAAAAATTCTATCCACTAGCTTTTGTTGATAATTTCTACCATATTCAAATGGCATTGCTCTCATTCTAACTGATAATATCCAATAATGTAATGCAGTAATTTGAAACCATTGTGAAAAAGATTGTGGGAGACAAAGAGTTTCATAATAAAATTTGGCGGTATCAGATAATGGTTCATTTGGATAATACATACCTTGTTTTTTACATTCACCAAAATAATATGATCCAGCAATTGGTCCTGCTCTGGATTTGTCCATATCAATATTAAACCATTTTACTATAGTTTGACCAAGTTGTTGCTTCCAACCAGACATCTTATATGAAGAATCATTTTCTATTTTATGATATGAGAGAAATGGTCTTTTTTTTCTTGCTTGTCTGGGATTTATCTTTAAATCTTGTTTAATATGAGGAAGAGTTGATTCTTTTGCTAATTTGGCAGGTGGAGTTATTTCATCCGAAAAGAGTAAGCTAGTAGTTTTAAATGCTGATGACGACGTTTTTGAAAGACATCTCGTAGTTTGTATCCCTTGTTTAATCATTTCTTATCTAAATACTTGAATCTGAAAATTTTGTTGATGCTGGTAAATACACGTAAAAAAGGTTGCAACCTCTTAAAATGTCGTTTATTGTCATACATTAAAATAAATAACTAAAGGTGACTAGTTTGACTAAATGCCTTATCAAAGTCAGTAAATACAAATCTGTATCTAATATCACCAATTTCACATTTTGTTAAGGCTTCATTACAACCATTTTCTGAAATTGGTACTTTTACAATCCATGGTTTTATACCATTTTTCGCAGCTAACTCCAACATTTCTTGAGCTTCTTTCTTTGATCCTAAAATTGAAGCACCAAACGATGATGCATTTCTAACAAATCCAAAAGGTGATACTTGCATAGTGCTAGTTGCTTCTGGTAAACCAACAGTAATAAATTTACCATTTAATTTTAATGTTGACAAGTAACTATTTAATTGAAATCCTTCAATAGAAGAAGCACAATTTAATATCAAATCTATCTTTCCATGATATTTCTTATGCCATTTTTCCATCTCTCCAGTTGCTATGAAATCATGAGCTCCTAAAGTTTTTGATTCATCTCTTTTGGCTGAAGACCGCGAAAATGCAATTACTTCAGCTCCCAAAGTATTTGCAAATTGTAAAGCTAAATGTCCTAAACCACCAATACCAATAATACCAACGGTTTTCCCTTTAGCATCATAACCAAGATTTTTTACTAAAGGAGAAAATACTGTTAATCCAGCACACATCAATGGAGCCGCAATCTCAGATTCTAAAGCATCAGGTATTGGGAAACAGAATTGTTCATGAGCAATTGAATGAGACGAATAGCCACCTTGAGAGACTTCTTTTGTGAACTTATTATAATTATTATAAGTTGCTACTCCTTTAGAACAATACTGTTCATTATCTGAATTACATACTTCGCAATCATTACATGATTGAGAAGCAGCACCAATTCCAATTCTTTGACCTAATTTCACTTGAGTTACCTTTGAACCAATATGAATTACTTTTCCAATAATTTCATGTCCAACAACCAAATCTTTTCTTTGTAATGGTCCCCAACTACCTTGAATTGTCTTGATATCTGATCCGCATAAACCGCAACAGATATTCTTTGTAACTACGTCATAATCATGAAGTTTTTGAGGCAGGTATTTAACAAGAGTAGGATTATTCCATGCCTCTTTGCTTTCAACTCCAAATCCAATAATCTGGTCTGGTATTGTCATTAAAGATTATAAATTTGAGGTGTGTATTTGACTATATACTGATATCCATGAACCACATGCGGTATGAAGATGCGAATATTAAAGTACTGAAATTGATGATTGAAAGCTTTAAAATCCTTAGGTAGTGTAATTCAATAGGAGAATTCAAGAATATCATTTACCGATCATTTTGGGTTCAAATCTTCAAATCACGAAATTTGAAGATGAGTTACCGAGGTCAATTCTTAAGCAATGTAAATGACTAAATACACTGTGGCATATAATTTTGCTGTGATTTCTTACTCGAGATTCTACTTCCTTTTATATAGCTAAACACCTTTGTGGTTAAACAACCTTGTTGGTGTAGGAGTATAAATTACATTGAAAATGCTAGTAAACGGTAATTTTATTAATCTAACTCTATTGTATTCATAAATATAGTGACAATTACTTGAATGCCTTTTCAAAATCTGTAAAAACAAATCTATATCTGATATCACCATCATCACATCTAGTCAAAGCAGTGTTACATCCTTCTTCAGAAATAGGAATTTTCTCAATCCATGGCTTAACATTTTGTTCAGCAGAAATTTTCAACATTTCTAATGCTTCCTTCTTGGATCCTAAAAGTGAAGCACTGAAGGAACAAGCATTCTTGACAAATCCAAATGGTGAAACAGTCATAGTTTCAGAAGCTTCAGGTAAACCAACAGTAACGAATTTACCGTTAAGTTTTAAAGTATATAAGTAATCGTTTAATTGGAATCCACCAATAGATGAAGCACAATTCAAGATCATATCAAACTTACCAGCAAATTTCTTTGCAAAATCTTTTTCTTCACCAGTTGCAATAAAATCATGAGCTCCAAGCTCTTTAGATTGTTCCTTTTTAGCGGAAGATCTAGAGAAAGCAACAACATTTGCACCTAATGCGTTGGCAAATTGTAAAGCTAAATGACCTAAACCACCAATACCAATAATACCAACGGTTTTACCTTTAGCATCATAACCAAGATTTCTTACCAATGGTGAGAAAACAGTTAAACCAGCACACATTAATGGAGCGGCAACTTCAGATTCTAAAGCATCTGGAATAGGGAAACAGAATTGTTCATGAGCAACAGAGTGAGAAGAGTAACCACCTTGAGAAACATAGTTATCATGTTCAGGGTATGGTGTGTTGTAAGTTGCAACACCTTTTTGACAATATTGTTCATTGTCAGATTTACAGTGTTCACATTCATCACAAGCAGAAGAGGCAGCACCAACACCTACTCTTTGACCAACTTTGACTTGAGTAACTTTGTCACCAACTTTGATAATTTTACCAATGATTTCATGTCCAACAACTAAGTCATCTCTTCTGAGAGGACCCCAATTACCTTGGACAGTGTGAATATCAGAACCACATAACCCACAACAGATGTTTTCAACAATAACATCATTAGGGCCAAGAGGTCTAGGTTTATATTCAACTAACTTTGGTTTATTCCAATTTTCTTTCTTGTCAACACCGTAACCTTTAAATGTTTGTGGTACACTCATAATAATAAATTTCAGATTGGTATCATTAGGAGAAGACCTGGAGAATTTATAATCTCTGGATTACAAATCTTGCTCAGTATTGTGACGTTGAATATTAGATATATGCATTCGATGCCGGATTGCTCTTTTTGTTTCCGATAATGAAATTAATTTGGGTTAAAATCTGACTTGAAGAAAGCGATAAGGAAAGAAGAGCCTCATAACTTGGAATTGAATCTTGGTTTATTTCATTTAAGTCCTTGACTGACTTTTGGAATCAAAGTCATCGAGTTAAGTATTCTGTCAAATCATTATATACAGTTTTAAATAAAGCTTTTATCGGATTAAATTTCCAGAGACCGGACTTGATACGGTTGCGACGGTAAGAACTCATCACTTCATATAAACATCGTCATTAGAACCTTCTATGAAAAAAGCGTCCTCTGCATAATTATAGAGCCAAATTGTAGTTCTATGCTCAAGTCTGCGCCGTGATTCAAAATTTAATGGAAATCATTTCCTATAGTGTAATAAAGATAAGCATATTAAGCTGTAGTGTATAAAAGATGGCTAAATATTCAAAAGTATAGAGTTTTTACGAAGCTTGTATTACTATAGATTAAGATTACGTAATCAATATTTTATATAATAATATATAATATCCGACTCTGGGAATAAGGGTTTCGTAGTTACTATTTCAACCTTGAGATCACGTCGGATGTGTGCTCTAAAAACTTAACACGATCTATATTCCTATATCGACACTTGTCTCAAAATTAAAGTTTAAAATTGAAGCGCGCTTGTTTCTCACGAGACTTTAATCACATGACTTATGAAAGGTGACTTCTTGATCACATCAACCACAAACATCAAGATCCGCCTTGACATCAATTCCAAAATAAAGAATACATTAGCTTAATCAGCAAAATGGTGTTATTTAAAAGGAAGCAGGTAACTATGGTGAAGCCTCCAATAATCACTGATATACATAATGAGGTTTTTCATATACCTGAAACTGGTGAATGGTTTCAAACTTATAACGAATACTTGAAACGATTAGATTATTATAAGACTCGTAAGTTTGTTTGCGAGATCACTGGAAATTCATGTTTAACGTTTTTTGAAGCTTTAAAGAGTGAAGATACTGAAGTTCAAGGTGTTGAGTCAAACTTCCCAGAAGCTTTACGTGAACATATTCTTAGATTTTTACAGTTTAATAGGATAAAAAGATTAGATTTACTTGTTGATAAGGTATATACCGTGTTCAAAAATGACTACTTCCCTGGTGAATCCATATATATTAAAGGTAAATTTTCAAATGATATATCAAATGAATCAAGCATAAAACATAGGGGATTTATTAGAGAGAAGGTTCAATATAATAACCCTATAGATGGGATGACTACAAAATATCTAGTAGTTAGAAAGAACGATAATATGGAAGCAATTGTAACAAATGAACAAGTTTCAAGGGATAGAAATCATTTTACAAAATGGCTTATAAAGACTTTTATAAAACTTACAATGGCAAGATCAAATAAAATAGGAGCTCCTTGGGTTGTTAAGGACAAGTTTGCCAAAAAATATAGAATAAATCAAGAATACCCCGAGGATCTAAAATACTATGAATCTTCAACTCCAAGTGGTGAAATTTTATATGAAGATGATGAATTTGATAATCTGTTTGATGAGGAAGATTTGAAAAAGCTTAAGAAACCAAATTCATTACAAAAGAAAGCAATATCGAATAGTCTTGGTGAATATGGGGATAACTTTTTTTCTATACTGTCTATTGCAAATCTGCCAAATTCACAGGATGTAATTGACTTGTTAATGAGAAAGTTTGGTGATCATTATCTTCCTGAGAGTTTCCATCAAAGAATAAGATCAGAAACACAAGTTTCAATAGCAGAGTTTGAACCAAGTCCAACAAATCTTACTGAAGATTTACAGTTGAAATTTGATATAAATTCAAAACCAAAGCCATCAAAGTTAAGATTACCTGAAAATGCTTTAGAAATGAATAAAGACCTTTTATGTAAATGTAAAGCAAAACTCTCAAATGAAGTGAGTGAAGTTGAAGTTGAATTGATAAATCGAAAGATTGAACGTCTTGAAGGAGACTATGTTAAGAATGTTCAAGAAGCTCTTGAAATTTGGACGTTTGTGAATGTTTATCATGTACCACTTCAGATTGATACTTTCACGTTTGATGATTTTATTTATGCAATGGGTTGGAATTTAGATCAATATCAAGATATAGGTCGTTGTGAGTTACTTGATGAAATATGGTGTGCTGTTTTACTGGCAATAGTTTCAGAAAATTCAGGTAAAACTTCAAAATCATCGAGTGAAATACAAGGTTTACAAGTTGTTCTACCGCCAAAGCATTCATACATTAATTCTGCTGATGATGAAGTAGGTTCAAAAGATGTAGGATCGGAATTCGAAGGTGAACAAGAAGAAAAAACCCAATCTCATGATCATGATCAAAATGGATTTGAAGAACAAAAAGTAGAAGATGACGTTTCGGATACTAAAGAAGGCGATGAAGTTGCGGAAAGTGACGGTGGCGAGGGAGAGGATGAGGAAAATGAAGAAGAAGAGGAAGATGAGGAAGAAGTCGAAGATGATGATGAAGGAAGAGAACATAACGCATATCACATGATGAATTATCGTAATACAAGTTGGCATGAACGTCTACGTAAAAGAAATTTTAGAGAAGGAGGATGGCAAACAATTATATTAGGACTTCTAGAGTTGGTGGAAGATGTACCTTCCTATACAACTATTATTGAAGATGCATATAAAGAATTAGCTCCTTTAGACTTTAACAGTACTCTCACAACTGTCCTTACTCAATTCTACTCAAATTTGGACTTTGAGATGAGGTTAAAAATTCTACATATATTTGTAACTTTATTAGTGGGAGGTAACATAGTACGGAATTACTTGGATGAATCATTAGATCAGACAATCAGTTTGAAACGTAATAGGCTTGAAAAACAAAAAGAATTCAAAGCAAGTGTTGAACTTACAAATAAATTAAGATTGACAATGTTAAATTTGATGCAAGAAGCTGATGACGAAATAATTTTAAAGCTAGACTTTAACAAACCTGAACCTTCAGAAGAGGTGAAGAAGTTCATGGAAAACAATCCAGAATTTTCAGCTTTATGGGTTTCCCGTGTTGAAGAGTTACAAAAAGTTGACACACTCAAGACCGAGAAGCAAATTCTAGATAAACAACTTAATGAGTTAGACTGTGAAAGAGTCAAGTATATTGGGAAGGATAGATTATTTAATCGTTATTGGTGGTTTGAAAATAATGGAATTGCTATTTCAAACGAACTGGATACCAATGATAGCGACGAGGGTACGTCGGAACCTGAAGAAACGTATTTAATGGGAAGATTGTGGGTACAAGGACCATCCGATGAAGATCTCAAAATTTATTATAATAGAACTATTGAACAAGCAATAACGCTTCAACAAAATCTCAGTTCCGAAACAAATGGAACTGATAATAGCTCTTACATAGCAAAGGTTCTAGATATACCTTCAACCGGTAATTTAACTGGAATAGATGAGGATCAACTTAAATCTAAATTACTAAACTTAGAGCCTATCACAAGAAAGTCAGTTGAGGAGTCTCCTGATCCAACATTAAACCGTACAGAATGGAGAAGTTTCGACAATCCCGATGATCTAGACGGAATAATAGGATGGCTTAATCCTTGGGGTAAAAGAGAATATTATCTTTTAGATGAACTCAAAAAAGTTAGAAAAGCCGTGGAAGCTAGTATGAAATCTAGAAATAAAGCACAAACGTTTGATGGGTCACCAGAAGAATTGACTATTAAACAGAAATTGCATGAGATCAAAGAAAAGCTCGAAAGCGAGGAGAACAAAAAAGAAGGTAGTGAGGTGACAAGTGATGAAGAACCTAGAAGAGGAAGGACTAGAAATGGAACAACAAAACGTCAAAAGACAGATCCAATAGATGTAGATATAAATGAAATTGATGATATGATAGAATTACACAATTTGGAAAATTCGTTAAAAGAGAGTTTACAAAGTGGTAGAGAGCATGTAAAAATGAATAGAACCTTGGAATGGACAAATGGTCTTGCTATTGCTAAATATGGTAAGTCCTTATTTGATGGTGGTGCTAGATCCAAGGAAAAAGGTAGTAAGAAGAAAAGATAGAGAGAGAAGTATGAGTAGCATAAAAGAGCAAATAAGCTCAAAATTTCATTGAATATACATTAGACAGTTATATTAGTACTTATTTCTTTTTCTAGGTTCATTATCATTGAAAGATCTTTTTGATCTTTCATTTCTCGTCATTTCAGCAAGTTCTTTGATTTTGAGTTCTCTTTCTTGTTGTTGTTCAAGAGCTATTTTTTTCGCCGTTTCATTCCGTATTTTGATTTCTTGTCTTGCAAGTGTATCTGCATCTTTCAATGCTGTAGACAAATCGCCAAACTTTTCAAGATTAATTTCGTTTTGTACTTGACTTCCTCCACTTGCTGCATTCATTCTTTTATCTAGAGAAATAGTAAAACCTTGGTTATTCTTCCAATTGGATACCGCAGCAGGTATTGACCATTTTTGTTTATCTTCTTGAGTAAGTTGATGATCAGATGCCTTTTTAAGAATTGGAGGTGGTGGGGATGGATCTTTATGTCTATTCTTCCGAAGTTTAAATCTAGGTAGGTCCATTGGATCCTCTTGATAATTTTGTATTTCTACGGTTCTACCTCTTTCATCCGAGGTATCCAACTTAATAAATGATGGCTCAGTTGATGGTTTATCTGGATTTAGGATCTTATCGATAACAGATTTTGTTTCTTCAATACATGCAATTATTCTAGGATCAGAGTCACTTAATCTTGGGAAATCATGTTTTAGATTAGGATATAGTTTTTTAAGAGGGATAGTATCTTCAAAAGTTGTTTGGAATTGTCGATTTGTATTTGAACTAGCAATTGTGAGGTTATAATTTAGTGATCCATCATTATTAACATGGAGTTTTTTAAGAGTTGAGGTTGTACCATCGATGTTGTTAGAAATTGCAGTAGATGGTTTATAAATCTCAAGACCATTATTTTTTATAGGTTTGCTTGGTTTAATATAATCTGAATGTTTAGGTTTAGGTAGTAATGAACTAAACATGTTTAGAAAGAGTAAGTGAGCATCTCATATTATATAATGTCGCGAAAGTAACGACATTTTCGCAACCATCACAACAGCAAGCAGCAGCAGCAGTAGCAGCGCATATCATATTGTCATATTCTCTATAAAAGTCATTTTTTTCAAAATATACCTAGCTGTTGACACTTTCTAAATATCCAAGCAAACACAACATTTGGAATTACTTTATTGATTGAATCTTCTGTAACAAAACCATCAAAATCTAATTCAGCTTCAGTAACTCTTTTCATACCACTCAACTTAGTAAATGCAACAAAGAAGAAGTATAGAATTAATTGCTTCCAAGTCAAATTGATTTTTGTAGATTGTATTGAAGTAAGTTCATTTGGTTTTGTATTAGAAATTTCATTCAAGGTATCTGGAAAATCCGTGATAAAACCACATTCAGAAAGTCCTCTTGAAATTGTAATGAAGTTATCAAAATTTGCTTTAGAATTAATAGTCCAAGCATAAAGTTTTAAATTGTGTTTATGAAGCAAAGGTAACAATTTTTCAGTAAATTCCGGAGCCCAAGTTGCTAAATATAATATTGATATACCTGTTACTTTGAATCGCTTTTTAGATGATTCTATATGAGCATTATAATTCAAATAATGTAATGAATCTAATGAGTTGACTGATATATGAAAGATATCAAATACATGATCTATATCCTCAAATATCTTTGTAAAATAGGAATCTTGATTCATATACTTTACAATATTTAAATCCCAAATTCCCAATTGTACTCTTGAAGTCCACCAAGTAATATCATTTCTAACTTTAAGCATATCTTGAACCAAATACTTTGCTAATTTTGGCGGATTCCATTTCTTTATATCCAACATAATCTTAACAACAGTTTTACTTTCATCCAGATATTTTACAAACCATTGCAAAATTTGTTCAAATGTCATAATTGGTTCACCAGAATCAAGTGTCTTTAGATCTTTTAAAACCAGAAAATTGGTCTCAGGTATTTTATAAGGAGCAGATTCTCCATTTGGACCTTCAAATATACGCTCAGTTGATATATCATGACATATAATCAATTTATCATCTTTTGTAAGCCACACATCAGTTTCAAACAGTGTCGCACCAGTCTCATAACATTTTGTAAAACCTAAAACCGTATTCTCAACGTATTTACCTTTAAAGCCACGATGGCCTACAATCTCTAACATTACACAAGATATATTATCATGAAATGATGTCTATATAAATGGTATGAACGTGGAAAAGGTTGGGGAACGAGTTTTCATATGAAGGAGGAAATGCAAAATGAGCAACTTTAAATAGTATAATATATTTCTCTATATAAATTTAAAGCTTCCCCTTATCTTTACCATCAACACATAATTTGATTAACAGATATGCAATTGATTCAGGTGTTGGTATTAATATACAATCGGGATTAAAATCTTCTTCATCAGTACCATAAATAATTTTATGTATAAAATCAACATCAAACCATTTAGCATCAGCTAATTCATTATCATGACCTAAATGAATAACTTCATCAACACCATTGAATTCAACCTCACCAACACAACCAATCATCAAATTACCTGGGAAGGGCCATGGTTGAGTCATTACAATATTAATCTTATCACAAACAACCCCAGTTTCTTCCCAAATTTCTCTTTTTGTAGCAATTTCAACCGTTTCACTTGGTTCCATAAATCCTGCTGTACATGCATACATATTTGTTCCAGCAAATCTTTTACTTAAAGAAAGTAAAACTTTTGTCTTTTCGGTATTTGTAATTGCTGTTATAATAACTGCATCAGTTCTTGGGAATGAAACATTTGAAACTCTTGTATTTTTAACTGGACATTTATATATTACGTCATCACCATTTTGTTCCAAGATTTCATCATTGGTACATCTTAATTTACCACCAGCATGGATTGGTATGACTTTTGATCCACAACCTGGACAAAATCTATTTCTAATTAACCAATCTAAAAACATCTTTGAATGAGAATATAATGAAGCTTCTTTACTTGTAAATGTCATATAATGTTTTCTTGAATATGTAAACACTAAATCTTTTGACGAAATCTTTCTATCTCCGTTTATGAATTTCAATATAATCTGTTTAAGTTTTGGTGAATTTGTTAAATCAATTGCAAAATATGGTATCCCTTGATATCTACCTTGATGATCTAAAAATTTTTCAGTTGTATTTGTTTCGTGTTCAACTAATTTTAATTGCTTAAGATTCAAACCAACACTTTCATCTTCCATACCTAAAAATAGAAATATAGGTTTATTATTATCTCTTAGACTTGGATCATGATCTTTATTATCATTACTCCAAGTTTCAACTACATTTTTCCATTCAGGTAACGACATTAATCCTTTATATCCATCATTATCACCATTCATCATTATAATCAATTTCTCTTCAGCATCCTTATTGACAAGTGGATTGTTGTCATCAAAAAAGATAAATTTTGAACTTGGATGAAACACTGCTTCAGTTATAAACTCTGAATTTTCTCTTAAGAACGAAACTCGATTTATTACTTCTGATCCAAAGTAGATATCTTTCTGTTGTTCATGGATTTTAGAAAATGGATTATGTGACATTTTAAAGTAACTTTGTCTTTTCAAAGCAATCTCTTTAGTACTATATAATCTCGTCCAATTGAACTTATCAAATCTAGTTTTATATAGCAAATTACTCATGTTAGAGTTCGTGTATTGTCAAAGTTTATTAAAGTATATACATGTGAGTCCTAAAATGGGTTAGTATGATTTCAGAAAATGTAAGACTTTCTCCTCATAAAATTTAGGAAGTCAAGCGTTTATCTATGTTGTTCATCAGTATACATACGTTAATCGTGAGAAGGGGTGGTTCTGTTTGTTTTGGTTCTGTTTGTTTTCTGTTTGCTCTTTGGTTAGTATCTCAGCTATCTAAGACATTCTCTTCACTAAAATCAGAAGTCTAACGTCATATATCTTTATAATCATCATCAAATACTTACTTATCCTATAGTTATCCCCTTTCTTATTATATTTGGTAATCCTTTTATCCATCCTTTACCGGTCTTTTTATCTATAATTACAAATACTCTTCCAGATTGTCTCATTCTACCAGTTCTACCAATTCTATGAACTAAATCAACTGATGTATTTGGTAGATCCATAAGTATTATATTCTTTACTCCAGTGAAATTTAATCCTCTTGCAAGTAGATCAGTTGCAACTAATACAATTGTTCTATTTCTAGAATTATCTTCTAATCTTTCAGCTGGTTGAAGAAATGGTTCAAGTTTCATTTGTCTTGTATCAGGATCATCATCACCACTAATTCCATAGATATCATCTTTTGATGTTCCATACTTTCTTACTAGTGTCTCAACTAATGGTTCAACATCAGATTTATGATTTACAAAAATAATAACTCGTTTTATATATCCTTGTTCAGTTCCATCATTATTAATAGCATATAATGCTTGTGCAAGACATCTTGTTTTGGATCCATTATAGGGTGATAATGTAGCATCAAGTATCTTCATTTCTATTTGTGATGGGATTTTATGTAATGATGGTGTAACTATATTAATAACAGAATGTTCATCTGGATACATTCTACCTAAAGTTTTATTAAATTCTCTTGGGATAGTAGCTGAACAAAATATTAAATCACGACATTGACTAAAACGACGAAGTGTTTTTGTTGTATCTAAAATCCAAGATTTATCTAATAAAGTATCGGCTTCATCAACAACACAATATTTTACTTGTGAAAAATGTCTAAATGGTCTCATGTAATTTTTAATACCAGAAAGACTTTCGATTTTACCGGGAGTTGTTATTAAAACATCAATAGTTTGACTTAAAACTGCTGTAAATAATTTGGTTGCTGGATCTCCTGCTCCCCATTTGAAAACATTTAGATTTAGTGATGTTTTATTATCAGGTCTTGATAAAAAATTCTTAAGTTGAGGATTGGTTGTAGTCCAATCTTCAGTATCAAATTTAATTTTACATGCCCCATTAACAGTTTCATAAACTTGATCTACTAATTCATGAGTTGGCAATAATATAATTGATCGTATTATTGGTAATACTCTTGATTGCTCATAAGCATTTCTACGATGAGATAAATTTAAATCTTCTTCTTTTAATTTTGATAATAAAGGTGCAAGATAAGCCCAAGTTTTACCAGATCCAGTTTCTGCTGCAATTGTGAAAACTTTCAATTTATTTTCTTCATTAGATTCAACTAAATCTTGATAAATATCTCCGGTTTGCTTAGCTTTTCGTTCTTTATTAATTTTACGTATAGCCGCAATTTGAACCGGTGTTGGTCTTAATTTAAGCAGATCAATGGACTTTATATATGTATTTTTCAACATGTACTTTTTTTTGATCTCACCTATTAAAGCATAACGAACACTAGGGAAGATTTTTAAATCTTTAAAGTCTGTAATTTTACCAAGACCTTGACTATTGATCTCTTTTAATTTATTACTAGGTTGTTCTAAACCAGAGAAATTCCCAAATTGAAATACTGGAGTTTTCTGTGGAGATTCTAATGCTTTACGTTTTGGTGCATTGATAACTTGGTTAGGTTTTCTTTTGTTCGAGCGAGTGCTTGCAAATCGTAACCCTCTTATCACATTAGCAAATTGCATTAAGAAGACAAGCTTCTATGGTTTATATAATGAAACTTTGGAACTTTTATACGAAAATTTTTTGAGATGAAGGTCGTGGAAATTGGTAGATTGAGTTAGGGCTGGTGAAGTTGCAAAAGATGAAGCTTCAATAGTGATGATGGGGATCTTGTATGACTCATGAATACCATAGAAACCTCTTTAATGTGATTGGAGTAAAAAATTTCATATATTGTGAAACATTGGTGTGTTTAGTTGTTTATTGGTAACATTTTGGGCAAGACTATGAATACCTTTATGTTCTGAAATTGTCTACTTGTATCCCTATCAACGGAGACAAATTGACAAACACAAGTGGTTTTAACTAAAACTACCACCAGCCCATCAAAAGTCCAGCTCCTTATATCAAGACATTTTCGTGGTTGAAACATTTGGTATCAGCCTTTTCTTAATCTTTAGTAGTAATGTAAACTTATGCAATTCATCATTAACTCCTACAACAAATAACTTGAAACTATTTGCATGCAAACAAAATGACTTTCCAACGACAATGCCAACCTTTTACTATGTCAACTTCTCACAAGAATAAAGAAAGAGCCATTTTGACAAACCAATTTTTGAGTTTTTCACTTCCCGAAATTACTCTATGTTTTTTTCATTGTATCCTGAAATTCTCCGTAACTCTATGCCATTATCAAGCCCATACAACTTCCTTCTTAACATTTACAATCCAATGCGATCGACCTTGTCTTATACATTTCTCAATTTATGACACAAAACCATTTTAGTGAATCGAAAATATTTTTCACATAGCGCTGAAGACAATTATCAATTCACAACGTCATAGATCCATTCAGTGATCTCATTTTTGAACAAAGATGCTATCCTCTCATTTTAAAAGGTTGATAATATCTTCAACCAGACAATTCTCAAATACACCATTAGCTTTGGCAAAGAAACCAGCTCCAGTTCAAAAAGGAAAGAGGAAAGCAAAACAGGGGTTTAAAAAGACTCCAGTAAGAGAAAAATCAAAGAAAGGTGGTATGACACATTTAGCATTTAGAGATGCTGTTTGTAGTTTGAGCTTTGAAAAATCAGCTATTGAACCAGAAGATTTGAATATATTAACTACTCCAATAGAAAATTTATCATCACAAGTTGTCAAGTATGATGAAAGCGCTACAAAGTTCCTTACTGATTTGGGTGCATTTAAGAAATATCAACAATGTGAACTTTTCAAAAATCCATTATCATTTATATCCGAAAACACAATCAAATTCAACTCAATGATATCATTGGATAAACCTTCAACTTCTAATAGATTCTTCATAAGTGGAGAGAAAGGATCAGGAAAATCTGTACTTTTATCACAAACCAAAGCTATCGCAAAATCTAATAACGAAGATGTTTTTTTATTACATTTAGATCACCCTGAAAGAATCGTAGAAGGTTCTTCAGATTACATATTCAATTCAAAACTTGGTCTTTATCAACAACCAATGTTCACAAAGAGATGGATGAGAAAATTGCTTGCTGCAAATGAATCAGTATTAAAAAAAATGAAGTTGACAAGAGATGTCAAGATTTTCAATAAAACACAAATTGAATTAAAGAAAGGGGAAAACACATTATTTGAATTTCTTGAAAAAAATCAAGATTTTGGAAAATTTGCTCCAACTCAAGCATTTACTATATTGACACAAGAATTACAAGAAACTGAGATTCCAATTTTGGTTACAATTGATAACTTCAATGCTTTCACAAGTGAAATTGAAACCAAATATCGTCATCCAGATTTCCGCCCTATTCGTTTTAACGAATTTGAAGTTGCAAATTTCTTGTTTAAATTGGTTACAGGTGATGTTGCTCTTAAAAACAGCGCAGTGATACTAGCAGAATCAAAAGATTTACCTCATGGAAAAACTCTTGCAGTTGGATTAGGTAACTTAAATTATGATCCTTACTGGAAGCAAAAGGAGTGTGATTATGAAGTTGCAAATGCTTTGTTATCAAATGGTGGTATAAAATCTTTTAATGTTGAGAATTTGACAAAGAATGAAACAAGAGAATTGATGAAATTCTGGCAATCAGCTGGTGTTCTTAGAGTTAGAGAATATCCAACTAAAGAAGTTTTCAAAACCTCAGAAGAATTAGCTAGTGAGAAATCTGCTAACCTTTTGGTAGAAGTTTCGCAAACTGATGAAACTGATCCAGCACTTCAATTTGAAAAACTTGTACAAAATCATTACACAGTGTCTTCTGGTAACCCTGGTCATTTACTTAAAGCTACTACGTTAAGTTTTTGAAGTAAGTAATTAATATGTAAATATTTAAAACGATGTATATATAGTACCAGTATGGGTGTTTTTAAAAGTCGTAATGTCTAGATTGTAGACTTCTTTTTTTGTCATGAGTATCATTGATTATCAATTCTTTATATGCCTATGTGATGTTTAAGTAAACAAAGTGTCTTCTTCTCTCAAGTATTCGCCAATATCACCTTGTCTAAAAGCTACAATTGAAGTTGGTTGCATACTTCTAGCCTCATTTGTTGATTTGGCACTTACTCCAAATCCTAAAGGAATATCATTCATTGAATACACTATTACACCCGCGTGTTCAGGAATATCATCAGTCATTCTACCAACATGAGCTTTTAAAACATGATTTCCATATAGAAATGGCATCTCACCATTTTGTTTAATCCAGATTTTAAATTTAGCATATTGAGCCATAGATGGTAAACTAGTAATATGTAATCTAAACTTCCCGGTCTTTGTGAATTTACCAAAACAAACACCTAAAGACATTAATTGTTGTCTACCAACTGATGTAGCGAATCTAGCTATTTTTTCACTAACATAGTATACTCTATCTTTTTGTAAACGGAAAACATGAGGATCTTGCTTATTATCAATAAGATAAGATATATTTCTCCCTATATAGTTTGCTAGTTTTTCGAAAACTACTTTAGTTTCCTCTTCAGTTAAAGGTCTCATCTATGAAGTTTACTAGTTTTTGAAAAATTTGGCTCATCGAGAAGGAAGAGTACATGCAGGTATTAGATTGATAAAGCGAATATGAGATTTGATAAGTTGACAATCAACAATATAATTTGTTAGGGAGACATGAGATGATTTAGCTAATATCCCAGATTCGATTTCAAACACCCATACTTCCGTTTTCTCTTTCTCTGAGTTTTACTTTGCAGCCATTACTGGTTGTCAGACGTGCATATAATATCATCTACAAATTTTTCGTTTTTAACTAAAGTAATAGTGATGTCTGAGCCTATTATCAATAAAGAAGACCAACTAAACAAGAATGGGACAACTTCTCAAGACTGTGACGAAGTGGATGAGTCTGTTTATAAAAGAAGTCAAGCCGATAAGTGGACAAGAACAAGGGCCGGTGATAAAAGAGATGAGAATAATAAGAAATTCAAAAAGAATCCTAGAGAAAGGGAACACAAGGTCACGTAGGTAAGTTAGAAGTAATAAAATTCTAATACCAGAACTGATTGAAAATTGCTTTTAGTTTTCATGATGTCAATTGTTAAATATACTAACGATAGTGAATTTACTCCTAGAGTAGATGCTGAAGGTAATCTTTTACCAAAATCCGAGAGAAGACCCAAAAAGAAAGTTGTATGTATGATAGGATATTGCGGAACTGGTTATAATGGTATGCAAATACAAAATAATCCCGATGTTCGTACAATTGAAGGTGAATTATTCAGTGCATTTGCAAAGACGGGTGCCATTTCACCTGAAAATGCTGATGATCTTAAAAAAAATGGGTTCATGAGAGCCGCTAGAACTGATAAAGGAGTACATGCATCTGGAAATATTATTTCGTGTAAATTAATTATAGAGGATAGTGATATCATGGACAGAATCAATAAGGAATTACCAAATCAAATCAGAATCTGGGGTATTGAACGAACAAACAAATCTTTTGATTGTCGTAAAATGTGTTCTTCTAGAGTTTATGAGTATTTATTACCAACTTATAGTTTATTACCACCAAAACCAAAGTCAGCATTAAGTGAGTTTATTTTAGCACAAAGAAAAGAGTTTCCAGATTTGATGAGAGAAGATACCGAAGGAGAAAAATTTTGGACGGATGTTCATCAAGCTATTTTAGAGTCAGATATTACCGAAGATGATATTTTGAAAGCTCAAGAGATTTTAGAAACAACTTCTGATTCTAGAGAGAAACCATATGATGAAAATGGTGAAATAACTGAAACTGGTAAATTACTTAAATCAATTAAAAGTGTTGAAAATGCAAAAAGAAGATCATTTGCTGTATCCAAAGAAAGATTAGATTTATTCCGTAAAGCGTTAAAAGAGTATGAAGGGTCTCATAACTTCCATAATTTCACTTTAGGTAAAAATTTCAAAGATCCATCAGCAAGAAGATTTATGAAAGATATCAATGTGTCCGAACCTTTTGTTATTGAAGGTACTGAATGGGTTTCTATTAAGATCCATGGGCAATCATTTATGTTACATCAAATCAGAAAGATGATTGCAATGGCAACTTTAGTTATAAGAACTGGATGTCCTATTTCCAGAATCCAAGAATGTTTTGGACCAACAAAAATCAATATCCCTAAAGCTCCAGCATTAGGATTACTATTAGAAAGTCCAGTTTACGAAGGTTACAATGCTATGTTGGAAAAGTTTGGATATAGTAAGATTGATTTTACAAAATATCAAAAGGAAATGGATGAATTCAAACATAAATTCATTTACGACAAAATATACGCTGAAGAAGTTAAAGAGAATTCTTTCTATAGTTTCTTTGGATTTATTGATACTTTGACTGGACAAGAAGAAGGTAAAGAAGCAAAATCTATGTTGAAATTTTTAGGAGCTAAATACGATTCTGGATTTAAGGAGGGAAGTGGTGAAGGTAAAGTAGAGGTATCAAAATCTCAAGACAATTGCGATTAAGCCAAGTATATAAATGTATATATTGAAAATTATGTAGTTGATAAAGCTATGTAATAAACACCAAATAGTATCAATTCTACGAAACGAAAAGATATGAAGCGTAAATCAGATTTATTAGAAATTTAAAAGATATGTATTAAAGCCAATGGTTATTCGCAGGGGCGGGTGCACCATTTGTTCTTGAAAGTACCTTGGGTTTATCATCCTGAGTATACCTTTCATGGGGTTTATCTTGTAAGTTTCTAATCATGGGTTTGATATTAGATTGTGGCATTTGGGAGTAATATTGTTGTTGTTGCTGTTGTGGTTGTGCTTGATATGTTTGTGGATGATTTTGATCTGGATCAACCAAGTGCTCTGGTAGTGGATAGTTTTTAGTTTGAGGGAGTTGAGATTGTTGGGATTGTTGTTGTTGTGGTTGAAGCAGTTGTAATTGGTGTTGTTGGATCTGTTGTTGTTGTTGTTGAGATTGTTGTGGCGTTTGTGGTTGTTGTGAAGGTTGAATTTGAGATTGTTGAGGTTGTTGTTGTTGTTGCTGTTGTATATTATCAAAAGTTGGATCTTGATCTTCACCATTTTTCGTTTGTTCACGTTGTTTTTCTTGTTGGAATTTGTATAAAGTCCAGTCGAATACATAATCATATCTATAATTCTCCCTTTTAAACAAATCTCTAAACAATTTTCTTAAATAAGGATAATCAGGTTTATCATCAAACCTTAAACCCTTGATATAATTCATATAATCTAAAAATTCCAGTGGCAAACCCTGAGTCAAAATATTATTTGGAGTTGTCATTTTCTTTTCCATAATTCTATCATATTTTTGTCTTTTAGTTGCAGCTTTTAAACCTTGCCAAGGTAAAGAACCTCTACAAAAATAAATTAGAACATAACCTAAAGATTCTAAATCATCTCTTCTCAGTTGTTCAATACCTAAATGAGTATTTACTGATGCATAACGTGCTGTACCTGTTAAATTTTTATTTTCACGATAAGGTATATGTAAATGAGTACGTGGATCCCTATATTTCTTTGCTAAACCAAAATCAATAACATTTAATTGTGAGCCTCTTTTGCCAATCCCCATTAAAAAATTGTCTGGTTTGATATCACGATGAATAAAACATCGAGCATGAATATATTCTATTCTACAAATTAATTGATCAGCTAATAAAAGAACAGTTTTATAAGTAAATTTCCTATTACAATAATTGAATAAATCTTCTAAAGAAGGACCTAATAGATCAATAACCATTGCATTATAATCACATTCAGTACCATACCAACGTACAAATGGGATTCCAACACCTCCAGAAAGAGCTTTGTAAACTTTTGCCTCATATTCTAATTGAGGATGCTTTGCTTTTGTATTTTCGAGTTTTATGGCGACTTCTTCACCTGAAATGATATTTGTACCAAGATATATATCACCAAATGAACCAGAGCCTATTTTACGACCAATACGGTATTTTTTGCCCACTCGCAAGTCCATTTTATGATGGTTGTTGTAAGGAGATGAAGAGAATATTTCTCAACACAAAACCTACATTACACAAACGTAGTGTGAGAATAGAGACTTGCTGTCACAAATACGTAAGAGTTCTCGGTAGAAAAAGAGCGGGTAACTTAATTTACCCCGTTCAATTTGAAGCGAGCAATCTCGAATTGATTTGTCCGAGACGATTCAATTGGGGGGGGGGGGGAGCAATAACTTTCCGTAGCTTGTGACGATGAAGAAACCGGCTATGGCGATTAATTGTTTGTTTCGCGAAACGTTTTGAAGTCGTCTCGATTAGTTAGAGTTGTTAATCAAATAATTAATTTGATCTTTTACGGTTATTAAGTTTATCAGACACTAAAGATAATCGCGTATCATAGGTTGAACTTTTGCAACCTTTACTGTATAATGATTCGTGCCCTAAGCCATAGCGCGCTAATTGATCCGAGTGTCCTCATTATCACAACCACACTAAACTATAAACTACATGCATTTCTCTTATATAATTGATTAATTTATTAAACACTACTTAAACTTATTATCTAAGTTTCAATTGAGGAAAGGGATGATAATATCTTTAGAGCCACATAGACAGGGAAAGCTTGCTCATAAAAACATTTGATTAATTATTTGAAAATTACAATTATTTAAACTTTAGAAGATGCTGGTTTCTTGAATTTAGTAAAAAGCTTTTTGAAAAAGTCATTCTTTTTAACCTCTTTATCAGCCTTTTCAGTAATTCCATCTTTAGTTTCTTCAGTTGGTACAGCTTCACTTGCTGGTTCTTCACCTTCAACTGGTAAAACTGGTTCAGTTTCAGTTGTTTCACCTTCAACTGGTTCAACTACTGGTTCAGTTGAATCAACAACTGGTTCAACTGGTTCAACTACTTCACCATCAACTTTTGAAACATCAGTGGTTGTTGGTTCAGTTGGTTCACTTTCTTTTAAATCTTCTTTAGAATCTCCTAAAAAAATCTTACTTGTTCTCTTTAACTTATCCTTAATCCCCATTATAATTTCTTCTTATCTATAGATGAAAAGTTATAAAAAAACTTGCGCCTACACAAGTTTATATAGTAAATTTTTTTAATGTTTATGGTATAATTTTGTATTATGCATACTATGGCTCAAATTGGGTAAATCTTTATGCTTTATAACACTGGTTAAAAAAAAAAAAAGGGAAAAGCTTAGGTACCTATGAAGGAGATAAGTATAACCAGAATTGGGATTATACCATAGATTTAACAATATAAATTCATCCTTTTTTAATCCTATAGTCATACAATTATAATGTCTTTATCGTTTTATCTGAGTTTCGTGTATATATTCTAACCCTGTAAAACAATCAAAACCTAAAGCTTGAATAAGTTTTGGTCATCTTTATAAAATTGTGTATAATTCGAATTATCTGCAGTTATCGGATGTATTTTGGCTGCTTCAGCCGCACAAAATAAACAAGCTGTATACTATTCACTTGTTCGTATGTTTTACCGTTTAATTATATACAGTTATATCCTGACGACTATTACCAATTCTAGATTGAATTCGCGTGTTTAGACTACTGATATTTTAAAACATTGGTGTTTCGTGAATTTTATATAATTAGTTGAAACGGTGGTGATAATGTTACTGATGGATACTGAATGATATTTGGTGATAGTCTTTGGAAATTTTTTATTCTCGGTTTTCGCTTACATAATCAAAAAATCTACATTTACAACTCTCAAATCACAAAAATAAACAATTATGAAAACCCCAAATCAACTTAAAAGATTGGAATCAAAGATGGAAGGGTTATATGAGACTCTAGAAAGGAAACCATTAGCTCCAATCCAATCAAATTATACTCGTCGTACAACTCATTCAAAACCTTCAATTGAGAAAATAACTCTAAAAAGAAGAGAAACAACATCAAACTTAATTAAAAGAGATTCATCTTCAACATCAAAACTTACTTTAAATGACTTTGAACTTGGTAGAATCCTTGGGAAAGGGAAGTTAGGTAAAGTTTATTGTGTTCGTCATAAATCATCTGGTTATATCTGTGCATTGAAAGTCATGTCAAAAAAGGAATTAACCGATTTAAAACTAGAAAAAAACTTTCGTAGAGAAGTAGAAATACAATCAAATTTGATCCATCCAAATATAGCACGAATTTATGGGCACTTCTACGATTACAAAAATGTTTATCTATTACTTGAATACGCAGTTTATGGTGAATTATATCAACAATTAAAAATCCAAAGAAGATTTAATGATTCTTCCGCTTCTCATTACATTTATCAAATGGCAATAGCACTTAAATATTTACATTCAAAAGATGTTGCTCATCGTGATATCAAACCAGAAAATATCTTACTTTCTTATAACAATCGTATAAAACTAAGTGATTTTGGTTGGTCAGTAAAATTAAATAAATCAACTTCTGACAAAAGATTAACAATTTGTGGAACGTTAGATTATTTACCACCAGAAATGATAGAATCAACCGAACATGATTTTTCTGTAGATATCTGGTCTTTAGGTATTTTATGTTTTGAATTTTTGGTTGGTAAACCTCCATTTGAAGAAATTGATAAAAATGCTACTTATAAAAGAATAGCTAAAGTTGATTTAAAAATCCCTTCGTTTATTGATAAAGATGCACAGAATCTAATAAGTAGTCTACTACAAAAAAATCCAAAAGATAGATTATTATTATCTGAAGTTATAAAACATCCTTGGATAATTAAGAATCGGTCATCATGGCCATCATAACCTCATTTATACTCCCATTTCATTTATTAGCTTGTCGTTGTTTCAACATTGCCATTTGCTGTTGTTGTTGTTGTTGCATTTTTAGAACTTGTTGTTGAAATAATTGTTGTTGCATTGCATTATATTGCGCCGTTAGTAATATAGCCTTTGATGGTGCCCTGACTTGATACATTTCACCTGATATCGAAGATAAAGATTGTGTTGTTGAATCCTCAACTGTTTCATTTTTATCAACATTCACTAACGCACAACGTCCTTGTAACCCCCCTATTGAACCTGATATGGCTTGATTTGCCAATGTTTGATCATTTGAAGTATTAGAATTATTACTAACATTATTGTTCCCTCCAGCAGTTATAAGAGCATTTGCATAAGCTTCTCGCATATATAGCATTTTACTTCGATATCTAGTAGGCATGATAACTTTTCTTTCGAGTGGTATTGGATAATTTTTAAGTAAACCTTCCAATACTAAATGAGTTTCTTCATCAGCATCTAAAATTCGACTACCATTCAATAAATCATCTGTATTATCTGCATCATTAAATGCTGCATTTTCTCTTCTTTGAGCTGCCAAAGCATCACTAGCTGCAATTTTGGCTTTATTCCTCTTTTGATAATGTTGTAATAAAACATCATAAGGTGCTGATCTTCCAAGTACGGCTCTTTTAGCTCCCATGGAATGTGTTTTACATGTTAAAGATCTAGTACAATAACCACCTGATGGTAAAGGAACACCACATTGTTTCTCAACATCAACTGGTCCTTTAGTTTTTGGTTGTGCTTTTGGTTTTGGTAGTTTTTTCTTTTTTAATCCATTTGATAATGTTGTCAGAGCAGATACAGGGGCACTTGACATTGGATCCAGCGATGCCGCTGCCGCATTAGCTGCTTCTTTTTCCTTTTGAGTTTGGGATTTTTTATATTTTTTCTTTGGTTTTGAAGGTGTACCTGGTACCGGTGTACCAAATGGAGTTCCTGCCCTACTTGAATCAACAGATGTAGATTCATCTAGAAGTGAAGCTTTACCTCTTTTTTTCTTTAGTGTTTGTGAAGATTCGTCTGATTCTAATTTTTTTTGCTTCATTTCCAAGCACCTTGTATAATGTGATGATAGGGATTGTTCTCCAATTGGTCTTTCACAAGATGAACAGATTTTATATTTTATAGTTTGAGAGAGATATGAAGAATCTAAATTCGATAGTTCTGGATTGACCTTTTGAGAATCAATCTTCTTCTCCAAATAAGCTCCAAAATCTTTCCAGATGAGTTTCTTTGAATTATCGCTATTGCTATTAAGTAAACGGACTTTATCTAAAGTTACAATAGTTTCACCTCTGGATGTACTCATAATTTTGGGACACCAGTTTCCCTAATTTTTTTTGACCAATTTTTCTTCCTCAATCAATTAAGCTGGGTCGGAATATGAGATTTGTTTTGGTTGAACGGTTTGGCCTTGATTTCAGGTTTTGTAGGTCGTCTTACCTTGTCTGATGGTTAGTACTTTTGTGTTTTTAAGAGTTGTGTGAGGGACGACTTATTTGATAATAAGAAGAGTGTTGCAATGGTGAACAACTAGTTGCCGTGATTTAAACGAAAATGGAAATAAAAGTTTGAGTGTGACTTAAATATAGATTACTGGAAGCGTTTGACTTGTTATATTTGACTTTGAAATTCTAGTTTCCTTTTGAAGCCCTTTTTTTTTACTGCTCTCACTGCTGGCCCTTCTGATGGAGGAAAATTTCCGGATTGTCATCAAAGTCTCCTAAAATAAAACCAAGAATTAAGTTGAAGATTCCAATCTAATAGAAATCCATCTCTTCAACAATAACTGTGGTGTGTTGCAATAATGTCGCGAAATCTCAAATCAAAAAATGTCCATGTCGTTCTCATCGCGAATGAAGTTGCACTGATTCACAAGACAGTATAACCATCTTTTAAACTATGAATGGAATTTTAATTTTAGGGGTATGCTCTATAATATTTCTTATATCTGGTGGTAGACCCTCAATATTGTTGGCTTTTGTAACAGTCATTTTCTTTACTAGAAACACTAAAGAAGTTCCAATTAAAACTCAAACTAGTGAAAAATCACCAATTCGTGAAGTTGATTTCACATCTACAACTTTTACACCAACAGCACCAACAACATTACCAACAAGTAAGCCAAGAACAAGAGCCAAACGTTCACTTAAAGTAATTAGGGCTCAAAAACCAATAACAGTTATTGAAGAACCAATTTTGACGAAGAACATTGCAAACCTACTTGAATCACAAATATATATTTTCTATACATCTTTAACAGGTTCAGCTCAACGAGTTGCAAATTCTTTGAAAGAAAAGCTTACAAGTATAGAACAACTCAAAGAACCAAAATTATTATCTCTTGATGATGACGTTGATGATTTAGAAGAATTTTTCTTGAAAACTCCACAGGAAAATAGCATTTACTTACTAGTCTTACCATCATATGAAACTGATTCACCAATAGATTACTTTTTAGAGCATTTAGTAGAAACTTACAATGATTTTAGAGTAGACAAATACCCAATGAGACCATTACTTGGATTTGCAGTTTTAGGTTTAGGAGATTCTGAATCATGGGCGGAAAAATTTTGTTATCAAGCAAAATTAGCCGATAGATGGATGGGTAAATTAGGTGGTAGAAGATTATATCCTATGGGAGAGGTTTGCATGAAGTATGAAGGTGAACCAAAAGCAGAACAATGGATCCAAAATTTTGCAAGTTTAATTGTTGATGATGAACCATTTTATCTTGAAGATGAAATTGATGATAGTGACAATGAAAACAGTGATGATATAGAAGATTCTGATACTTTAGTTGATGTTGAAGATATGGGAACCATGATGGGAAAGCAAAATTCATCTACTGATTTCAAACCTGAAGTTAAACAAATGGTAGCTCAAGATTCACCAACTTTTAAAACACTTACAAAACAAGGTTACACAATTGTTGGATCACATTCAGGAGTTAAAATTTGTAGATGGACAAAGAGTGCTTTAAGAGGAAGAGGGTCTTGTTATAAATATGCATTTTATGGTATAAAATCACATTTATGTATGGAAACAACACCTTCATTAGCATGTTCAAACAAATGTGTATTTTGTTGGAGACATGGTACAAATCCAGTTGCAAAATCAAATTGGAGATGGGAATTAGATCCACCAGAAAAAGTTATGGAGGGAGCTCTTCAAGGACATTATCAAAAAATCAAACAAATGAGAGGTGTTCCTGGTATAAATATTGATAGATTTCAAGAAGCATTTAGAGTAAGACATTGTGCTTTATCATTAGTTGGAGAACCAATTTTTTACCCTTATATTAATGAATTTGTTGGAATGCTACATAAACAACATATATCATCCTTTTTAGTCTGTAATGCTCAACACCCAGTTGAATTGGGTAGATTAAATAAAGTAACACAATTATATGTTAGTATTGATGCTCCAACTAAAGACAATTTAAGAAAAGTGGATCGTCCTTTAAATAGTGATTTTTGGGAGAGATTGATGGCATGTCTTGATATTTTACGTACAACACAATCACATCAAAGAACAGTTTTTAGATTAACATTGGTTAAAGGATTTAATATGGATGATATTGAAAGTTATGCAGATATGGTTATTAGAGCTCAACCGTCACAAATTGAAATAAAAGGTGCTACATTTTGTGGTTCATCTAATGGGAATGGTAATCCACTAACTATGCAAAATATTCCATTTTATGATGAATGTAAGAAATTTGTTGAAAGTTTAAGTGATGTTTTGAAATCTCGTGGTTATGATTATGAATTAGCAGCAGAACATGCTCATTCATGTTGTATTTTGATGGCACATACAAAATTCAAAAAGGATGGCAAATGGTTTACTCACATTGATTATCCAAAATTCTTTGAATTATTAGAAAGTGGGAAAGATTTTGAAGATATAGATTATATTAGAGAAACTCCTTATTGGGCATATTGGGGTTCTGAAGAAGCAGGTTTTAATCCTGATGATACTAAATGGGATCGTAAAGCAGAAAAGTTGAAAAACAAAAAAGAAAGAGAAGCATTAGCTGAAAAGGCTATAGAGTCTATGTAAATTAGTTTAATATATACTTAGTTATTTATGATCATTTTTTTAAAAGCTGACCAAAAGTTTAGTTTTGGTATTGTTCGTTGGGTTAATGGTGATACAGTTCGCGGTAGAGTTTGACTGGGACTTGATTTATGACTTTGTGCGAGTAGTTCCTGAAAATTCAGTACTACTCTCAAATACAGTGTTTTGAGTTCTTTCTCCTTATTCAACTTAAATTTATGAATTGCTGATGAAGGACATTGTAAATTATAACTTCGAATTAAATCATTTATGACTCTTATTTTCTCTTCAATGTATCCAATGTCTGACGTATTTAGATAATCAAGGTTATAAAAACTGTTGTCTATATTATTTCTCTTCAGTTCTGGAATTATCTTTAACAAAATCTTGAACCATATGTCTTCGAGATATAATCGAAACACCTTGATATCTTTGTCAACGCTTTGTTGATTCTCAATCCATGGGGGTAATACTTCTTGTTTATTTAAAATTTGGTTCATAAAATAATTTGTATCTGTACAATTATGTAGATGTTCTCTTGATAATGGTTTACCTCTTACTGAAGACATTTCTGGATTATCAAATTGACCTTTCTTATCTATAATAGAATTGATCTTTGCATCAGCTAAACTTTGAGACATACCTAAAGTTGTTGAAGGATTATTTGGATTTAAAAAAACTGAAGGTCCTAATAATTTCTCTTTGTATAATTCTCTGAAATTATCAGATTCTACTTTCCCATTAATCTTATAATTTAATGAAGATTCCTTAGCTGAATAGATTTTAGATTTTAGAGTCTTTTTTGGTTTTGGCAAAGAATCTAGTAACATTCTTTTTGAGGTTGAAATTAGAGATTCATTTCCAGTCCAAGGATTTGCAGCAAGTTCCTTTGTTTGTTTATCCATCAATTTTTCATTTTTAACAAGGGAGAGTTCTTTTTGATATTTGTAATTATAATCATTTGTTTGATTTTCAAGTAATTTTCGTAACTGTGGATCTTTATCTATCAAAGATGAAGATGAAGTAGAGATTTTTTCATCTATAATCTGTTGAAATCTTGTAGCTATAGCATTTGTTGATTTATAGCGTATCATGACTTTCAAACATCATTACAAGCGATGAGAGAGCGCGAAGATTGTATTACGTCATCGTGCATCTACATCATAAAGTATTGAACTTCAATCATCAACCCCACACAATTATTCTTATACGTCTATTTTTATGTAAATTTGCTATTTGATGATCATTCCTATAATGCATAAAAAATCCCAACACATAAAGCTAGCACAACAATCATTAATATGATAAGTTTACAACAAAATGCTAATACATTTTCTCTTTTACCGCCAGCAGTCAAGATTAATTGTTTTTCTAAATCTTCATCATCCATCAATTTAATCTTACCTTTTGATGATGGATATACATCCTCTAGTACTAAATCTCTAACATCAGAATCAACGGAATTTACCGATAATGAATATTCTCTTTTCTTTGGGTTACTTGATGATCTTGCTCTTGTATCTGTCATATTATGAACATATAATTCTAAGTTGATTGAATAACAAGAAACTTTAAATTCCAGTTTGGGGAAGACTCGATCTATTTATATAAGGACCAAAAAAAACACCAACCTATAAATCGATCAATATAGAGTTTTGAGTGTATAGAGTTTTTTTAATATATAGGTGATTCTATCTTTACTCCTCAAGCTTATAGAGTAAGCTCAGGCGGTTACATTGATGCCATGTGGGGCTAAGGTGAAATAGTAGAAGTCGGTGAAATTTGAGTGACAGTGAAATGATTTTTCATCTATAAGTGCTGACATCTTGGTGCTTTTGATTATAGGCGCACATTCTTCTAGACCGAAGGGGTAAATGATGTAACGCCGTATCTATAGATATATACAGAATGAAATCAAGGTGAGGGTAATAATGTTGCAATTCTATATAGATGCAGGGTATTAATATAAGCGAATTGTCCATAAGGCGAGTTTGGATGATAAGAATTGAAGTTAAAGTAGGAGGAGAATCAGATCTTTAGTTTAATTAAGAGGAAGAGAATTAGATCTTTAGTTCAGGTGGAGAGTTATATCCAAAGCTTTATTTTCAAAACTCATAGATTTATACCATCTACGTTACTCTCTATAGGTGAAGGAACGCGAGTTTCATAATATGGCTGTGTTATAGACCAAAAGATTTCTAAATATAAATCCAATTATATGCCGAAGATGAAAATTGTAATTTTACAAAATATTTGTTCCATATCTATTTGGCAAACCACCTTAACACGACATCTCAAATTCCCATATTGAGGTTTTTGGAACCTGAAGTTTTTAGTTGATAATGTTCAATTGATCGTCACACGACCATCGTCCAACCCTACAGATCAATCAGAAGCTCACTTTCTCAACACAATGTGGATCTTTGATTGGTGTAAGTATAAACATAATTAGAAGAATCTAGCTATATATTTCATGTCATATACAACACTGACGGAAAAACATAACCAAATCCTTTTTCAATTTTTTACTTGTTTTGCCTGTGAGATATACTTCGATGGCAATTTTCAAAATACTAACAATTAGTTCAAGACGTCTTGTCCTCTCTAGGCTTATGGAATAAACATGGAAAACTTCTTTTTTTAGGGTTAGATAATGCTGGTAAAACAACCCTTTTGCATATGTTGAAAAATGACAGGTTGGCAACTCTTCAGCCAACACTTCATCCAACTTCAGAAGAGTTGGCTATTGGAAATATTAGATTTACAACTTTTGATTTAGGTGGTCATTTACAAGCTCGTCGTTTATGGAAAGATTATTTCCCTGAAGTGGATGGTATTGTTTTCCTTGTAGATGCAGCTGATCCTGAAAGATTTTCAGAATCAAAAGCTGAATTGGAATCATTATTTAGAATTGAAGAATTAAACAAAGTTCCATTTTTGATTTTGGGTAATAAGATTGATGCTCCAACTGCTGTTGGTGAAATGGAATTAAAATCTGCTTTAGGTTTATATAACACTACTGGTAAAGATACCGTTAAATTACCGGAAGGTGAAAGACCAATTGAAGTCTATATGGTTAGTGTTGTTATGAGAAGTGGATATGGAGCTGGTTTTAAATGGTTATCTCAATATATTTAAAGAGAGTATGGTAATGCCCGTTTTATGAGCTACAAAATCGATTTGACTATTTGAGCTCGCAAACTTCAATGATTAACTTTACGAATAAACTGAAAGGTTGTGAGAAGCTTTACATTATTTAGAAGAAATTAATTAAACTGTTTACTGAAGAAATCCCATCCTCTGTGTAATACCTACTTTAGCATCGTAATACTTTCGTGTATTAACCAACTCATCACCTACATCAAGAGGCAAGTTCTAAAGAATAATTAGCAATGGAAACAACAAATAAAGGAGCATTACATCCAGAACAAAAGAAATGGAAGGCCCCAAAAGGTCCTAAAAATACCCAACATAAAAATAAGAATATTATTGGTTTAGGTAGAAGTATAGCTAATCAAAGACGTCTAGAAAATCAAATTCAATATCTTCCAGATGGTGAATTAAGATTCACTACTGATAAAAAAGAAGCAGATTGGGTCAAACTAAGATCAGTCACTCAAGAGAATTCTTTAGATGAGTTTTTGAACACAGCTGAATTAGCTGATACTGATTTCACTGCTGATAGATATCAGCAAGTTAAGATTATAAAAGTTGGTAATACTTCAGTTATAAACCAATCTGGTTTACTTAGTCAAGAAGAAACTGAAGCTTTACGTCAAAAACATCAACTCTTTGAAAACAAATTAACTGTACCAAGAAGACCAAAATGGAATAAAAATCAATCTAAACTTGAAGTTGAAAGACAAGAGAACCTTTCGTTTTTACAATGGAGAAGAGATTTAGCTGCATTATCAGAAAAGAATGATTTACTCTTGACTCCTTATGAAAGAAATATCGAAGTTTGGAGACAATTATGGAGAGTTGTTGAAAGATCTGATTTAGTTGTACAAATTGTTGATGCAAGAAATCCTTTATTCTTCAGATCTTCAGACTTGGAAACCTATGTTTCTTCTTTAAGTAAACCAGAAGAAAATCAAGAAAAGAAAAGTTTATTACTTGTAAATAAAGCAGATTATTTATCAAGAGCTCAAAGGCTTAAATGGGCAGAATACTTTGATGAAAGAAAGATCAATTATGTTTTCTTCTCTGCTGCGAATGCAAATGCTATCTTAGAAAAAGAAGAACAAGAACAAGAACAAATTAGACTTGATCCTAGTTTTAAACCTCAATCAGCTGAGAATATCGAAGAAGAAGAAGAAGAAAACTCAAAAATTAGAATTTTAAAAATTGATGAGTTAGAACAATTATTCTTACAAGAAGCACCAAAATTCGAAGTTACACCTGAATTTCCAAATAGAAAGCTACAAATAGGTTTAGTTGGGTACCCAAATGTTGGTAAATCATCTACAATCAATGCATTAGTTGGATCTAAAAAGGTATCTGTTTCTGCTACACCTGGTAAAACCAAACATTTCCAAACAATCCACTTATCTCCAGAAATCTTATTATGTGATTGTCCTGGTTTGGTGTTCCCAAACTTTGCTTATACAAATGGTGATTTGGTATGTAATGGTGTAATGCCAATTGATCAATTACGTGAGCATATACCTCCGGTATCTTTAGTTTGTCAAAGGATTCCAAAATTTTACCTTGAAGCCGTTTATGGTATTCATATCCCAATACAAAAAGTTGAAGATGGTGGAAATGGTATATATCCAACTGCAAGTGAGTTATTGAATGCATATGCAAGATCAAGAGGTTATATGACTCAAGGTTTTGGTAGTGCTGATGAACCAAGAGCTTCTAGATATATCCTTAAAGATTATGTTAATGGTAAACTCTTATTCGTTGTACCACCACCATCAAAAGATGAAAAGGATAATTTCCTTGTACCCACAGTTGAAGAATGTAGAAAATTTAATGATGGTTTATATACATTGAATTCATTACCAGAATCAAGACAACAACAATTATTGAGTGCACTTGTTTCTAAAAACATAAAAGCTGAAGAGTTTGATTTAGCTCAAGATTTGTCTAAATTGAATTTCTCTCAACATATTGCTGAGGATAAATCACAAAAGAAAGAAGGTCCATCTACTTTGTTTTATGGTGGTAAACAAGCTGCATTGAATAGTGCTGGTGATGAATTAGATCGTGAGTTTTTCAAAATAGATGGTGTTAAAGGACAACTTTCTACTCCATTTCATAAGGTTGAGAATGAAGGTAAGAATAAAAAGCATAACAAGAAGAATAAAAAGGCGGGTAAAAAGACAAGGGTCGTTGGGTATTAGTTAATGTATTTATAGATTCAATGAAGGAAATGAAATTTTCGTATTACTTGCGTAGCCTACGAGCGAAGCGAGTGGGCTAACTGCTTACAAATTAGTTCTGACCTACGAGCGAGGAGAGTAGACTGTTAGCTAAAGGTAATAAGCTTACAGTGAAAGTTTTTTTCCAAGTCGAAGGATTCTAAGCTAAACCAATTTACTTGAATTAACTTAAAATAAAGTCTACGACCTACAATATAACATGAAGTAATCTATCATTGATTAATATATACAATAAAAAGATTAGTAGATTCTGAATGATGGACCCATGGTAGATTTAATGACCAAGGAACCAACATTTTGCCAGTTCTTCTTCAATAAAGAAACTAAGAAATTGGCAGCCATCATAATTTGGTTAACTAAAGCGGATTCTTCCATTTCAACGTGACCAACGGCAACAGCCAAACACAAGACCTTTTTCAATTGGAACTTGATGGTAGATTTAACATCTTGAACCTTTTGGTATAAATCATCATTGTGAGAAACTGGAGTTGGGAACTTACCAGCCTTTGACAATTGAGGACCTAACAATCTTGGGACTTGTTTAATTAAGACTTCAGAAGCAATGAAAGCATTGTATTTCTTTGCTAATTTCTTAATCAATTTCTTGTTCTTGTTTAATTTTTTCAAGTCATCGACTGACATGGCATCAACACCAACAGACTTAGCTCTGTCAACATCGAAAGCATCACCAAAAATACAGATGGTCATGTTTGGTCTTGGGACTTGAGGTAATCTTAAAGAACCAGAGAAACGCTTATCTCTTTGAGGATCGTAATTTTTTAAACCGACTTGTAATTCAACGGTTTCCAAAAAGTTTCTCTTTTTGGTTTCGGTGGAGAACTTCAATAATTCTTGAACATTCTCACGAACGTGAGTAGATGTGATCTTAGACATGATGTACTAAATTCGTCTCCCAAGAAATTGGTAATATAAGTGATTCGACGAGGATGAAGAGTAGAATCTGCGACTCGATGGTTTTTAGGTGAAAAATTTCAAAAGTTTCGCGAATTAATTTCCACAGTCATATGTCAGGTGATACATTTAGGGCTTACCTTATATACTGTATAATGTAAAATAACGGTTATCTGTTGACAGACATGAAGTAAGATATATCAATTATGAATCTTTACCTTATAACAAGGTATTGGTCACCTTTCAATAGCCGACATTTCTTCACAAAAAGAAGTTTTGTCACTTCAAATGTCAAGAATTTTACAGGGCAAAAGCAAAAAACAGTTGCAGCTAAACGAGACGAGCAAGACAGAAAGTATCTACTGAATATTGAAAAAGTCAATTCAATTCTACCTTTCCTAACTCCAAATACCAAAACTGTTTTGGATCTAGGTTATGCACCAGGTATTTGGTCGAAATTCGTTTTTGAACGTTTATGTTCCATACATAATCTATCACCAGAGAACTTTTATAAGAAATGTCATATCTTAGGATTTGACCTAATTCCTTCAACTCCATTACCTGGAATGTCTACTATTCAAGGTAATATTTACTCACAATTAGCTCAAGATTCAATTCATAGTCATTTTAATGAAATTGTTAAGAGAAGGAAACATCTTGCTCTAAATTCAAACGAATCCTATTTTGTAAGAGAACAAGAAAATGATGGGTTAATACGTCCAAACCATCATACTCTAATTTCGGCAAAACCAGACCTTGTTCTTTGTGATTTATCTCAACCATTTTCACAAATAACTGGATTTTATGCAAATACAGTAAGTAGACCATTTCTTCGAACAGCTAAAAACCAATTGACATCAAAACCTCATACATATAATTTAGCAGATGCTTGTTTAATTTTGATATGTTCTATTCTTAAAAAGTCTGGGACGTTAGTATTAAGACTTCCTCAAATCACTTTAAATGATTCTGAATTCATACGGTTGAAAACAAAGTTAGAATCAGTATTCAACGATGTCAATGCTTTCAATCTTAATGGTTGGGATGATAAAGATAAAGTCATGGATATATTTGTCGTTTGTTATGATAAAATAGAAGATAATGTTGATAAGAAGAGGTTGTTTTCATTAGATAAATGAACTGGATTCATTGTGTATTATTATGTATATTTACTTTTAAATCATTCTTCTTTAACCTCAACATTTGCTCCTTCTTCAACTTTAGTAACTTCATCATTTTCATTGACCTTTAATTCTTTTTCTAATTGAAGAACAGGTTCTTCCTTGACGCCATTGGAAGAAACGTCCTCCTTGACATCCTCAGATGGTTCCCCTGTTGGGATGTCTGAGGTTTGATTCTCCTCCTCAAGATCAATCAAGCTTCCAGTGCCATTCTCTTTAATCTCAAGTTGAAGTAAATCATCAAGTAATCTTTCTGAAATATGACTTTGATTTGAAGATTCTAATTTACCTTTCCATCCATCAAAAGCTTCCTTTAACTTCTCCTTATCAACATTATAATTAACACCAAAGAATGCAGCTTCTGGATACTTCCCACTCTTAATTAAAATATCTAAACATCTTTTTTTATCTCCAATTAACCACCATGATTGCCATGCAATATTATATTTACCAGCTAATTCACTTTGTTCTGCTAATTTAGTCAATTGCTCCTTATTATTTGTTGATGATAATATTAATAGCAAAGTAGAATAATCTTTAGCAAGCCAAAAGCATTCTTGAGCAAATTTGATTTGCCATTTCAATAGAGCCAAATCTCCTAATTTCTTCCATTTTGAAGAGTTTGTTGAAATTGTTGATGGGTTTATCTTTTCTTCTTCACTAAGTAATTTATATGCTTGATCTAAATTACTGGTTGACATTGATATTTGGAATTTAGAATCAAAATCTTGTGATAAAGAATATGATAATGAAAGATATCCTAACTTTTCGAAAAATCTTGATAACTGATTAAGTTCAGTTTTACTAAAACTAGAAAGATAATTTGCATATTCTTCTGATAAATTCTCTTCGTGAATAGATGCCAAGTCAGCTAAATTGTCACCGGTTTCTTCATCTATAATCTCTTTGGTGGCAAATTGTTCCAAATCACCACGCATTACTAAAGTTTGTAATTCTAAAACATCAGCATTAACATACCATGAAATAACATCAAATGACTTATCAATCAAATATAATTTCCCTTCAACGCCAGCTTTATAACCAACAATATAAAATTTATGATCAAAATGACCCAAACTAATTACTTCACCACCTACAAAATAATTTAATCTGTTAGTAGTACCAGTAGTATAAACAAATACATCACCAATAAATTTCCCAGATAAAATCAATTCTGTTGTTGGTAAAGTATATAAAACATCAAAAGCTGCTTCGGAACCTTCTTCGGGATCGAGTTCATCATTTGATAAAGCTTGTTCAAATAAACCATGATCATAACTTAAAAAGTAAGTCTCATGATTCTTCTTATTACCTTCACTACCACTTGATGTTAAAATCGCTAATAATTCACCATTATCTGACCAAACAACATCTTGAATATCATCATCTAAATCTACTCTTCTAACAAGTTTACCACTTTCCCAATCATAAAATGATATACAACCTTCAGATTTTATACCTAATAATGAACCAGCAAAGATTTTATCTGCTTGATATATCAAATCAATTGTCAAATATTCTTCCAAATTCTTATAAATCTTAACTATTAAAGGAGATTCTCTAATTGCAAATGTGGTTGAATTTGAAGAATCATGAGTATTCCAAACAAAATCAAGTGCTTTACCAAAAGCTTTTGATCTCCATGCTAAAGCGGTATAGATTATATATTCACCATCACCACAAACTGTAACATAACGACCATTTGGTGAATGATCTAAAGATTGTGGAAATATTTCAATTGTACCTAATTCTCTTTGTTGTAAATGTAAAGATTCACCATCTTTCAAACCATCAGTTGAATTTGGTTTTATAATAGATTGGTGTACTTCAGAATTCTTTGTTGTTATTAATTTATTATTTGAATCCATAGAAAACAAAGGTTCTTCTTGACCTAATTTCAATATGGCATACCCAGTATCACAACCAAGGGCAATTAAATTTGATTTTGGTAATAATCCAACACACCAAACTCTTTCTAAACCATAGTTTACCGATTTTTCCAATTTGAAAGTATTTGAACTCCAAAATCTAACGGTTCCATCTTCGGAACCAGATATAATAAGTGGTAATTCTGGGTGAAAGATGGCAAATGACACATTTGATAAATGTCCCTCTAGAGTCGCGACACATGATTTGGTTTGATAATCCCAAATTTTGATAGTTTTATCATCTGATGATGTGATTAAGTATGGTTTATCTGCTTGAGGATAATAATCAACATAATTAACTCCTTTTTGATCGTGAGCGACTAAAGTAAAATTTGGTGTAGATGATCCTAATGACCAAATTTTAACTGTTCTATCTAAACAAGCCGAAGCAAATGTATTTGGATCTTTTGGATTAAAATTTACACTCATAACATAATGAGAATGACCTTCAAATACTTGTTCTAATTTCCAATTGTTATCCCAATTCCATAATTTAATAGTTAAATCATCTGATGATGTCAATACATATGGCTTTGTTGGATGAACAGAGATACTTCTTATATAATCTGGATGAGCTTCAAATTGTGTAACTTTTTCACCGGTATTATAATTATAAACACGTACTTGGAAATCATCTGATCCAACAATTATCCAATTTTTTCTTGATATAAATTTACCAGTACGTATTGGGATTTCTGCAACTTGAATTGATTTGACTAATGAATTTGTAGCATAAGACCAAATTTCAACTTTACCATTATAAAGAGTTGTCAAAATCCATGGTTCAGAAGGATGAAAATCAATTCCTTTAACTCTATCTGAACGAGTTGAAAATTGTTTGGTTATATCTAATTTCATACCTCTGGATTTAATGATAATGTTTCAACAAAAAGTTAACACGGTACTTGGTCGTGTGTGGGGAGAGAAATGTCGATCTTAGAGCGAAGTCGTGAGGGTGTGAGATCTTGGTACTGAGTGCGAGCGAGTGAGATTTTAAATAGTGAGAGAAAAGCGTCAATCTTACTAATGGTTGCGAGTGGCTTTTGGCGTGGCTCTTTTGGTTATTGAATACGTGTTCCTTTGAAGTGGCTATGTCATCGTTATCTATATGGTTAAAACAATTTAGAATGACTTTTCTATACTTTCCTTATCGGATCTAAATTTCTTTTCTAAAACTAATGAAACATCAACATACTTTGACCAATTTTCATTAAATTTCTTATCTGAAAATCTTTCAAGTACAATTTTTCTATTTCGAAGTCTCATTTCTTCTAAATCATCTTGTTCGTCTTTAATAAACAAATTTGTAAGTAAATCTGATAAAAATGGATGTTTATCTTTTATATAATCAGGATCAGATTCGTCATTAAAGAAATATCCAGATTTGACTTCATCACACTTGACAATATCTAACAATGGACCAGCTGATCCATGACAAATTGGTATTACTCCACTTGCCATATATTCAACAACACCAATACCAAAATGTTCATTCCACATTGCATTTAAACCAAATTTTACATTGGCTAAACATTTTATCATCTCTTGATACAGACAATCAATTTTGAATTCAACATAAGGTTGAAGATTTGAATCTACAACATATTGTTTGATTGAAGTTAAAGTTGTAGTATCATCTTTTGTTCTACAAGAACCAAGAAAGATAATAGTAGGTAAGTTTTTAATTTTAACCTTATTATCAAGAAATTTCTTGTATTGTTCTAGGATCAAAATATGACGTTTTTCTGGTCTAAACTGGGCAATATAAAGTAATTTCAATTCTCTTTCACCATTGTGAATTTCCATATTTTCAACTGAACATGGTGGATACAAAATTTCCAAAATTGATCCAAATGATTTATTCCATGACCAAATTGTATTTAAATGTTGATATGTCCATGTGCCATTTGTAAGTGTGATATGGACTAATGAACCTAAATATTTATATAAATAATAAAGACAAGACCAATAAAACAACTTTCCAACTTGTAAACAATTCGATACTGATGGCAGAAATGTCTTTAAACTTGCAATTGACGAATATTTCAATTTTCCAAACATTTCGTTTTGTATGATTGGATAATGAACATAACTTATAATTGGTAAGTTCAAAATAGTAGCAATGGATAAGTATGAACCAGGTAATCCGATTGTATCTATCCAAATATCTGGTGTTAATTCAAATAAAGCTTCTAACGAAAGTACAAAGGAACCAAATAATTGACCAATCAAAGTAAATCTCTTCCAATAATCAGAATCAATAAGATGGCCAAACCTCTTTAAATAGATAAATACAACTCTTGATGAATCTATCTTAAGATTAAATTTTGTTTCAACCTTGTTTATAATATCTAATGGTTGATCTTGTATATTTGTTGTATAAACACAAATTACATAATTTTCATTTGATAGCAAAGTTGCATTAATAGCATGCCATAAGACTTTTTCACCTCCACCACCATTATTAGCATAAGGGTGAAAAAATCCAAATAAGATCTTTCTTTCTTGATCAAGTGTTTCTCTATGTGTCATTTTCAATAAGAAATCTTCTTTATCTTCTTTATCAATTGGATTAATCTTAAGTTTATTATTAAGGAAATTTGTATAAAAAGATGGATTTAACGATGCTAATATAAGTCTACGACGATAACTTGATCGTTTAAATTGGGTTGGAAGATATATCGGTTTTGGATATTCAATGACATTTTCGATTTTAGATTTCCAGTCATGTGGTGGTACTAAAAACAATCTTGGTAAAGACGATTTTATAATTTGATATCCAATATATGATAATAAAAACAGGAAAACTAACCAAATCATTATGACAAAGAGTTTGAATTTTTCAGATTGAGTTTGAGAGGTTAAATGGTTTCTATGCAGGTGTAGATATGATGAAGATTTAGATAACGATTCGATCGATGAGCGCGAAGTCGCGAATCATGAGACGATGAGAGTGTAGTGTTTAGATGGGTATATATCATTAGAATGAGAGATGTAATGCGCCGGGCCATTTTGTTCTGACTTTTACATTTGTTTTATTATAAATCTCCTAAGATTTTACACCCCCCAACTTTCCTACTTACTCACCTGAAACACATTCTAGGCTCATAATTCTAATAGCAATTCATAAAAAGGTACAATCCACCTAAAAGAAATATTCTTAAGCAATTTAACTCAATTATGCAAAGAATCCTATTGACAATACAAAAGTAGGATATTTTCATACAAATCATCTCTAAACCGCATATTAATCAATTCTATACAAGTACTACAATCTCATACTAAAATTCTGTATTACATGCCGTCAAATACTCAAGAAAAAGGAGTTTATTAAAATTTTTCAATATAAATCAAAATAACTACTTTGATTCCCTAAGTATATAAACAAATGTTCAAATTTAACTCCTTTGATCTATGACGACAAGTTAATTTATTGTAGTATTGAAAACTTTATCCTAATCACGTTACCTTTTGATGTTGCTTCCTGTATCTAAAAAATTTTAATTTAACTGTTTTAGGACACGCGAACGTTCATCATTAAAACTTCTTTCGTAGGGGTTACACGCATATTATATATATAGACTGAATCTACAACTTAGCAATCGATTAAATATATACCACTAAATAGACTTTAACTTCTAGACTCACTTTAGAGAAACTTTTATATCTTATAGATAGACTTCAAAATGCTTGAAGTTGATATTACAAAGACACCTTTGAAAAAAGAAGAGTTGGAAAAAATAGCAGCTGAATTGAAAAAAAAATTATCAAGAGCTTCAATAACTGCTAAACAAGGACTTTCACTTCTGCCATTACGTTCACCCAAAAAATCACCATTGAAAAATTTTCTGTCAAGTCCTGGATTAATTTCACCAAAGAAAAGTCCAACTCAAATAAAAGCACCTGCAAGTTCATATCTTAGTAGTTCACCATTAAAAGAAAGTCCTTTAAGAATAACAATTGAACGTGATAGTAGAATGACAAATTCACAACCTTTACAACTTAGTCCAACAAAATCATCCCTACCTGAACAATCATATTCCCAAATTTCAAATAATGCTTCAAATTCAAGTTCTCCTGTTAAAACTCCAACTTTATCAAAAAAATCATTAACACCAATTATTAAAACTCCAACTCATGATGAAGGTGCTGATTTATTAATGTATCTTGCAACATCTCCACTGCCAGCAAAATCTTATCATACACCTAAAAAAATTAAACAATCTTTTATGGTACCTGCTCCACCTTTAACACCAAAACGTCCAATTAATAATTCTTCAAGAACCCCAATACGAACACCTCATTTTATGAATTTGCCTTCAAGTGGGTTAGCATTAACACCAGCAGGTTTTAATATGAATGACTATGTAAATTTTTTTACACCATCTCCAGGTCAAACACAAAATAAATTTTTGAAAACTCCAGATTTTAATGCTTTAGTTAATAAGCAGAGAGTAGATGGTAAAATGATAAATTTTGATAAATTGTTGTTCAATCAAGAAAATCAAACTGAAAATTAAGTTGGAGCTTGGTGTTTGAGCCTGGTGCTTGAGCTAAAGCTTGATTACATAAAATGTTTATATAGAAATGCAAAATCAGATATACTCTAGTAGATATACTTACCTGCACGTAAGAACATTAAAGACATCGCATTGAAAATTCAATCTTTAATGAGTGATTGTGTTGATAAGCTTGAAGACTTGAAGATACAAGAGGTTGATAAACCTAAAGTTGTAGATGCTGATAAACCTATAGATGAAAATGTTGTAGAGACTGAAGATTCTACCTCAGATAAAAAGAAGAAAAAGAAAAAGAAATCAAAAAAGAAAATTACCTTGATTGATAATTCATACCCAAATAATGAATTCCCAGAAGGAGAATGGCAAGAATATCCTTTAGATATCAACTCATATAGAACAACATCTGAAGAGAAGAGATATCTTGATAGACAAAAAAATAATCATTGGCAAGATTTTCGTAAAGGAGCTGAAATACATAGAAGAGTACGTCATAAAGCACAAAGTTCTATAAAACCAGGCATGACAATGGTTGAAATTGCAGATTTGATTGAAAATTCTGTTAGAAATTATACTGGTAATGATCATACTTTAAAACAAGGAATTGGGTTTCCAACTGGATTATCCCGTAATCATGTTGCAGCACATTATACACCAAATGCTGGAGATAAAACAGTTTTAGAATATGATGATATTATGAAAGTTGATATTGGTATTCATGTTAATGGACATATAGTTGATAGTGCATTTACATTAACATTTGATGAAAAGTATGATCCAATATTAAAAGCAGTTAAAGAAGCAACAAATACTGGTATAAAAGAATCAGGTATTGATGTTAGATTAAACGATATTGGAGAAGCAATTCAAGAAGTTATGGAGAGTTATGAAATGGAAATTAATGGGAAGTTATTACCAATAAAATGTATTAGAAATCTAAATGGTCATAATATCGGTGATTATGAAATTCATTCAGGTAAAACAGTACCAATTGTACCAAATGGAGATTTTACAAAAATGGAAGAAGGTGAAACATTTGCCATTGAAACATTTGGTTCAACTGGTAATGGTTATGTTTTACCACAAGGTGAATGTTCACATTATGCTCTAAATCCAGGTACAGAAGAGATCAAATTACAATCATCAGCAGAAAAACTCCGTAAAGTCATAATTGATAATTTTGGTACTTTACCATGGTGTAGAAGATATTTAGATAGAACTGGTGAAGATAAATATTTACTTGCATTAAATCAATTAGTTAGAGCTGGTGTTGTTCAAGATTATCCACCAATTGCTGATATAAAAGGTAGTTATACAGCACAATTTGAACATACTATATTATTACATCCACATAAAAAGGAAGTTGTTAGTAGAGGTGATGATTATTAGATTATATAGGATCAAAAGTGGTTAGTTGACTTTGTTTAAGTAATCTACCCCTATGTATTAATCTGTATACAAATTATTAATGATCCCCTATAAACCGCGCTTATCACAAGCAACCTACACAACTACTCCACTCATCTTGTGAGATCTAATTACTTGCATCCGCATATCCGTAAATCGTGAAAAACATCCAGTAATGGTAATTGTTATTATTGCCCCACCTTCTTTGTATATTTCACCGAGTATCACCTTCATATAATAATCAAGTTATTCCCAAACTTAGCCAGTATACTTTTCGCACCGCTATATATATTATTAAAGTTACACAAAACTAAACCCTTATAGAAATTCAAAATTAGTGCGAAAGAAGGAAAAGTAAACGTTTAATATCAATATGGAAATATACCCAAACACTTTAGAATATTCAGGTATGTATAAAATATGAGTTTGGAATGTAGAGGGATAACTGTGAGTTGTTTAGCGAGTTTTGAGATTGATTGATATAAAATCAGGACGAGTTATTGTAAATAAGGCGTTGCGAATTTGTATTCGTAATGTCTAATTTGCATGATCTGAATAAATTTTTATGTAAGGTGGATTTAATGATAGATATGAATGAATTGATTGGTGTAGTTGTCATCCTCTTGTTTTAATTTGAGTTGAAACAAGTTTTGTTAGGCATTGGCGGTGTCGTGGGTTGCCATGACTCTAAAGTTGGCGATGTCCCGACGTTGAAGTTTGTGCCATGGCATATTCAATCAAATTTGCAATGTCAATCAACTCCCAATGCCAAGCAACTCCCACAATCGACTCCCACAATCAACTCCCACAATCAACTCCAAATGTCATTTTGATCACACTTCAAAATACTAACAATTAGGAAATTTCTCCAAACCATCAACAGAGTATCTTACTCTTAAAAATACCTCTTCAGAAACTCTTGCTTTTAAAGTCAAGACAACTGCCCCAAAATTATATTGTGTTAGACCAAATGCTTCAATTATTGCACCAGGTGAAGAAGCTAAAATTTCAATTATTCTTCAAGGATTCAATCAAACTTTACCTTCAGATTATAAATGTAAAGATAAATTTTTATTAGTTTCATTACCATGTCCAGATTTAAACGATGGTCAAAAAGTTTCTGAACATTGGCCAACTTTAGAAAAGAAATTTAAAGATAAATTAGTTTCGAAAAAATTAAGAGTTAATTATGTTATTAATAAAGAATCAAGTCCAAATGGAACACCTTCAAAATCTAAAAATATTCCAAAAGATAACTATTCAACCCCTGCGGGTGCTAATATTGGCGGGGGGGTTGCTAGTAGTGGTAATTATAACTCATCTTATTCTCAAGGTGATAGAAATACCTCTTATGACTCTACAACAAGAGCTACTCCAAATCAAAGTTATACAGCAAATGATACTTCATTTGCAAATGAAACAACTTACAGAAATTCTGCTGTTACTTTACCTGAAGAAAAATCACCACAAAGAACAACCAGTTATAATCAAGTTGCTCAACCAGAACCGGTTGCTGGTATTTCTCATCCAACTGCTGCTATTTTGATTATTTTAGCTTTCCTTTTAGGTTGGTTAGTATTCTAATTGAATCTTTTGAATTTGTTAAAGGCAGATTTGTTTGTATGTGAAAATTGCTCGAATATCTATGAGATGTGTTTATTGGGATGGCTTTACCCTTTGAGGAATTTTTGACAATTCTATTTAAGACAAGATATGTTTTATAAGAACTTGATACGTTGAAAGGGGCAATTAAGCTCATTATTGTATTTTGACCTTTTAATGAATAGCTTAAATTCATAGTAAAATTGTATTTCGAGATTAATTGTAGAGGAGAGCATTGGCTATTCTGCGTGGTTAGCATGCGACTGGTGATTCTAACGGCTGCTCGCTCGCTCACTCTGACGACTGCTCGCTCTGCTCGCTCTTAGACGTACTAAAATCAAATCGCGAACTTGACTAAATTCAACTCCATGGGTAAGGCAACTATAAAATCTGGAACTATCAACTTGGTGAATACTATAGTTGGTGCTGGTATTCTTGCCATGCCTTATGGTATAAAAAGTAATGGACTTGTTTTTGGAATATTTTTGATTGTCTGGTCTTCTTTCACCTCATCATTTGGTTTATATCTACAGAATAAAGTATCTAAATATACAAATCAACAAGGAGCCGTCTCATACTTTAGTTTAGCCCAACTTACTTATCCACAACTTTCAATCGTTTTTGATGGTGCTATAGCTATTAAATGTTTTGGAGTTGGAGTTAGTTATTTAGTTGTAATTGGTGATTTAATGCCAAAAATTGTTGAATCTTTAAACGTTGATCCTCAAAGCATTTTGATGGCTCGTAATTTCTGGATATCATTATTCATGTTTATTTTAGTGGTACCATTATCATTTTTAAGAAAACTTGATTCATTAAAGTATACATCAGTAATTGCATTATTTTCAGTTTGTTATCTTATTTGTTTAGTAGTAGGACATTGGTATAGTGGAGAAAGATCCAATGATATAGTTTGGTTTGGTCCAATCTCTTTAAAACAAACATTGAGTTCATTTCCTATCTTTGTATTTGCTTATACATGTCATCAAAATATGTTTGCAATAATAAACGAACTTAAACCTCATGAAATCCATGGTTCTCAAACAAGACAAAGTAATTTAATTATCAGGAATTCAATTAGTATAGCTTGTGTATCATATCTAATCGTTGGTATTACTGGTTATCTTACATTTGGTAATGATGTAAATGGTAATATAATCACAATGTATCCAAAAGAATCAAAACTGACATTAATTGGTAGATTATGTATAGTTATTATGGTTGGATTATCTTATCCATTACAATGTCATCCATGTAGAGGATCTATAAATCATGTTTTATATTTTTTACAAAACGGTGTAGCAGGTTGGAAATCAAGAGATTTAGGTTATCAATCTTTAGGTGATAGTGAATCCATTGTGTCAGATTCTATTGCTGATGAATCTTTTGTTTCAACAACTCCAATGGAAGGGGCTCAAGATACCGATGGTCATGATCCAATTATAGTACCTTTAACAAGTAAAATGTTTTATATAATAACATCACTTATATTAATATGTTCCTACTTAGTTGCAATAACTGTTACTTCTTTAGAACATGTTTTAGCATTTGTTGGATCTACCGGTTCAACTTCAATATCATTTATATTACCGGGTGTTTTTGGCTATATGTTAATACAAAGTGATCAACCTTTTACAAAAATTGAGAAATTTTGTAAATATGGTGGATTGTTATTAGCGATATGGGGGGTTATAGTAATGGTTTTATGTTTAACTGCTACAATATTTCTTGGTGCAAGTCATTAGATACATATATATATATATATATGAATATAAAAATTCATAGTCTTAAATCTTCACGTTCCCAACCATTTGGTTTATGTCCAACAAGAGTATTTGTTGGATGAGGTTCATTAGATTCAGAAAGTTCATTAGAAAATGGATTTCTATCAGCCTTTTGTTCTAAATTAGCTAATGTATGATTTACTTCACGATGTTTAGCTTCATCAGCTCTTACTCTATAAATCAAATCTAAAAATTTTGAATTTTCATTGAGATCATGCCAATAATTAAGAGCAACATCAGGTAATTTTGTATTATCAAATTCTTTTAATTTGTTTGGATCTTTGAGTTCATGAATTAAATGATCATAAGTTGAAACTGCTTCTTCTTCAAGATATCCAACAAATCTATGACAATATCTTGGATTCAAAATATAAGCTAAAAAAAATGCATTTGCAAAGACTCCTTGACCAACATAAATGACAAATCTTGTAAACCAAGATGGTTTCCCAATCTTTATAAATGTTAACAAATGCATTCTTTCATTATAAGCTTCATCTAATAAAGTTTCAATCCAAGCTTTATCTCTTTTCAATAATCTCAATGAATGCAAATGTCTTAAAAATGCTGCAACCATACCTGGAACACCAGCAATTGATTCTAAAAAGATAACTCTTGTTAACCATTTACCTTCATTCATTTCATATCTTGTACCTTCAACTTTTAAACCAGTTTCTTGTTTTTTATAACCAGTTGCCAAATCAAAACATCCTCTAAAGAAATTTGTACCTGAATATGCAATTTTATCACCAACGGTTCTTGGTGTTCGATGTTGAAAAGAGATAAGTTTACATTGTTCTTCATCAAATTGTGGATGAGGAAATAAGTGATGAGTTATATAATCGTTATCATTATTTTTTTCAGAATCATCTTTAATGATTTTAGTTGATATATTAAAGATTGATCTTGTTCCTATTCGTGGGATTACTTTAAGTGTTTGAGGTTTAATCAAAAACATACTACAGCTTTATAGAATTTAAAGAGATATATATACAGAGGTATTATACTTATCACTTCGGATCAATACCCTTGGATGATTTATTTGCTCCCACGGCTACTATTAAGGTTGACAAGTGGCCTATCAAATTATTGTAATTATCTTTAGAAACTGATTTTCCAAGACTTTGATCTCCCGTTTCGTTCCGTGTATGACTACTTAATTATTAATCTATCTGACATAATAACTTTCATCCGAATTGTGGTCTGAAGCCGGTGTGAAGCCCTTTCGTACGCTTAAACTTTAACGGGTAAGTTGACTTTTCTTTTGCATTCGCGGTACCGGAAATGTCCCATAAAGTCATTTAAATCTGTTTATCCGTAATCATCCAATACAGTTTTAAAAATATTTGAGAGATTTATTCACCCGATTTCCTAAAAATTCGTCTTATTTATTATTTAATTAAGGTATTTCATCGTTTAATATCATGGATTCATGACTGTATGTTATTATACAATTTTACATCCATACACCGATATTATTTAAATTTTCGGGTAGATATATCCATACACCCATATTAAATCTTAGAACCTAAATCTAGACTTTATCATAAAAAAATTGAATCGCGTTTTTAGTTATAACAACATATCATCAAATACACCATCAAGTACTAGATTACATATTGAATAAGCCAAAAATTAGGCTGACAATATATATAGCAAACTCATCTTGATGTCTTTTCATATTTCGAATTTTATTGGTGATCCATTTGCTATTGCTACAGTCTCATTTGGTGTAATATCATGGGTTATTGCAATAGCAGGAGCTGGAGCTTCAGCAAGTGAAAATTTCCCAGTTTTCACTTGGTGGGGACTTGTGTATCAAATCTTGTTGATCTTTTTAATCCTCATCTTATACTTAAATAATACAATTGAATTATATAAATTTACTTTGGTTGGTTTATTATCAGTTGCATTTTTATATTCAACTAATTCAACAAATAATTTGATTTATAGTTCACGTTCTTCAGGTAAGTTATGTTGTGCTGCTGGTTGTATTTTACTAGCGATGTTAAATATAATTTGGATTATATATTTTGGTGGTCATCCAGAATCACCAACAAATCAATATATAGATTCATTTTCTTTAAAGAATTCAAATCATAATCATGAATATTTAACTTCCAATGAAAAACATACTGAAGTTATTGGTCATGAAGATGAAGATGTTACTGGTTATAAAAATTATACAAATCCAATTCAATCCCAACCACAAAATCATTTCCAAGATAATAATTTAAGACAATCTCAACTTACAAATAATAAATCAACAACTCCATATATGTCATCATCACATTTGAATGGATTGGAAAATTTTTCAAGTTCTGATGTTCAACAAAGAGATTTAACAAAAAGACAAACGATATATTCGGAATCAAATTCTAATATCCCACAAACTTTTAGATATAAGGCTAAAGCTTTATATTCATATGATGCAAATCCTGATGATATTAATGAAATTTCTTTCATAAAAGATGAAATTTTGGATGTTGATGATATTGATGGTAAATGGTGGCAAGCTAAAAGATCAAATGGTCAAATTGGTATTTGTCCATCGAATTACGTCAAATTACTTGAATAGAGGGTTCATTATTTGTAGTTTATTATATTGTAAAAATAACGTATAAAATATGAAGTCAGTGTAGTGAGCGAACTGTGGATACCTAGTGAGCAAAGCGAACTATGGACATCCAGTGAGCAAAGCGAACTATGAATATCTAGTGAGCAAAGCGGACTATGAATATCTAGTGAGCAAAGCGAACTATGAATATCTAGTGAGCAAAGCGGACTATGAATATCTAGTGAGCAAAGCGAACTATAGACATCCAGTGAGCAAAGCGAACTATAGACATCCAGTGAGCAAAGCGAACTATAGACATCCAGTGAGCAAAGCGAACTATAGACATCCAGTGAGCAAAGCGAACTATAGACATCCAGTGAGCAAAGCGAACTATAGACATCCAGTGAGCAAAGCGAACTATAGACATCCAGTGAGCAAAGCGAACTATAGACATCTAGTGAGCAAAGCGAACTACGGACATCTAGTGAGCTACCAACGTCTATCAACGTCTAACTAAGCTATTCGATCCACATCACTTCCCAGTTCTTAACGCTCCCAATTCATCGCTCCCAATTCACATCACTTCCCAGTTCTTAACGCTCCCAATTCATCGCTCCCCAATTCCCTTTAATCAAATTATTTATTTATAAAAGATCAAGATCATTATAATTTGTAGTTGTTGCATTAGTTGAATTATTTGGTGCAACACCATATGCTGACCCATTTGCTGACCCGTTTGCTGGTCCATTTGGTGTTAATATTGATGAGGAAAATCCTGGTGGTACCTTACTATTAACATTCCAATTTAATTTTGGTGATTCCTTTTGTTTTGACCTCTCTGTATTCCAATCAACACTTGATCCAGCTTGTTGGAAATCCTCAAATTCTTCATCATCAAAAGTTGAATCCAATTTCTGAAGCAATTTGTTTTGATTTGGTTTAAGAGTACCAAAATTTCTCGAACCTGGCGGTGATTTTGAAATTGGATTTGGTGGTTTTTCTATGATTTTTCTTGGTAATGGCTTATCTATAGACTTTGGTTCTTCTCTTGGTCTAATGGGCTTAAAAGAAGGTCCCTTTGGTACATCTTCTTGTTGACTAGTCAATATACTATTGAAATTTTTATTTTCACTTTGTGATGTATTTGGTAAACTTTCAATCTTACTTGCAATTACCTTTGTTTCAATATTTTTAACAGAAACCATAAACTTTTCAAATTCAGTCTTACTGCAATCACTACATCCAAAGACTAGTTTCCAACATTGTGGTAACATTCTTTCTATAATAGAATCAATATCAAGTTGGACATGTTTACTATCAACAAGTTTCTTGAAAAGTTTTAAAACCTGAGTAACAATTCTCTTATCTCTACTTTTCAAATTCTCCATCAAGGGTAATAAATGTTCAGTTACAAGATATTTATCAACAACGTTTTTTTCACTCATGACTTCAAAACTTTCAATTGTAAGTAATTTTGTACTCAATGAAGTTGTTGTTTTAAATATCTTACTTAAAATTTGAAATAAGGTGTTTTTAACATACGGGAAATCAAACTGATCTACAAATGTATTGAGATTTTTAATATAGGTATCTTGTAATGTCATTTGAAGTTGTTGTTCTTGATTCACTTCCAAGTCACCTAAGGTAACAAATAAAAACTTCTCAATTGATTGTTTGTTGAATTCGATAAATTGCTTCTCTGTCAGTTTGTCTTGTAATATATCTAAATTCTCTACTAACCCCAATCTTACCTTTGTCGAATGATTAAGTAATTTTTTAAAATTTGATGATTTTTTTTCAGATTTGAATAGAACCAGAAACACTTTATCTTGGAAAGTTAAACTTGATACTGACTTTGAGATTCTAAATATTATGGTTAATTGGTAATAGATAAGATCAATTGTTTGAGTTGATTTGTCATCTTTTACAAGATTTAATTCATTGATAACTTCCTCAATCATTAAAGGAAGTACTTTCAGAGAATTGAATTTAGTTGGGAATTGCAGTAACAAATCATTCTCTATTAACCCCTTCATAAATATCAACTTCTCTCCAATATCTTTAGTTGAAAACTCATCTATAAACCACATTGCTTTAACTAAACTACCATTAAAATAATCACAATTTACAAATTGATCTATAGTTAAACGATCACCTGGGTATCTAGAAATCATTTGTATAAATGTAGATACAAAGTTATCAGGAATGTCTTTTAATATGTACTTTAAATCTTGACTTCTATGATTATAAAACTTGTTTGAAAATTTTTGAAACTCCTTTTTATAATCACTAATACTATTTGAATCAAAGCATTCAAAAAGTAAAGCTCCTTTATGATACAAGTGATAGATTAAACAACCTAATGAGAAGATGTCATTTGCTAATGAAAGTTTTTGCAGATTGTCTAGTATTAATTCTGGTGAAGTGAAATTTAAATTTAAATTGGCAAATGGTATAACAGAAGAGTTATTCATGATATAAAAATTGTCTCTTTCCAGAGATGAAATTTCTTTCAAATTCTGAAGAAATTTAAATCCACCTAATTTCCAATCACCTTGTGTGGTTATATAAATTGATGATGGTTTTAAATTAAAATGAATTATTGAACAATGATTATGTAAGAATTGTAAAGCTTTAGAAATTTGTAAAACTCCCTTTTGTATTGATAATTCATCAAAATTCTTATCTATAATTGAAAGAGTTGATGATATTGGTTCAGATACAAATAAGAATTTTGATTTTGTTTCTTCAAGTGGTTCAATAATAGTTAAAATTTGAGGATGTCTTAGTTTTGTTAGTTGGGAGATTTCATTTTTTATTAGGTCATAACATTCATTTATAAGCTTTTTGGGATTATGATTACCTCCAAGTTTATTTACTTGACCTTCAAATTTATATTTATCAAAGATAAAAACTGATACAATTCTATTTGTGGATTTATGTTTAGCAGGATATATTGACCATGATTCTTTTGTAAAAGTAGGAGATTCCAGAACTGAATAAGTTCCTCTTATACCTGACTGGAAGTACTTAAACATGGAATTGGTGATGAATTGGTGAAAATTGTAGTCGTGTAAGTACAGGTATATGAGTATCGAGCGAGTATCGAGTGAGTATTGATCATCATCAACTATGGAACTCCTAGAAGAAACATATAAACATTCAGCTGACCGTCTAGATAAGCCATCACAATACTTAATTAGGAAAGCAATTCGTAAACATAATTTTGATAATTTAAATAGATCATTAACTGCAAAAACCATATATGTTGGTAATCTTTCACATTTTACAACTGAAGAACAAATTCATGAATTATTTTCAAAATGTGGTACAATTGACAGAATAATTATGGGTTTAGATAGAAATAAGTTAACCCCTTGTGGGTTTTGTTTTGTTATTTATAAGAAAATTGAAGGATCATTAAATGCAATGAAATTTTTAAAAGGTTCACAGCTTGATTCCCAAGTTTTAGAGATAGATTTGGATTCTGGGTTTAAAGAGGGAAGACAATTTGGTAGGGGTATTTTTGGTGGTCAAGCAAGTCAAGAACAACAAAATCTGCTGGAGAGTTTTGGAGGTAGAGGTGGATTTAGGGGTAGAGGTAGAGGTGGACCAAGGGGGGGATTGAGAGGGAGAGGACGAGGAGGTGTAAGGGGAGGATTTAGGGGAAGAGGGAGGGGATTTTAAACGAATATATTTGAGCAAATACCAGAGGGGGTGAAATCGGAGCTTTGCTCAGATTTTTCTAAGTGAACTAATGCAAATGTATTAATGCATATGAAGATTTAGCAATAAGGATCTGTTAGCTCTGTTAGCAATAGGCTAAAGACCTGAGCAAAAGCTAGCTAATCAAGATTCTGAACCCCTTAAACATCTTGAATAATCTTGAGATGTAAATGTCGAAACAGTACACCAATTCAAATTATAACATGTATCAGTAATCTTTGTCCCATTCTTACAATTTGGTACCAAAGGAGATCTTCTATACATAATATCAGTAAACAATTGATTAAATTCAATATTGGATTGATTTTTCAAAACTTGTAATACATTTTTATCCCAAAAAGTTGCATTCAAAGGTGCTTTTGTTGGCCAAGTTGCTTTTGGATCATATAAATCTCTTGCAGAGTATTCAAATTGCCAATTTGGTTCTTCACCACCATTTATCATAGTTTCATTTAAATTTGTATAATAATTAAAAGAATTGATAACATTAAAAGACTTATCCTCAATTTCATAATATCTCCAACTTGGATTGTAATTTGAAAGTGGTGTTATTGATTGGGAAATCCAGGCCATATTTAATGGATTTGTACCATTTGATTGATATAATACTTTGAATTGATCTCTATGAGTATGACCATAAAAGATACTTGCAATTGTATAAGGAGAAAACCTTTTAACTATAGATTGGAAAATTTGAGAATGGATTGGTAAAGCATCAAGATCACTTGAAGGTATATGAGCAATAATCCAAACTCTTTGATTTTTCGATTCACTATCAACTAGTTCTTGAATTAGGAAATCCCACTGTTCAAATAAATCTGGAGCAGTGGTTAGATTTATAAAAGCCCATAAATTCTTTTGATAATAACAATTTGAATTTAATGATATGATCTTTAAACCTCTTTTCGTAATAACAGAATAACCAGTATAATGATCTTTTAAATATTTCGCTTTTGATTTTGGAAAATAATCATTATCAATCATAAGTTTACTAACCAACTCAATATTCCAATCATAGGTATTATTATAACTATACTTTATTGGTGATAATTGACCATATGGAAATGTATCATGATTACCAAGACTTGGATAAACTGAAGTCTTTTTCAAATAATGCTTCATAATTTGAAATACTTTTGTTTCTTCAGTCTTTGTAGTTTCAGCATCATCAAATACAAAATCATGATCAACAATATCACCAGTGAATATAGCAAATTCAAAGTCTTTAGATTGTTTAAACTGAGCTATATGTTTCATACTACTATTAATTAAAACTTCAGGAGAATCACAAAAATAACTACCAAAACTTGTTGCTGGAGAATAATCAAAATCTAATCCTTGTTCTTTGGGGAAATTGTAATACTTGCCTTTATCATAATTACCATGTTTATCATAATGAGCTGAAGGATAAAAAGACAAATTAAAAGATTTGGAGTTTGGGTTAAGTTTAGAATAAGTATCTATAAAAGAAAAATTTGATCTTGTTGGTAATTCTTTATTATAAGCTTCTGGTACACAACATAATCCACCATTTGTACAATTACCTTCAGAACCAAGAGTATATCTCAATTGTAAATGGAAATCAGTAATATGTAAAACATTAAAGGTAGATAAGTTTGTATCAAAATTTGGTTGTGATTTATAAACATCTTGTTTTATAGGCCATTTTGATGTCAAATTTGCAATTGTATCGACTTGAGAATCACTAAATACTGGAACTTTACATGAACCAGATTTATAAAAACAATAATAATTTAAATCATTATCATTAGAAGTATTAAATAACTTTAACATATGAAGAAAATCATTATCAAAGAAATTGACTGATGATTTTGTTGTTGTACCACCAAACTCATTATCAACAGTTTGAGATCTTGTTGTAATAAAAAAGTCTTTATTTTGACAACTACTAAATTTATCTTTATTCTGATAAAGACAATATTTATAAAGTAATAGAGTAACAAGATGTTGTTGATCTGGCTGTTTTGATATTAAATCTTGTGAATATTTGAGTTTATACTTACATTGATCACATTTAGTCCCATTGAATTTTTGAAGTTGTTTAAGATGATCAGTTATAAAATAGGTTTCATTACTTGGTAATTGGTTGAAAATACTTTGAACAAGATCAATATCTCTTTTTTCAAGATTTTGATTCTTTATAGAGTTGATACCTGGTATAAAATTACCAGATACAATGAGAATTAGAAAGAATAGAGTCAATTGCATTTTTAAACAAAGAGTTTGTACAAGTTATAAATACTTATATAACTAAATAAATACTTAATACGACCATGTGTTACTCCACGGGGTTGACTTAAATTAACTTCAAAAATCGGTTCCTAAACCAAATCCCATTAGGAAATAAAAAAAAACCTTCGATAAACACTACATCCATATTGTGTAACTCGGTATTACGGAGATCGTATCCGTGGTATTTTTAACATTGTACAATCTTTTCCAGAGTAATGTAAGTTGGGTTAAATAACCACGTTTTAACTAAAGTTTGAGACGATATATTGATGTTAAGAGGGAGAATTAAAAAACCTTATATCATTTGTGTATCTATAAGTATCGTACGATTAGTCAAACGGTTTATAAGATCAATTTAAGGTCCATTTATGTCTGTATTTACCCATATTTAGTCAGTTTTTAAGATCTTGATAGCGCTACCAATTTATATGGTCGTGTGGATTCCTGATAGATAACATAAACATATCTTACAACATTACAAGTATTCATGTCATCAAATCGTAAGAAACTTCTCCTTATGGGGAGATCAGGTTCTGGTAAATCATCAATGAGATCTATTATATTTTCAAATTATCTGGCATTTGATACAAGAAGATTAGGTGCAACTATCGATGTTGAACATTCTCATTTAAGATTCCTTGGTAATATGACATTAAACTTGTGGGATTGTGGTGGTCAAGATGTATTTATGGAAAACTATTTTACTAATCAAAAAGATCATATATTTAAAATGGTCCAAGTTTTAATTCATGTCTTTGATGTTGAATCAAAGCTGATAAATAAAGATATTGAAATCTTTGTAAAATCATTAACTAACTTACAAAAATATTCACCGGGTGCAAAAGTGTTTATATTACTCCATAAGATGGATTTGGTTCAGGTTGATAAACGTGAAAAGTTATTTAACATTATGATGGAGAAATTACAAAAAATATCAAATCCTTATCAATTTAAATTAGTTGGTTTTCCAACTTCAATTTGGGATGAATCTCTATATAAAGCTTGGTCACAGATTGTATGTTCTTTAATACCAAATATTAGTATTTTTAATGACAATCTACTCAAATTTAACAATATTTTAGATGCTGAAGAAATCATACTTTTTGAAAAGACAACTTTTTTAGTTATAAGTTCAACAACTTCAATACAAAAACAATCACAATCTCCTTTACATGACACATCTTTAGATCCAAAAAGATTTGAAAAAATATCAAATATAATCAAAACTTATAAACAATCAATATCAAAATTGAGAACAAATTTTACAAATTTGGTTATAAGAGGTAATAATGGAACTCATTTTTATGTTGATGTCTTAACTGATAATATATTTATAATGATCATTTTGAAAGATAAGGTAGAAGATGGTAAATATATAAGTAATCATGAGGAATTGGCAATTTTAGAAAATATAAAAGCTGCAAGAAAATGGTTTGAAAATGTTGAACTGAGTAATTGAGGTACATTCACATACAACATTTTTCGAAACATCATTAAAGTTTGCGACAATTGGTTGATATCTAGTCTCCTTACTTGCTACACTACTAACAAAACCGTTGTTAAACTCAATTTGAGAGTTCATCGTCCTTCATACATTCCTCATTCGCATCCTCGATACCTCGCGAGAACCGCGAATTACCATCAAAAGACATTCGTCAATTTATATCCAACTCTCCCAATTTTATAGATCCATTCTTTTATTATAAAGAGAAACGTTTTTTTTCAATTCAAACTTATTGTTTTTGCGGTTTTAAACCTAAATTATAATTATAAACAAATTTGAATCGTTTAAGTCACGTGATCTATACGATCAACGCATAATACGAAAAAAAAAATTATATATGGAGTTTGATCAACTCCACCGGAACTTCAATAAACATTCTTAAATATGGGCAAATTTGTAGAATTACTATCACATCCAAATGAATTGAAAGCGGTTGTTCAATTGAAATTCTTTAGAAAACCATTACATCCAACTTCATTGGAAAAACAAAGACAAACATTAGAAAGAAGTTATTACTTATTAAACAAAACATCACGTTCATTTGCTGCAGTTATCCAAGAATTAAATCCAGAATTAAAACATGCAGTTGCTATATTCTATCTTGTTTTAAGAGCTCTAGATACTGTGGAAGATGATATGACTATAGATCCATCAATTAAAGTACCTCTTTTACGTACATTTCATGAAAAATTGAACTTAAAGGATTGGTCCTTTAATGGTAATGATTTGAAGGAAAAGGATAGAATTGTACTTGTTGAATTTTCCACTATACTTACTGAATATCATCATTTAAAACCAGTTTATCAAGATATCATTAAAAAGATCACAAATGAAATGGGTAATGGTATGGCAGATTATATTTTAGATGACAACTTTAATACAAATGGTCTTGAATCTTTAAAAGATTATGATTTGTATTGTCATTATGTAGCTGGGTTAGTTGGTGAAGGTTTAACCCAATTAATGATTAGTGCCGAATTTGCTGATCCTGCTACCGCAAGTAATAATTTTGCAATGTCAGAATCCATGGGATTATTTTTACAAAAAACTAATATAATAAGAGATTATCATGAAGATTTAGAAGATGGTAGATCATTTTGGCCAAAAGAAATTTGGTCAAAACATACTGATAATTTACCATCATTTCATAAAGATCCAAATTCTAAACAACAAGGTTTAGCTTGTATAAATGAGTTGGTCTTAAATGTTTTAGATCATGTTAAGGATGTTTTAACTTACTTATCATTAGTGAATGATCCCTCGTGTTTTAACTTTTGTGCTATACCTCAAGTTATGGCAATTGCAACTTTAGCGACAATTTATAACAATCCAAAAGTTCTTCATGGTAATGTCAAAATTAGAAAAGGAACTACTTGTAATCTTATCTTAAATAGTAGAACATTACCCGATGTTGTTGGAGTTTTCAAAAAATATGTTCAAATGATTAATAACAAGTCTTCAGTTAAAGATGTTAATTACTTGAAAATTGGGATCAAATGTGGGGAAATTGAACAATTTTGTGAATTAATGTATCCATCAAAAGATTCAGTTCCAGAAGGTGCTAAAAAGGCAGAACATCCAATTCATGATAATATACAAAAGAGACAAATCACTGATAATCATCTTCAAAAATTAGTTGCATCAGAGACAAGTAAATGTAATATTGTACTTACCTTAGCCATTTTGACATATTCAACGTTTATTACAATATTTTTAAGATGGTTATTTTAAGTAGACAGTAATATAAATTTAATTAATGATATTTATGCGATAGCTTCGTGATGGGCTTGGCTTTGGTAGCCTCCATTCTCGCGATAACCTAGATGGTAGCGCCTAGGATCCTTCTTCGCGATATCAACTTATAGACGATATCAGACGATCAGACGAGATTAAAAAGTTAATCGCTCATATCAAAGCCCCGACTTTTATGGCTGAAAGTACCTTGGATGGGGAAACTCAATTTCAAGTTGAAGTCATTAAATGGTCTCATTATGATCATGAAACACCAATTTTATTACAAGCACGTAATGGAGCTTGTCCATTAATTGCACTTGTAAATAATTTACTTCTTGAATATGAATTAGGTAATCGTAAAGCGGTCTTAGATGGTGTTAATAACACTGAGAACCCTGTGGGTTTATTAAAAGAAAAATTACTCCAATACATCCACAAGTTTATACCAAAAGATGTAGTAATTGAGTATTTATCTGATTTATTAATAGGTAATGAAGCGAAAGATTTGGATACTTTATTAGATAATTTACCATTACTTCATACTGGTTTGACAGTAAATCCCAATCTTACAACTGGCGATTTCCCTATTGATTCATTAGCATCAAAGATATTTAATGCCTTTGGTTTAAAACTTAGACATGGTTGGTGTATAAATCAAATAGCAGATAGAGAATTTGATGATGAAACCTCGGGTGGATATTCTGATCTTGTAAATATTATAACAGATCTACAAACTTTTGATGATGTTCAAGATTATTTGCTAATACAAGATGAAAATCCAGAAACAATTAAAAATCAAAAATTGATCGAAAAGTGGTTAAACCTGAACCAAACCCAATTAACAGAGTCTGGACTTAAAAAATTGAGTTTAAGTTTACAATCTGATGAATTTTTGGTGTTTTTCAGAAATAATCATTTCAACACATTCTATAAGAAAGATGATAATGATTTCTATTTACTAGTAACTGATCCAACTTTAAACAAAAGAAATATAGTATGGCAATCTTTAATTTCAATTTCTGGTAAGGATGATTTGTTTTTTACTGGTGATTTGATTCCAGTATTTGATGATACCTTAGCTGATTTAGATTCTGATTTGTTATATGTAAAGAAACTTCAAGAAGATGAAGATGCCGATTTTGCTAAAACATTACAAGAAAGTTTTAATAAGAAATTAACGACAAAGACTACAAAGTCTACAAAAACTCCTAAAGCTGAAAAAAGGAAATCAAAAAATTGTATTATTGTATAATTACTTTGATTTGACGCTCACGTGATCTATATTATACATTTGTTTATTCTTTTGTGTTCTCTAGTTCTTTTTCATCTTCACCCTCTTCTACTTCACCTTCTTCTTCTTCACCTTCATATTCCATAGGATCAAATTCAGATCTTGCGGTATCCTTTATTCTCATCTCAGATGTGTTTGGTTCCCTTACCTTGAAATTAATAATATCAGTTGAACTGTCTGCTAAAAATCTATTTACTTCAGAATTAGCTGAAACTCTATGCTTTTTCAATTCTATTCTTCCTGTTACTGGATAATAATGACCCACTTTGCGTTTCTTACTACCTTCCTCAGGTACAAATTTTATACAAAGTTCTTCATAAGGTTTTGAAAATTTGTTAAAAGTCATATCATAATCTCTCATATATTTAAATTTGAATTCTTCACCTTCATCATCTTCATCTAAGAGATTAGAAGGTCTTTCTGGATCAGTTGAATTCAATTTTTGTTTCAATCCTTCAGCTTGTGAAGGATCCATAACTTGATATAAAGACATCCATTCACCATCAGATGATGTTATTGGTTTGAAAAGAGCAGATTTCAAAGAATCTTTATGAAATTTCTCATCATAATTTTCACCTTGAAGTCTTTTCATTGCTTGTAATTCTCTAGATATAGAAGCTGATCCACTAAATTTTATCGTTAAAAATTTAGAATCCAACATTGATGTATCAGGAAGTAAGGGCCATGTTGATACTGCTTTTAAATTCTTTTTACGTGGATGTTTCAAAGAAGATAAATTATTTAATGACTCTTGAGCTGAATCAAATGTCTTTTCTACTGCTGCTAATTGTGCTTCAGGATCTAATTTTTCAGAATCTGTTGTCGTTTTAGTTTCTGAAGATGATGATTTAGGTATCAGTTTTTCTGAAATATATTCAGTCCTTCTTAAAAATGAAACCCCAGGTTCAGATTTAGATATGTTACCAATCCCTGCATCTCTTAATAAAGCTCGATCTTTAGGATGTAAATTTACTTGTTTATTTGCTTCATCTAGATTTTTATCAAAATTATGAATAACTGATAAATCACCATTATCAAGAACTCCTGTATTATCAATTAAGTTCAAGTTGATCCCGGATTCTTCATCTACACATTCCAAAAAGTTCAAGTAATTCTCTTTTCTAAAAAGAGAGGACATCAATTGTTCACTTTCAAGAACAGGATCGACTTTCTCAATCGTATTATATTGAATAAATTTTGTGTTAAGAGGTGGAGGTGGTAAATTATTACTATAGCGAATCTTCGCTATATAATCTTGTCTTGTGGGTTTTTGCTTTGACATGATGAGATGTTTGTCTGGTTTAAAGATATGTTCAATATATTACTTGGGCGTGTGTATGGTGAAAATTAATCGCGACACTTCAAATCTGAGAGATCTCTTTTTACATGGTCTTCTAAGCAAAATCGACATATAATTCTACTAGAGAACCCAGGTGATTATTCAATATTCCCCCCTTGATCGAGTCTCTATCATGGATTTAAGTTTTTAATTATATTATAGAAACTTTCACCTTGAGCTTTTGCAATATCTAATTCTGTTTGAATAACCTTTCTTGATCCATCACCAGAAGCAAATGTACCAGCACCCCAAGGACTACCACCTGTAATTTCATCAAAATTGCCTTGCTTTGGATGAGTATACCCTAAAGGTACGAAAACCATTCCATGATGGACTAAAGTTGAAAGTGAACTAATAACAGTAGTTTCTTGTCCACCACCTGGTGTACCAGTTGAAACAAAAATTCCTGCTGGTTTTCCTTTTAAAACTCCTTTACCCCATAAGGAACCAGTACCATCCCAAAATGATTTATATTGTGCTGGCATATTACCATATCTTGTTGGAATTCCAAATAGAAAGGCATCGTATTCTTCAAGAACTTTATTATCAGCAATTGGTAAATCAGGATTTTTCTTTGCTCCTAATTTTTTTAACAAATCACTTGGTAAAGTTTCTGGAACTTGAAAAATCTTTGAACTACCTCCAGCCGATTCAATTCCCAATTTGGCGGCATTAGCGAGTGATCCAATATGATTGTAAAGGGAATATATGATAATTGCGGTTCTTGGTGGCATTGTTGAGATTTCTAATTAGGAGATTCACGGCTACTTAAGAATTATATTCTTGAAGCAAGTATATGAATTAAGATTTGGTACTGCAGGTGAACGGTATCCGACACTGGCCTTACTGAACATTTATTCTATTACAAGCTAATCAACGTATACAGTTGGATCTTTCTTACCCCAAGTTAAAACTTCATGAGAGTCAGGTCTATCCAAAGTAGACAATAAATCTTCATCCAAATCTATTTTACCAAACTTTTCCTTTGGTAATATCTCAAAATTTTGCTTCACTCTATCTATATTTGCAGATTTTGCTAATACGATGAAACCTTGTAAATAGGACCATTTTAAAAGGATTTCAGCTTTTGACATGTTGAATTTCTTTTCTAAATCAAGTAATTCAGGATCATTTAGTTTATTACCTTGTGTTAATGGTGAATAAGCTTCAAGTAAAATATCATTTTCAATACAAAATTCTCTTAATTTCAATTGAGGATTCCATGGATGTAATTCAAGTTGATTAACAACTGGCTTAACAAGTAATTCTTCCAGATTCAAAAGTTCTTGTAAATGTTGAATACCAAAATTAGAAACACCTATTGATCTGATAAGTAAAGTTTCATTTGGGTGCAAAAATTCTTGTAATGCTTTCCAAGAACCTAATCTTTTCTCCTTTGCAGGTAATGGTGAATGTAATAATACAAGATCAACGTATTGGATATATGGTTTTACAAGATCTGAGATTGTGGCAACTGCTTTTTTAGTTTCTTCATATCCTTGATCATCATTCCAAATTTTTGTTGTAAACCAAATATCTTCACGTGAAACAGTTTTAGATTCAGAAAGGAATTGTGCAATTCCTTCTGCTGTTTCTTTTTGATTTCCATAAACTGAAGCAGTATCAATATGTCTATATCCAATTTTTAAAGCTTGATAAACAATTTCCTTTGTTTCCTCAATTGGGATTGAATAAACCCCAAATCCAGCTATTGGAATTTGAGTACCATCATGTAATTTATATTTTGTTTCTCTATTTAATTGATGTGATGTAGTTAAGTTTGACATTGTTGGTGTAATTTGTCTAAATTGCATCCATTTATACATTGGAGGATCATATTGTGTAGTACACTACTCATGACGCAGCAAGCAGCAATTAGTGAGGTTTGAGAATTTGGAGCGAGTATGTGGCTACAAGCGAAATCGTTTTAGCTTTGATTGAAAATTAATTTATACTTCATTTGAAATTCATCCTCTCTGTATACATATTTTAGGTTTTCTCGTGAATTCACGATTTCATTTTTTTTTAAACCTCACGATACCTTAAATTCGGACAGTTTCTTTGAAGTAGCGAGAAATTGATCCTCGTAATCACGTAGTGTTCTCGCGAATTTACCTATCGCTCGCTAAAACCGTTATGCCGTATTTTGATAGTGTCCATTTAACCCCTAACAAACATATAAACATGTCAGGTAGAAAGAAAACATTACTTAAAGTCATAATCCTTGGAGATTCAGGAGTCGGTAAGACTTCATTGATGCAACAGTTTGTTAATAGTAAATTCTCTCATCAATATAAAGCAACAATTGGTGCAGATTTTCTTACAAAAGAGATAACTATTGATAACAACAAACAAGTTTCACTTCAAATTTGGGATACAGCAGGTCAAGAAAGATTCCAATCTTTAGGAGTTGCATTCTATCGTGGTGCTGATTGTTGTGTTTTGTGTTATGATGTTACAAATGAAAAATCCTTAAACAACTTAACTTCATGGAAAGATGAGTTTCTAATCCAATCAAATGTTTCAAATCCTCAAGATTTCCCATTTATCATAATAGGTAATAAGATCGATGTTGATGACTCAAAGAAAATCACAAGTTTACAAAAAAAATTGAATAACATAACTCAGAATAAGTTGGGTGGGTTAAATTATCCAGTTTTTGATACCAGTGCAAAAGATGGAATTAATGTAGATCAAGTATTTGAGGTTGTTGCAAAGATGGCTTTACAACAAGAAGAGTTAAATGAGGCAAATAGAAATGATGTTGATGATTATAATGATGCGATCAATATTCATTTGGATGGTGATGCTGGTGGTTGTGCTTGTTAAAAACAATTTTGTATTACCCAAGAGGTTTATGTCATTTTTATAAATTTCATCTAAAACACAGCAGCGCTCATTTAATATACAGATTACACTAATTACAAGTTTGATATTCAGTTTCATATATTCAAATACTACTCTTCAACGATCTATTCAATGATCAGATTATTTCTTAGCAGCTTTTTGAGCAGCCTTGGTAACCTTACCAGCCTTTTCGGACTTGTCAACAGATTTGATAACACCGACAGCAACGGTTTGTCTCATATCTCTAACAGCGAATCTACCTAATGGTGGGTAGTCAGTGAAAGCTTCAACACACATTGGTTTGGTTGGGACCATCTTGAC